>LQNS02278187.1:17462007-17500026 GCA_001587735.2 Parhyale hawaiensis
CCATGTCCTCTCAACTTATGTCCTGCTCTCATCCCATGTCTTCCTCTCAATCTATATCCTCTCAACCCACGGCCCCCGTCCTCCTCGCAACCCATGTCTTCCTTTCAACCCATGTCCTCTCAACTTATGTCCTGCTCTCATCCCATGTCTTCCTCTCAATCTATATCCTCTCAACCCACGGCCCCCGTCCTCCTCGCAACCCATGTCTTCCTTTCAACCCATGTCCTCTCNCGTGATTTGCTGTTTTATATAGATTGCCTAAATATGTCCCTTGCATTCCTTTCAGTCTTTGTCTCCTCTCAACCCATGTCTTCCTTTCAACCCATGTCCTCTCAACTTATGTCCTGCTCTCATCCCATGTCCTCCTCTCAATCTATATCCTCTCAACCCACGCCCCCCGTCCTCCTCGCAACCCATGTCCTCTCAACCCACGTGCTCCTCTCAACCCACGTCTTCCTCTCAACTCATGTCCTCCCCTCATAACATGTCCTCCTCTCTGTCTATGTCCTCCTCTCAGTCTATGTCCTCTCAATCTATGTCATCCTCTCAACCCACGGTCTCCTCTCAACCTATATCCTCTCAACCCACGGCCCACTTCCTCCTCTCAACCCACATTCTCCTCTCAACTCTCGTCTTCGTTCCAACCCTCGTCCTCCTCTCAACCCATGTCCACTCAACTCACGTCCTCCTCTCAACCCACATCTTCCTTTCAACCCATGTCCTCTCAACCCATGTCCTCCTCTCAACCCATGTCCACTCAACTCACGTCCTCCTCTCAACCCACATCTTCCTTTCAACCCATGTCCTCTCAACCCATGTCCTCATTTCAGTCAATGTCCTTTCAGTCTATGTCCTCTCAGTCTATGTCCTCTCAGTCTATGTCTTCTCAATCTCTGTCCTCCTCTCAATCTCTGTCCTCCTCTCAACCCACGTCCTCCTCGCAACCCACGTCCTCCCCTCAACCCATGTCCTCCTCTCAACCCATGTCCTCCTCTCAACCCACGTCCTCCCCTCAACCCATGTCCTCCTCTCAACCCATGTCCTCCTGTCACCCCATGTCCTCATTTCAGTCAATGTCCTTTCAGTCTATGTCCTCTCAGTCTATGTCCTCTCAATCTCTGTCCTCCTCTCAATCTCTGTCCTCCTCTCAACCCACGTCCTCCTCGCAACGCACGTCTTCTCATCCCGCATCCTCTCAATCCATGTCCTCCTCTCAACCTATATCCTAGTCTCAACCCTTGTCCTCTCAACCCATGCCCTCCTCTCAACCCATGCCGTCCTCTCCACCCTTATCCTCCTCTCACTTCAGCTCCTCTCTCAGCCCATACGGTTCTCTCGAAGCTTCGCCTCCTCGGCTTCTGACGCCGAAAGTGTTTATTGATTTTCGAGGAGAGAAGCTGCTTACTGGTTCGCTACCTGCTGTCACATATACTGGCGCCCTCGCTACCTGCTGTCACATATACTGGCGCCCGCGCTACCTGCTGTCACATATACTGGCGCCCTCGCTACCTGCTGTCACATATACTGGCGCCCCGCCATGGACGACAGTGTGTATGACCGCGGGAGCGATGGACGACAGTGTATATGACGCGCCCTTGCTACCTGCTGTCACATATACTGGCGCCCGCGGTACCTGCTGTCACATATACTGGCGCCCTCGCTACCTGCTGTCTCATATACTGGCGCCCTCGCTACCTGCTGTCATATAACTGGCGCTTGGTGCCTGCCACCACTTACGTGGTAAGGGACTACGTTGTAAATAAGAAAATCTTTTCGTTTTTTCACTGGGGCAACATATGCTTACATAGTTCAAAAATTGTCATCATTTAGTTCCAACTTAAATGCTCTGCGAATCCCTTGCATTCTGTTCTATGTATTCTTCTGCTCTAACTATATGGCCTGGACACTTTTCCAAAAAGTAGTAACAGAAGCTTTCGATGTTCTGTTTCTTGGTTTACTTTCTACTTTACTTGAATGAAGGTCGGTGCTACGTGTGGACAGCGACATGGCTCGTGTTCATTCGCGGGAGTGAACGCGTTACAATGATGGACGTGTGAACTGGCTTAAAATGTTCGCTTCAGAGCAGCGAGTTTTTTTGTGATTTTCCAGGGGCCGTTGCCTCGAGAAATCCGTGCGCTGAGTTCATATCAGAGGACGACAGAGCCTCAAATACCTGTTGGTCAATGAGGAGAACAAATTAGTTCTGTAGTAGGCGTGAGTCCTGTTTTGTTGTGTCCGAAGAAGCTTTGTCTTGTTACTAGGTGAACTTGAGGTCTTTTGGAGCTGTTGTTTCGTTTTGGCCGGTATTGGAGTCCTAACTGTTGAACTTTAAAAAAAACTAGAACTCCTCGTGGCGTTAGACCATCACCCGTGGTAGGGCCCAATTCAACGCCGCCATTTTTATGGCCAGCTAAATCTAGTTTTTTTTTTGCGTTATTCGCATCTAATTCAACGCACTTGTCTCCCTACAAAAAATTTTGTACATTGCTCAACTTCTGCCTCTTTTTGGGTGGAGTTACAGATTCATCGCCGTCAGTTTTGATGGCCAGCTAACTCAAAATTTTAGCTATTTTTCATATCTTAAACAACCCACCTGACTGCCTGAAAAAAAAATTATTATTATTATGACTCAACTCCTTCTGCCGCTTTTTGGGTGGGCAGTCAACAAAATTCATCGCCATCATTTTTTATGGCCAGCTAATCCTAGTTTTTGGCATGGGTCACATCTAGGACAACTCCCCGCAAAAAAATTATGAACATTACTCAACTCCTTCAACCTGTTTTTGGGTGGACATACATATATATATATATATACTTGAATCTTCAACGAAAACATTATCACCTGTCTCACTTCGTTCGCGGGTGGTAAAAACGGAAGCGACACAAGTCCGTTGCATATGGTAGTCCATACTCTGTATACGAGTTATGACCGCGGCGTTTACTGACACATATACCTGCACCCGTGCTACCTGCCGGTACATACGTTGGCGGCTGCGCTATTTGCTGCCGCGTATCTTCTGTCGTCTGCAGTGCCTGATGTCACGTATACTGGCGCCTCCGCTGCGCGTCAGCGCCACAAGCCACAAAACAAAAGCATAAGAGACACTGGTCGCTGAACTGAGGTCGCTCGTGGGCGCTCGAGCTGTGGCCCTCTCTGTCCCCGAAGCATCACTGCTTTCTGTTCCCACCAGCGAATTCTTGTCATGGCACGAAATCACAGAAAATTGGCATACGCAGCCCAGCATCTCTTCTATCACAAAAACAGAGTTGTGTGACCGATAAGACAAGCATTGCTTGAGCACACAGATTCAGAAACGACACCCGTACTGTTGTTTACATAGCCCCAAGTCCGTTTTGTCATGCAGAGGTTCGGCAGGATAGTTTACGCACATTTGTGGTACATAGGCTAACATAAATGAAACTATTCAAACAGAGGCATCTTGATTCGCCACGGCAAAGAAATGATTTTTAGAGGCTAAATGATAACTTGTTCCGAATTCATAGACCATTAGCAACGTTGAAGCACATTGTCGAGCAAATCTGAGGCCTTCGATGAAAACTCGAAAATTTTCCCCGATGTATACATCAGGGATTTTGACGAAAAAATTTCGGGTCACAGAATTTGAATTAACCAGACCAAATGATAGAGTAAGGCATATTGATGATGTTTTCGGTAATCTAGGGTCAGTCAGTCAGTCGCCTCCAGAAAGTGGGACGACTTGGGGGGTGAAGTTATATAAACATTCCAGTACTTGAATGACTTCAACAACGTGCATACAACGGGACGTTTTGACAAAGATGGTAATTATCGCCTGCGAAACAACGGCGAGAAACTCAAGCATAAAAATCGAAGAACTACTCTCAGCCAGCAGTTCTTCCCGTACTCCATAGGGAACATTTGGAACAGACTTCTCTCCGTTATTGTTGTTAGTGCATAGTCAGTCATTGAGTTTAAAAATCGTCTTGATTAACATTGGGAGCAACATCCTCCACAGTTACGGACTCTTCCTCCGGGAGTCCGAAACTCGTAACAGCCAAAGATTCTAAGCGTATACATTATCTTTCATGCTTCAACTAACTGAACGTAGCAACTGCACCTTCAACTCTTTGGCCGAGTTTATTCTCTTCGTCTTCTTTTGTTACTTCCTTAGATGTGTCATGTTTCTGCCTTAATCTCAATATCTCATAGAGGGCTGGAGCGTAAGTCCCGGCTGCTCTCTGAGAATGGACCTATTGGTCCGTCTACTGCCAGCTATCTAATCTAATCTAACTCTCACGACCGATATAATGACTGTGGTCATATCCATAACTATCATGACCAATATAACATCCCTATGACTTACATATGCATACCCATTATGACCATTAACATCATACCTGTGACTCGCATGGTCATAACCATCAACACCAATGCTCTCAGGAGTCAAGGCCTAGTAGTATAACCATGTTTCCGCGAAATATTTACCGCCCAATTCTCTCTGCAAAATTTGGCGTCGTGCCAGCCAGTGACTCAGTCGATATCCTGGATGCAGTGCAGAGCTGCCCCGTGGGACGCTTCGTAGGACAACCTGTTGCATCCGGGTATTGGTCCATTACAGCTCTTCTCCGAGAACAGATGTTCTCGGAACGTTTGGTGTCTTCGCATTCGGAGCACATGCCATACGCAAGCCATATTATTCCTAACATTCGCTGCTGGTTCCATACGGCTTTGGATGAGCATTAGCAATTAGTTGTCCGAAGATTCGTAACGTGCCGTTTCGTCTATTTTTCGAAAATAGACTTTCTATGTACGGCGTTTGGTTGCTTCACATTCGCAACGCATTATTTTTTCTTCTTTTTATTGTAATGTTATCATCGTATGTCAGGAGTTTCGTTACGCGCTGTTTCATCTCTTTTTTTTCCGAAGCAGAATATCTCAGAATGTTTCGCGTATTGTGGTGCGAACTCATGATAGGACTCCTGCCGTTCGCTCCTCCTTTCTAGCTGGTATGAATTAGGGTTATCAGTAGTTGCCCGAAAATTTATGAGGAGCGATGTAAGGGGCTATAACTTTTTTCGAGAATAGTTTTGAAAACATTTGGTGTACTTTACTGTCCATACTCGCAAACGCAGCGCACGAATCGAAGACATCTTTTATTATATACCTAGTCGACGCAAGCCGTTTACAGGTTAACCTGTTAAGGGTTTGTGTCGACTTATATCGATCTCCCATTTTCTTCCCTAATGGCTTTGGATCACACGTGGGTAGGATATTTACTAAACCCCAATTAGCTAACTAATCAGTATTCAAATTTAAAAGAGATAACCTAAACGAGTTCAAGAACTGCAATCAACCGGTCCGCCAGGCAAAGTGAGGCTTACTATAAACTGTTCGTCAATTGGTTAAGCTCAAATTTTAATGACTGCTACCGAGGACAATGACTTTCTAGTAAATAAATACCTAGAGCCTTAATAATGAAGGAGTCACTGATGACCCGCTATGCACTGACCACTTGCAATCAATACCTGTAGATGTACGCCATGTTCAAGGTCTCTGCTCCGGCCACAAGCTCAGCTTACAATCAATAATTCTGTGCATTGTGGCCACATGCTCGAATAATCATGCAGTAATCAATCTCCCAACATGTGCATTGAGTTCCTGTTCGGTGCTGCGTACGAATGTTCTCAATCAATAACCCCGTGTGAAACTACCCTGTATGATTAAAATGAGAGCTGGCCATGTGCACTTAATTGTGCAGAGTGCCCAATGTACGTATCTACCCACTGCTCAGACTCCTCTTCTAATCAACAACCCGTGTGCAGTTCCCACATACTAAAGTGTGTTGTGATCACAACCCTGTGGGGCTAACGCAACCTGAAAAATGGTTACCGTAACCAGGATTGAGGTTATGAGAGCGCCATCTAGCAATGCGCGGTGGGCGCTTGACAACAACGGTGAATATCAGTGCTATCGTAACTTTGTAGACGTAAGCTGGAGGTATATATACTTAGTTGCTTACTCTAAGGCTACCGTGTTTACTCGTTGCTCGTTTGGATAAATATTGCTTTTAATTTATTAGTAATTGATTTTTTTAAGCGGTGACCTGCGTCCCGTAATCCGTGTCGCCATCGTCGTTACTGAAAAGTCGCCGCTTTTTGGGTTGTGAATGCGACACAGTCTGTGAGCGGAGGGGTTACCGGTGTAGCACCGATAACCCCCAGAACTAGTGATTACACAGGCCTCAGTATGATCAATATCTCCGTACATACATTACGTCTCTGTTTTGTACTCCCTACTCAGGAGCCACTTCTATTCAGTAACAGCACTGTATGGGCCTCCACAGCAGCGAAAATCGCACTTCAACTGCTACGGCGGCCGAAAAATAGTGTTAGGGAGGCAGTCACTATCGCGGTATGTGCCCTAACTTCCTGTTGTATCCCCCGTGTGCAGGCGCCGGCCACCGCAGGGATGATGCAGAGACGCAACAGCGCAGGAAACCTCACTACCCCCGGCAACGAGCGCTGGGTCTGTCCCAGTGATCGCAGTCTCGCTCTCAGAGCCAAGTAAGTTTAGCCTACCGGCGTATAGTGATTGAGCTTTGAATGTGGTTATGGCTTTCATCGGTTGGTGTTTTTGGGTAATAAAAGTCAAAAACTATTCCATTTTATAGACTTTCAGAAATACTACCAGCTGATCAAAGTTAACTACCGTAACTGGCCAAAATATCTCTACTTTTGTGTTAGTGATTGAGTTCTGTGAGATGTTTGTGCTTGCGTTCAGACTGTTTGAGTTTTTTTTCTCAGCATTGAAGCTTATCACCAACAGGATCTATTATGAGCTGTTCAGCACCACTCGATGGAAGTAAGTCCGAAAAATCAAGTAAAAATTGCTGCCATTATCGGACAGTACCGTTGTAATTTTTGTGGCGAATTAAGGACGCTATTCTTTTGGTAGGTAATTAAACTAGAGCCTTTGGCCGCAGGATAACACAACTTCCCACTACATCAGCCTGACAGGCACTGAGCCCCAAGCAGACGTTGCTCACGAGGTGGCAGTGTGTCACTGCTCACTTATACCTATACTTTTCCGCTTTCCCTTCACCGCAGCTGTAAAAATATTGATAGCGGTCTCTGGCAATACAGTCAGTAGAGGTACCAGAGTCGGATGGTATAAGGTCCGACTCCAATACGTTCTGTGTGGCCGACTCGTAGACCAACCGTTTGACATGCCCGATTGGGTCTCATGGCATTCTTTGGTGTCCGACTCTTGACTCGGATTCTGCAACCTTGGTAGTGACAAGAAGTAAAAGACTTGTTGCTAGGGTAGGGGCTACTCTCACAGCGTGTTCAAATTAGCCCTATTCGTGCAGTTCCGTTCTGACCGACTGAATTCTTCCGATGTTGATTCTACACCGCACTCAAGGATATCCGCCGATGCACAATGTTCGATGTTCTGCCGGTGTTCATGGAATGTCTCTACAAACATATATATAGCTTGGATTGTTAACTACGCGGTTAGTGGCTTGCAAGATCCTTACTCGTGCGTTCTTTCGGAACTGATGCTATAATTTCAGTCTTATAGGTAACAGAAAATATCCAGATATGATAAAACCCTAAAAATCCTTATTTTAAGATTATAGGTTCCTCGTGGTTAAATGGGAAATTACACGAACGCAGTAACGATTACAACCGTCGCGTTACTTTCTTTAGTGAAATTAACGAAGTTAACCTGTTAACGGGCGGTTACAAATAAGCCTGACTTTGCTTCACGGGCGGGTTTATTGCCAAAACTCTCTAAAAATGCGAAGTTCATATTTGAACTCGTCTATGTCTTTTCTTTAAAATTTGAGTGCTAGTTACTTGTTTGGGATTTGATAAACGTCCCTACCCACAACTAGTGTGCTCCAAAGCCACTAAGGAACAAAATTTGAGATCAACATAAGTCGACGCAAGCCGTTGGCACGTTAACTGCACTTTTCAAACCCTCTAGTTGTGTCACCTCAGTTTATTTCCCCGTGTCTCGTGGTAGTCCTGACAGCCCTCATATTGCCTAGCTTTCTTTGGCCTTTGGGAAATCTTTCTTTGTGGACCCTCTTCGACTACATTCTTCTTTCTGTCCTACCAACAGTGTTTGTTGTGTTCTGCCTCTTCTTTCCTGATGTGTAGTGGTCAGTATTAAAGAGTCGGATGTACTAAGTCCGACTCCGACTCCTGGTGCCAGCCAGTGTACGACTCCTACTCTTTTATTCCACATTTGGTCGACTCTTACTGACTCTTGACTCCGACTCCTGTTCTTAACAAAATAGGCCCATTTTCACTGACTCCTTCTCCTGAGGCCAGCGAATGACCGACTCCAGCTTTTTCTCTTGACACTCGGACCTCCTAAAAACACATGACTCCTACCGATTCCGACTCTCACTTTGCAACTCTGCTTCTAATGTCCAAAATAACTTAGGTAGGAAGATTATTGAAACTCCTAACTAAAAATGGGATAACCATTGTTATGTTCTCTCTCCTTGTTATTTCCAAGTCCCCGCACGATTTTCCCCAGTGCAAGACTTCAGTGGCCAGCAACACCGTCTCTGGCATGTGTGCCTTTATAGGCCTAGTCTTTTAGCAATAAGGCCAGCACTGGAGACTGTATCGAGAGTTAGGGCGCGGAGGTCGTGTTTCTTTTCATCGTCTGACTCACAAACATATTACTTTTGCGTGCTGCGAGTCCGTCGGGTCAGCAGGGAGTGCCCGCACCAGCAATTGGTTTCTTGCGTGGTGGACCACCCGTCGGGACTCATTATATATAATGCAAGGAAGTGCTAGCGCTTGGTATTGGTTTCTCGCTGCACGTGGCTAACTACCCGTGAGGTCTCATATCCTGATATAAAGGGAATAGGTACCATGCAGCATTTGCTATCGGTTTCTTGCGCAGCTAACCATCCGTCAGGTTTCTTTAGCAAGCAGGAGATACTAACTGTTCGGTTCGTTCTTGCATAGTCTAAAATCCATTATGTTTCAGTTTATAAAAAAATGGAGTGCAAGCATTCTACAGCCTCTGAAACACCGGTAATGCACCGCGCAGACAAGTAAACGGCGTTAATTATATTCATCCCTTATATATTTTTAGTATTAACTACACGTATTTAAGGGAACTTTTTTATGGGTTCATAGTCGGTTTCAGTACGCTAGGCTATGTCAGCGACTGAGTATTTTTTGTGTAGGTATAGTGTTAGGCTAGTGCCCATGTCCTCCGCTGCGATGTGGTTTGTGTTCTTATATTAAAGTAGCGAAATTGCTTCTTACTTTACTTTTTTGTCATACATTGATTAAACACAATCGAGTGCTTTAGAATTTTCTTCAATGGGCGTAGTGCGTAATGATCATGAAAACAATTGACATGACACATGCTTAACTCTTTGTACCGCCCAAGAGCTCCGTTCTGCCAAGTTTTTAATACTTCTGTTCTTTGAAAAATTAGTGTTTAATGTAGCCGGTAAGGCGTTAAAGGTCCTCTCGGAAGTTGGTTAAAGGGCATATGCTGTCTGTTGCAAGGCTGTCGTCCGGCCTATGAAAGCGTATAGCATATCCTTAAGGTACTGTCTACTCTTACTTAAAGGGGCTGTTGAGAGTAGATTTATAATAATATCTCGTTTAAATGATGCATGCAAGCACTGCCCCGGCGGCGTGGAGTGCACGAGAGGTCAATGGGTTCGAGTTTTCAAATTGATTCTGTATGTGTGGAGTTGCTAATATTATATAGTCTTTCGGCACGTGTTTCACTGAGTACATCTTTTATTGAATTTCGCATTTTAACTAGAATGTATTCTCTATTCTGATTTGCTTTTTCCGATGTAGTTTCCACTTCGGGTGATTTTTCACGGAAATAGTCTGACAGTTATCACACAAGGTAGTTTAATGATGTTTTTCTCGCATCTTAAACTCCGCATTGGGTGGTCGACAGGGAAGATCGTACCTAGACAGATAGGTCGTTTTTGCCTTTGCAACCGATTAACTTTCTATGATACTGCCATGGCTGCGTTGAGACGATGCCAGTTTTCTCCAGCAGCCGCGCATGGCGTGGTCAACAGGCACCGCGTTCCCACTAGGTCAAAGAACGTGGCTGTTGCAGACGATCGACGTCTCCTAATATTTACACAAAGTTACATTAAGATAACGCTATTCTGTTGCCGTAGGCTTCGGATGGGATGGTCAACTGGCCAGTCCACACCCACCAAGACGGAGGGGCTGAGCTCCGAAGAGACGGCGACAATTCTGGAAGTGATCCAGCGGGCAGAGCAGCTGGAGGTGGCCGAGCACCAGCGAATTGGGTGAGTTTACGCTGTCCTACGTAGTTATTGCGAAAGGTCGGTTTGCACGGCAGCCAAATGAATGTGTTCCCTTAACTTATCTTTCGAATGTTTTGTGTCCTGGTGGAAACCACTCTAAACTTCTATTGTCGGTAAAATGTTAACCGTCAAGTCAGTTTAGTGAGCAAGTGTACCTATACATATACCGGGTATTGCAGGAGAGTCCGACACCTGACTTTAGTTAGTAGTCAGATGTCGCACTCTGCTGCAGTACCCGTTTATAAAGTTTCGTGCATCTCTTCAACTTTGGAGTGAATTAGAGCTCAGGAAGCTATGAACTTTTCTGTTGTCGAAACGACATCACCGCAACGCATTGCGGTACTGAGCGCAGAGAACACGCTTATTTGACTGTAGTGCAATCCCGGCTTCCTTCTATTTGTTGTTATCGTCGTGTTTTTATACGCCAGACGCAGCGAGAAAAAAATTGGTTTTTATAGGAACAGCAATACTTGCAGAGCCAAGCTTGCCATTCAGCGATGTGGAATTAAAAAAATGTATTTCATATTAAAGAAAGGCAGACAAAGGGGTAAATTTGCGGATGATACTGGTTTTAATCAACCTCAGTAAAACCCAACACTGCTTTCTTATGTTCTGTCTCGCAAAATATACTGTTTATACTGTTCAGCAAAATTGTTAGCAATTTTTTGTAATCCAAGAATCCTGAAATTTAAATTGGTTTTAATCAACCTCAGTAAAACCCAACACTGCTTTTTTATGTTCTGTCTCGCAAAATTATACTGTTTATACTGTTCAGCAAAATTGTTAGCAATTTTTTGTAATCCAAGAATCCTGAAATTTAAATTGATTTTCCCCAAATGAATTATCCAGTGTTCTAGTTCAGCGGCAACAAAAGTGTAAGTTTTTTTTATGACCGTAAGTGCTCGGTTCAATTTTTTCCTTGCACTTCCCCAAAGTTAGTTTCTTTTCTGCATTATCGTGCCGTATGTTAGGGACGCCCGTACTAAGTCTGTAGTTGTCTGGAGTAGAATTATTATTTAATTCCCATCAGTGGGCTGGCCATCATGTTCGCGGCCGAGTGTTCCTAATTATTCCATTTGCCTCAGTCGGCTGGTGGGTCGTGTGGCTGACATACGGGACAAGGCGCAGGGAGATGGCAGGACGTCCTGTGTGTTGTGTGGCGAGCGTCTGCCACTCTTGCCACCTGCCTCCATCTGTCACTACTGCCACCAGGTGAGTGTGACCACTACAGAAGTGGCTGGTGCCACTCGGTTGCTGTTGCTATCGTCTGTGTGCTCCGTGTTGGGCAGTTCGCATGTTGCTATGGCAACATAGAGGCATTAGAGTCACGCAAAAACACTACCAATTGCAAACACCAGCAAAACGGACAAAATTTAAAAGTAACTAGAAAATGTTGCTCCAATTTATCTAAATAGCGTTTTCAAACTAAGGAATCTAAATTGGTAATAAACTACATCTGCACTCAACGAGCGCAGAGCTCCGTCAACAGTAGTGTACAATGCGACGAGATACCCGCGTTTGAGGGTAACCTACCCTCGCAGCTCCCCTCGCGCGTCAGCTTCCGGTTTACTTCCAGTTTATAACGGCCAATGCACTACCGGTGTAGCGGGGGTCTGAGGGGGGGGGGGGCGCAAACCAGAAGTAGGCGGGGCCTGGGAAACCGGATGTAGGGGGAGCCGGAACCTACCCTCAAAATGTGCTATCTCGCTACGCTATACACTACTGTCAACCACGGCAGTGCTAAAACAAAATAGTACCCAGACAGACAAACAAACTGACAGACTAGAAGATAGCTGACAACCAAACAAACGGATAGATCATCACCCAAATTTAATCGCCTGTTACTCGTATCATTCCCAAGAGTTTCTGTAGATGTCATGAAAATTCTCCTATATTTATAGACCCTATATTTAATTATGGCGCCTACAGACAGATAAACCTTGGCGAAAACGTAACCTCCTTGGCGAAGGTAATTATAAATACGCACTGTGCAGGGAGTGAGTAATAATTTTCCATGAACAGATTACTTAGCTAAGTGTTTAGTTTGGAAAACTGTCTAAACGTTGCGTCATCCTTTTCTGTTCGTATATTTGAAACGTAATCCTCATTGAAGATAACGTTGTTTAAATTTTCTGTTGTCGATATCGTTGTCGACACTTCCTCCGTTTCATGACTGACGATAACATTTGCCCGGCAACTGAAGTTAGCTCGGTAACATATCGAACTTTTTGGGAAATTAACATAAGCCCACAATTGCACAGCTGTCGCCGGAGTGTGTGTTACAAGTGATATGTTTGGCTGTTATTAGTGACACATTTGCCAAGTTTGTCGAGAGAGAGTGTGCTACGCATGACAAATTTGCAATTCTTGTCCCCTGGCGTAAGCGAGAAGTGATAAATCTGCAAATTTTGTCATAGGTTGTGAGCCGCAAGTGACAGTTGCATAGTTTATCGTATCAGCGTGAGGTGTAGTGAAGTATTCACAAATTTTCTCACCTGGATGTATGCTGTAAATGACATATCTACAGATATTGTCGCCACGGTATTTACTGCAAATCACGTATGTATTCGTATTCCCCCCCCCCCCAGGGCGTGTGCTACAAGTGCTCCCAAGAGCAGCTGAGCGGCTCAGAAAAGGTTCTGCTCTGCAAGATCTGCGGCGAGACCCGCGAGATGTGGAAAAGAACTGGCGCTTGGTTCTACCGAGGCTTGCCGCACAAACTCCTGCCTGACGGGACGGAGGGCGGCAGACTGGGGTCTGCTGGGTCCCCAGGGCTTGGAGGATCCAGCATCAGCTTAGCTCTTCTCGGCAGAAACTCCAAGGCACCACCGAGGCGCACGCAGTCTCTCTTGAGTGCCGGTAAGGAGCAAGAAGGAAAATGTGGTGTCGTGGAGATAACTGACTCGAGACTTTGTGTGAAAGGTATTCAGCAAACAGTGTTTTGAATGCCTGTGAGTCGTCAGGCAATTAAAGTAGTTAACCGAGATTTACCTGCGCATATTCCACCAACTTGAACTTATGGCAGCTAGGTAATCATCATGTAACTTTTGTTGTGGTGTTGACTAATCTTTTGACTTACATGATCACGGTAGGAACTCTATTTATGACTACTTTTCTTGCCCCCTGATATTCTCATTAAGCTAACGCCGCTGTCATAGGCCAAAGTGTATGAGCCATGTAGGCCTAATTCAATGTAGGCCTAATGTATCTCTGATTACGATGCTCTTACTAGACCACTAAGTCAATCCGACGCAAAAGCAAGATACTGATGAAGAGTATGAGTTCTCACTCTGTCAAGTAACAACTAATGCTTCGCAACCGCCACGATACTCATACAGTTATATAGTACGTATTCACCTTCTAAGAACTCCTACTCAGCATCCACAGCTACTGCGCATTTACGTCTAAACAATTTTATCCAAAGAAGACCTTTGTCGAAATTACCCAGAAGTTACTAATGTTTGCATTATTGCCATACAATGCCTGTGAAGTACTCAACTACTGTAAAATTACATAGCCGCTTCGTTAGTTAGATAGTTACATTTCTCAAAGCCTAATCATCCCTACAACATCACCATTTGCAATTTATGTCAATAGAAGATTAATGGGGAAATTCTAACCTGCCACACAGACCTGACGAGCCTCCTGCGGTTTGGTGGAGACAAGGACTCGGACAGCGTAGCTTCTGACGGCAGCCGACGGCAGCGTCACCTCGACTCCCGCCCCGCCACAGGGTGAGCTGCAGTGACTGAATGCTTTCTTTCAGCTCGTTTTATCGAGGAGGAGCCTGGTGTATAGCGAACAGTGTGGGTCTCTACCGTGTTTGTACTGGGCTCAATGCTCGTCAGACTCTTGTGGTGAAAAGTCGTGCTGTGCTGCAGGTGCACCTCGTCTCTATCGGTCTGAGTCCTAGCAATGGGCTGTAAGTGCCTCAACAGACTATAGTTACATATGTACAATATATGTATCCAATATTTACCTAGACATATTACTTCAGATATAAGACATCTTTCATCTGTACCCTGGAGTCGAGATAACTGAATTCACTTTTCTTTAACTTGTCCACAACTTCAAGTGTAACCTTTGGATCCGACACTTTAATAGAGTTTCAGTCTTGAAGTGCAAATCAATTACATTTGAGATAAGTGAGAACTCCTCAGCGTTGAGCTTTCAGGAATCTCAAGCTTAACCGGTTTGCGATTATCGCTTGAAACTTGATCGAATGTGGCAAGTCGAAAGCTTACGATTGGAGTTTAGGCAGTTGTGTGTATGCAATGCGCCGTAGTAGAACTTACCTTCCTCACAGTTGAGGCAGTTGTGTGTATGCAATGCGCCGTAGTAGAACTTACCTTCCTCACAGTTGAGGGGGGTGGGGTCTCGGGTCATTTATTCCTTCCGTCAAATTGGCACCATAGTTCTTGGTGACCCGAGGTCGACTGCAACTACACTTACTCGTCTGGGACCAGTGGGCCTATACCTGCAGCACAAACCAGTGCATGTGGGTTTCCCAGGTGAGGGTGTGGTCTAAGTTGACTTTACCTTTACTTTACTTTAGGGCAAGTTAAAATCAGCGAATTAGATCATTTCGATCACCGTGTGTGAATTAACGATGCTTGCCTCCTCTCTGCGAACACAGTCTATTGGCCGCCTCTTGTCCAGTGTCACATTTATTTTAATTAAAACACAAAGTCTACGGAAAAAATGAATAGAATGTAACTCAGAAAGTTATAACCCACGCACGTAGTTCTGTTTTAATGCCGTACAACCAAATGCCGTTAAACACTCTAGTGACCGCATCGAGCTACGTAAAATTCTAATCCCTCAGATTATGCATGCAGTTATGTCGATGGCTCACGCGTCAGAATGATGACTGTACAAACATGCTACATCTATCCTTTCACGCTCACTATATTTTCTTCTTTCTTTGTGCTCCTACTGATAACCTTTTCTACTTATCTTAATTTTCTTTCCCTTTTCGCTTCTGCCGTGGTATGTCTTTGCGCCTGATGTAACTCACAAGCCTTCCTTCTTTCCCCCATTGGATCGCAACGAACGTTCAGAGGTGTGAGACTCATCTAGAAATAATTAATATACATATGCATAGAATAATAATAATAATAATAATGGTCGTATTGTTCACTTGTTGGTATGCGTGTAGTCTTCACAGCTTAGTGCCGGGCTCACCCGGGACATTGCCAGGTGAATGACGTCCGAATAGAAGCGTTATTACCGGAAAAAGACGCAATTGTGGGCACTTTTACCCTCACTCTGTTTACTTCTCATTTTCTTCAATGATGGTGTGAAAACATCAAAGGACCTCTGCTGCTTGCTGAGCGCTTCTTGGTTTGCCATCGGCAAATATCGTGCAGGGATTTGGCGGTAGAAGCGATGGGAAAATTGTTGTACACAGCTAGCTGTCCGGCCATTGCTGTGGCTTACGGCAACTTAACTTCAGCGCCGCTTTGGAGCTCAGAGTAGGAGGCAATTGACAGAACTGTACCACGCAGTCAACAGAAGGATGTTGTGACTTACGCCATAGGTATCGGCTCTTAAAGGACAAATGAAGGGAGATTCAGTGCGAACACATGCAGCCTGTTGAAGCAGAAGAAAATCACTGACGAAACTGTATATCACTTTAACTCGAAAATTTAACTACATTCCCGGTTAAGATTTCCACGAATAAGCACCATTTGCCCTCTGATCTTCTCCACTTGCACACTAGTTTCAACCCTGACTAACTCTCCATCTAATATGGCTGCACAAATCTATTGCAAAAATACTGAGTTACGTTACGAAGAATAATTATGTAAACTTCAGAAATATATTTACCGCGACGTTAGTGACGACTCTACTTCAGTTACAGGGATTTTTACCAAACTTGCAAGAATGAACTAATTTTTAAGCAAACGGTTAGATATTCTTAAAAATAAGCTTATAGATGGGTTCTCTTAATGAGTAAACTACATTTTTAACTACAAATGCAACAAAAAACAAAACAACCTATGTCTGTAGCTCATCACAAGACAGCTACCCTCAACAACAGCAGCGTAGGTATTGAGATGACAGGTAGCCGCCGAATATTCAAGTAAGCTGCAAGGTGATTCCGTTACAGCTACGGTTGTCCGCCGAAGCGGGCCATAAACATTGGCTTTCCACAGGAAAAGCGCTGTTTGTAATCAATGTTGATAATGAAGTATACTGGTCCTTATAGGGCTAACATCAACGTAGTGCTGCTTGTAAAAGGCAGCAATTGGTTGACTTGAGGTATGTAGCTTTGCGACGAATGCTTTGAGCTGTGACTTCAGTCATAAAACATCATTAACTATAGAGCACTTTGAGAGTACATACCTCCGCCGAGCAAAGAAACGTTAACCTGCCGATCATCACCAAAATTTGATCTTTACTCTTCGTATTAAATCCAACAACTCCTGCAAATTTCATAAAAAATCCTTTTATAACTTTTTGAGTTACCTTAGTGACAGACAAAGAGATAGAGTACGTACGTATGATTCACCTAGTCTAGGGTTGGGTAAACTACGGCCCGCGGGCCACATCTGGCCCGTTAGTCGTTTTTATCCGCCCGGCGGAAGGTTTTAGGATATTAGATATATCAACTAATTTTAGGCACTTATTATAAGACTTGTTCAAAAACTGCATATCTGCAGAAAATGTGTTACTCCTAATTTTTATCTGTGATATGTATGCTGTGACATAACCATTCGGGGCATATGACGACAAGGTCATTTTAAGAGTAAAAAGTATTTTTCGCCTCAGGAGAGTTAGAATCACTATGGGCAATAAATGAGTGCATAAACTGTTCGAGCAATGATTTATTTGCCGTCTTTCAGTGTTTGTATTGCTTTTCTAAGTTAAAATATTAATGTGTGAGGCTGAAATAATGTTTTGCCCCCAAAACTATCATATCGCCATTTGCCCCGAATGGTTATATATATGCACGGCCCCTTTGATAATTTTTGAAAGTCCCTGTGGCCCCTGAGTAAGAAAGTTTCTCTACCCCTGGTCTACACCATACTTACCATAGTATAAATTCAGAACTGGTTTTGTGAATTAATTTTTTAGTAAAAGCCTCAGCTTATGAAAAAAAAAGAGCATTTTGCATCTTCAGTCGGTGAATTCTTTTGTCATGGATTGTGCATTTCCTTTAGCATTTGGGAATAGGACTACCACCGCGCAATTATGCTAACACTAACACCTTTTTGATGAGCAAATATCTGTTAACTTTGATTTTTAAAGATTTTTCTAAAAAGAAAAAAAAATGCAAGGTATCCTCTTAGCGACCTTTGCAAAGTTTTCAGTTGTTTCCGATTTCACCGATATTGTCCGCATTTACAGTTTATACCATACTTAGTAAAAATTCAGTATCGGTTCGGCGAATTCATGTTTTAGTAAAAAATTTTAAGTTCGTATTATAAGACATTCAGAATTTACACATCTGCAACAAATATGTTATTTGCTATCTTTGATGAGTGCGTATCGGATGCCGGCGAGCCTGTCATTTTTCAAAAGTCCGTGTGGCCCCTGCTTCATAAAAGTTTGCCCACTCCTGCCCGAAATTGTTTTATCAGTAAGATTAGACTACACCTGCGCTCCTGAAAAGTTTAGCTGAGCTAGAAAGTAGTATATCATATCGATAACAGTATCGGTAGGTTACGCTTCTGGTGCCACAAGTTCGCTTCTACCAGCAAATCAAAGAGGACGGTTTCGTTATATTAACTCGTTAATTAATTAGCTTAATTGCGGCACTGACTTGTTCAGTTTATGCTGTGGTTTACATTAATTTTGCACATTGGTAGTGTAATGACGCCGTTAAAGTACACATAGATCCATCTAGGAAGATTCGGAGACAACCTTGCGTTAGTTGTTTTCCAAGTCTGATTTAGCAGATTTGATGCACTCTTGCGAGCTTACATACCAGGATTACACACCAGGATTACCAGCAATGTTAATTTCCACAGCAATGAAGGTCCGAGGATACTGGGTGCACTGGCCAATTGCTAAGTGATGCTAAATTGATATTGTGTCTGCTATTTGCAGGTCTCCATCCATATCTTCCAGCATATCCCCCGCCGCCTCCACATCCTCCGTCACCAGCGCGCCCACCCCCCACTGTTCCCCTCGGCATGCCACCACCCTAACCTCCCAGCCTCCCTCTCTTCCCCAACAATCCTCAGGAGCTCCAGGCTTTAGTGACATATTCGGGGGGCACGTCACTACTGACGCCGCAGGTGATGACGATGTCCTTGAAGAGCATTCCGCACCAGCAAGTCTGCAGATCCACCGGCCGACGGTGTCAAGAGAAAACGGCACTGCTGGGGGTCGTGACCCAACAGTTGGGTCTTCGACTCCAAACCCTCTTAGGGGAAGGCCGCCGTCACCGACGTAAGCTCTGACTTTATCTTTCAGTTATACAGAGATTCTGACTTGTCACTGACTCATGCAAAGTGTTGTTTGTAGTTCATAGTCTCTAGTGAAGGGCACTTTCAATGACGTAAGCCTTGAGTCTAGCTTTCCACTGTGCAAATTTTCCAACTGTTCTGTTTTCCCTCTCAAAAGAAAGCTACCAGCACACGCATAGGCTTCGACATTACATAAATTATAGGGCTAACAGACAGACACCTAACATCACGACTAGGTACTTCCTCTGTAAATCTCACCAACAAAGTCCTTTATTTCATTATCAAGAATTTCAAGGACAAATCTAAGGCTATGGTCTTCCCCTCATGCACAGGACTAGTGTGCCCCCACTCAGAGTTCGCTATTCAGGTATGGTCACCGTATCTTTGGAAAAATGCTGATAAAAAAACAATTCAATGCACTTGAACGAAGTTAAAAGCACAATTGCCAGACAGGCGTAATCGTTTCTTCTACCGAAATTTCCCCCTCCCCCTCTTTTCGTATTTGTTCCTCAGTCATCTACATGATACTGACAATGGCAATAGCTCATAGAGGGTTGGGACACAAGACCCGACATCTCTTTGGGAATAGGCCTCTTGGTGGGTCTACTGCCGCCTATCTAATCTAAACGAACGCCGTGCAGGAGCTCGGACTAATACCTTTCAATCTAGGGCAGATCTGCGGACAGCGACTCTTAAGTACCTGAATGTGTATGGGGGCTGCCTCAGCGTAAACATCAATAATTATGCGGAGCTTCCTATTGTTCCCTTACTTCTTTGTGAGCACATAGCATAAACTTTCTTCAAAAGTTGCCGAAGCGCCAACTGAAAATACGGTTAAAATTTGTCTGGCAAATCACGTGGAGCAACACCCTCCACAGCTTCGGATCCCTCCTCCGTAGCTCGTTATTCAACATCTAACCGTTCCATCCTTCAGAGAGAGCGTTCCATTATCCTCTGTAACAAATCTTACGTAACATCAGCATTCAGCACCTCAACCAATCTGCTGCATTTGATCATATATTTACAGTCTTCCCACTGACTGCAGTTTTCTGTAATACATCCATTCAATGAATGGCGGCAGTTGCTCAGTTTGAACGAAGCTTAGGCTTCAACTCCCCTCCGGGAGTTTGGTCCGTCCATTGTCAACTTTCTAATGTAATAGTCTACGGCTAACCGATATTTATCTCTTTGACTGACTGAGACAAATGTTGTTCCATGGTAATTATAAAATCAACAGCTAACGACTTACGAACTATTTCTCTTACGAACAGACTCTCACAACATGTATTCGTAAGTTGAGAGCTGTCTGTACATTGTTTTCGGCAACTTCATACTCTGGGCCCGTCAATAGTATTCATTCTACTTATTGTTATCCTTCCTTCTGTTCAGTGTACATCTACATTGTTCTAGATTTACTTCTTTGTTTCAGGGCTCTCTTGCATTTCTCGGGCGAGTTTCCACCGTCGCCGACGCAAGTTTTGACCTTAGCGCTGCCACTATCGATACGATCACCAACCGAGAAGCAGACTTTGGTTATCGATGATATTCAATTATCGGAAATGCTACCAATATGCCTCNGTTTGAGGATTCTCTTGCATTTCTCGGGCGAGTTTCCACCGTCGCCGACGCAAGTTTTGACCTTAGCGCTGCCACTATCGATACGATCACCAACCGAGAAGCAGACTTTGGTTATCGATGATATTCAATTATCGGAAAGGCTACCAATATGCCTCGTAACTGTTCGGGAAGTTGCGCATAGAAGTGGTGTCCACAGAAGCTGTAGCTCGTCATTGGGCGGAATCATCGCAATAGATGCTGGGAAATTATAAATATTAATTAAACACGACGACAGTCAAACTGAATATTTTTTCATTAGGTAAATAAACTTTTTTCACTCTCCAGGAATTTTTAGCATGAAGTAATGTCTTCGTTTTTCCTAGTTGCCAAGATTAGTTTCCTTTCGGAAACTTTTCAGTATTGTTCACAAAGCAAAAGGCGTCGGCACTCTCGCCGTCTTCATGATATCTTATAACTTGAAACTTCAGCTCTGGAACACGTTTGGCACCACTGGAATACTGTTTATAAATGTTCTGTTGCGAAAAACAGAATATTGTCAAATTTATATAAAAATGTATTTTTACTTGTTTTCTCGGCAGTCTATAAATTTCAGTGCATTCTCTGTGCCGCCTCTTAACGTCGGCTAAAGCTGGCACAGACGAAAGTGAGGATTTGCTAACATAAAAGCATCTCTTGCGTTCAGGGAAGAAGACTATTACCATTCTTCATCCAGCGAGGGCCCCGAGGGCTCTGACGGCACCACAGCTGTTGAGAACAGCAGAAGCAGCGACGTCGTCTCTTTGCGCAGCCGGTGAGTGTATATATGTAAAGAGTTTCCCTTAGTCTTTACGGAGGGTAGCATTGAAGCTTTCTTTACCTGTTCTTTTGGAAAGCTTTGCTTATTATTGCATTGGCGGAACAGGACACTGTCACGGAGCTCTAATTTGGCGATATTTCGTAGTTGTTCTTCAGGGTTTTCTTCTGTACCGTTGTTTTGACTGGTACCGTGAACTTCTGTAAGCGCAATATTGGACTTCCAGTGTGGTACAGCGGGTATGGTATTTTCTCTCTCTACAGAGACGGTCGTGTTGACGTGGAGCTCCGCCACCACGGTAACTTTGAGGACCACGACCGAGCTCGTGAACAGAGACTCGCGCTCTCTGCTCACACCTCCAGAGATTCCAGGTACAGTGTATATGCCACCTGTTGTTCTGGAGGCATTCCCAGTCCATTTTTGTTTTGCTTTATGTATATTTTCCACGTATTTCCCAAATGAATGAAATTGATTTGTTTACTATATTTTTTTCTGTTTATTTGATCCTAAGGTTTTCATTGTGGATAAACAAGTCAGTGTCCGCGCCAGAGCAGTGCAGCGCTGTATGTTTTCCTTGCTCCGTTGCGAAGCCGTTTACATTCTTGATTACTTTATAAAAATAAATATCTTCTTGTTTTAAGCATGTTCTTTGTTGGATTTGAACCTTGTTTACAGTTGCTGCGTTGATGTTCAACTTTTCTTCATAATTATTAACTAAGTTTCTTCTTGCTCGAATGATATCTTCATTCTCACGCGTACAGCTTGCCCACGCTAACTATGATACCTACCGAGCTGAGGCCTCTTTCCTGTTAGTATTGAGGTGTTGCAGAAATTCTGGTTGCTGTATATGTTCTCTTACGAAACGAATCTAAATGGGAAATGTTCTTTTCGTTATTTATATTAATCTTTCCGTGCGCTCGTGTTGAGACTCTGTTGACTCGCAGAAAACGAGATGCTAAAGACAGAGTGAAAATAGGATCATTTATAACTATAATTGAATGTAAACATACTACACCTTTATTCAGAGTAGCTTCAGTTTGCCTGGAGCTTCAATTTAAGCGTTTTGTTTTCCCACTGGAGTCAAGTTTCAGGCATTGATCGCAAACAGATTAGGCTTGTGCCAGCTGAAAACTTAATCCTACTCCGCCTGCATGACATTAAGTACTTTGCAAGAGCTTTTTTAAAAATCGTATGATCGAATAACTTGCTACGTACGTAGTTATTATTCAGAGGCGAAATTTTTTCTCTGGCACAAACTACATAAATTATAAGTTAAAACTATACTCTTCCCATTTGTTCGAAGTAGACGATCCTGGGAATCATTCTACTTAAGAAATATACGCCCCTTCACGTTGATTAGGCAATTAGACAATTTTGTACATCGCGTGGGGAATATATTTTGCTGTTTTGCATCGAGGAATATTTTAATTTCTCACATTAATGATATTGAGAATTCAAAAACCTTCTAAGTCATTCAATTTTAAAATGATTTCTCCCCCATTTGCCAAAGTCCTACTTGACGTTACCACGTTTTGCCTTATCTAATGCCTGAAGCCGCTTTAGAAGTCGAGTTACCGAGGCCAAGAGCTATGAGTGGCTGTTTTCAGCGATGTAGAAAATCAGAACGGAGAGTTATTTGGCGACGATAATGATTCCAATGCTTGTCCAACAGCTTTTAAAAACCGCATATGGGCCTTTCAACATAATGGTTCTTCCCACACATCACGAAGGATCCAAGTGTGGTGCATCAGCAATATATCTTCAATATCGATACTTTTTTTTTGTGGCCATTAGAGTCGTCTGACCTCAACCCAATGGTCTGTTCACTACTGTTATCGACAGGATACTGTGTGTGCCACGGCATGCCCCGATTGCTCCTTCTTTTACGAGTCTTTGGGCAGTAGTTAAAGCCAAACTTGGTCACATCGATTAGGACATCGACAAATTGGAGAGATACCATAGGACATCGGCAAATTGGAGAGATACCGTAGGACATCGACAAATTGGAGAGATAACATAGGACATCGGCAAATTGGAGAGATACCATAGGACATCGGCAGATTGGAGAGATACCATAGGACATCGGCAGATTGGAGAGATACCAAAGGACATCGGCAAATTGGAGAGATAACATTGGACATCGGCAAATTGGAGAGATACCATAGGACATCGGCAAATTGGAAAGATACCATACGACATTGGCAAATTGGAGAGATACCATAGGACATCGGCAAATTGGAGAGATACCATAGGACATCGGCAAATTGGAGAGATACCATAGGACATCGGCAAATTGGAGAGATACCATAGGACATCGGCAAATTGGAGAGATACCATACGACATTGGCAAATTGGAGAGATACCATAGGACATCGGCAGATTGGAGAGATACCATAGGACATCGGCAAATTGGAGAGATAACATTGGACATCGGCAAATTGGAGAGATACCATAGGACATCGGCAAATTGGAGAGATACCATAGGACATCGGCAGATTGGAGAGATACCATAGGACATCGGCAGATTGGAGAGATACCATAGGACATCGGCAAGTTGGAGAGATAACATTGGACATCGGCAAATTGGAGAGATACCATTGGACATCGGCAAATTGGAGAGATACCATTGGACATCGGCAAATTGGAGAGATACCATTGGACATCGGCAAATTGGAGAGATGCCATAGGACATCGGCAAATTGGAGAGATACCATTGGACATCGGCAGATTGGAGAGATACCATAGGACATCGGCAGATTGGAGAGATACCATAGGGCATCGGCAAATTGGAGATATAACATTGGACATCGGCAAATTGGAGAGATACCATTGGACATCGGCAAATTGGAGATATACCATTGGACATCGGCAAATTGGAGAGATGCCATAGGACATCGGCAAATTGGAGAGATACCATAGGGCATCGGCAAATTGGAGAGATACCTTTGGACATCGGCAAATTGGAGAGNTTGGAGAGATACCATACGACATTGGCAAATTGGAGAGATACCATACGACATTGGCAAATTGGAGAGATACCATACGACATTGGCAAATTGGAGAGATACCATACGACATTGGTAAATTGGAGAGATACCATACGACATTGGTAAATTGGAGAGATACCATACGACATTGGCAAATTGGAGAGATACCATAGGACATCGGCAAATTGGAGAGATACCATAGGACATCGGCAAATTGGAGAGATATCATTCTCGAATTAATGTGGCAAGTTAAGATGTTTCCTACCCAGTACTGACGTGCGAGGACTCAGCTAGATGACGGCCTAGGTCCAGTTGCTAAATTTGTTGATGTTTTCCTTATTCACGTACAAAGACTTAGAACTTCAGGTGTTCACCAGAATGGATTAAACAGTTGAACTTCTTCAACTCACGTCCAGAGACTCGAAAACTTTTAGATATGTATTCACAAACATGGATTAAAGAGGTATAACTGTTTTACTTACTGATTTCCATGGATTCAGGTGACCCTTGGAGTGTTCACAAGCATGGTTTAACCCGTTAAGGTGTTGTTTGTTTACTGACGTACAGAGACTCGGGAGACTCCCTGGTCTTCACCAGCCTAGAGGATGACACCAGTAGCATAAGTGCGGCAGACTGGAGCAGAGACGGTCTGCAGCGCCATGACAGCGTCACTAGCGGCAGTGTCTGCAGCAGTACCAGTAACAGCACTCTGCCTCCTAGCGCCAACAGTGTGCAGCACAAGTCAAACAACTCTCATAGCCTTACGCCAGCTAGTAAAAATTGTAAGTAATGCAGCTAGATAAAAATTACTTGTTCTCACCAATTTATGTTTTTTGATTCTTTTTGTGGGCTTAAAATGTATGGAGCTGCTTCATGATTGGAGACATGAGCCAGTAATTGGCAAATCTGTATTTTTGCAGCATTCTCACCGACCAGAGTTGTACCTCGGAGCATAGCTAACTAGAGTCGAATAGTTTCCAAATATTAGCAGCACATTTCTTGCAAAACTATAAACATTCACATGTAAAACTTGAAACGATGGATCGCTTGCAATATTCGTGTTTAGTCGGCTATCACATAGCAATATGTTGAACCCGATTTCCACTGTTCTAATAAAACAACAAGAAAGTGTATAAAATCAGCGTACATTATCAAGTTTCAAAAAATACACTCTCTTGATATGAGCTGGTGTGCAAAACTTGTACGAAAACACTTTGCTCAATTACATATAAATTTTATTTTGGGAGACACAAAATTCTCTTCCCCTGCTTTAGAAACTCGTTTCGACGCTCTTCATTCCGTGGAAACGGCAATCCTAGTCAAGAAATACGTTCCTTGAGCGTTCTCGTAAACCTTTAAACCTTTTTGGAAAAGTCCTCTTTAAGTTTTCAAAGGCAGTCCAATAAGAGGCCCCCAAACTTGGATATTTGGGCGCTGGAAGAGAGCCTGGGTGCTCTATGCCACTGGAATTGCTCCAGCATTTTTCTGTAATACGAAATTCAAATTGCGCTTGACAGGCCAAAGCTCTCCTGCAATGTATGGCTATTATGCCAAGTGAGGTGACTCCGACGGCATCACTTGACAGTCAACCCATTACCTTTTAGATACTTCTCATGGTATACAATATCTCTAAAAGTCAGTCTCTATGTAAGCTAGAGTTGGCAATATAAATAGTTCGGAAACCCAAGATAGTAGTTATTGAGCTATTCTAGATCAGTGAACAGAATTAAGTTTATTTTTGTTTTTCATAGGAATAGCACTCTTAACAGTTTCATTAACTCGAAGCGGTTAGCGTTAGCAAGTTACTCTGATTGAGAGCAACTTATTACACTTCTAGGAACTGTGTATCAGCATTTATTTTGCAATTCAATATAAAAATTTTTTCCACCTTTCTTAAGCTCGTCAGACATTCACCCGTCAATTTTTTCAACACAATCCGAGAATAAAATTTTGTCATCGCTTAAAACACTGTAGTAAAATTCATCGCAACGTTTCGGCCGGGACACATTGACCATCATCAGGTTCTTCAATGTTACAATTTTTTTAAAACTATACTGAACGGGAACATTCTGGAAGGCTGCACGTATAAAAGGGACCTCACCAGCGGGCAACCCTCAGTTAGTTCGTCACTATGGTGGTGTGCACATGTACGACTTGCTTCGGTGTTTGATAGAGTAACTAGACTAGCACAAATTTCACTCCTTGTACCTGGGCCTCTTAATTTAGTGCAATGTTAGGATAGTGTATGAAGTTCACGTGAATATAAATAGGTAGGGGATCGTTAAACTTCATTGTGGTATAGTTATTTTTCGCTTTATTTTTTTCAGATGACAAATTCTGAACTTTTAATTTGAAGAACTTGATGATGGCCAATGTTTCCCGGCCGAGATGTTGTGATAAATTTTAATAGTGTTTTATGCAATGATAAAGTTTTATTCCCGGATTGTGTTGAAAAGGTTGACGGGTGAATGTCTGACGAGCTTTAGGAAAGTGGAAACAATAAATTGAATTATTACAGTTCTGTAATTATCCCTCCAGTTCCCGTCATCCGTGCGTCGGTCACCGAAATGTTGTATTCCAGTTTTGTTGCCTGCAACGGATACATCCAAACCGACGGTACATACCACGAATTTATAAAATAATCCTTTCGGAAAAAAAACTCAAGTATCCTTTTTGACCATTTTATTTGTGGAATTCTATTTTGTGTTATCACTGAAAACCCCTCAGGGGGAACAGGATAGGCCATAAGGTTAGGTTTGCCCATCCTATGTTATGGGGAGCACCGCCCAAAGGAGGATCCTGTAGCTTACCTTACCCATCACCTAGGCCTTCAGAACGTTTGTCTTTCGTGCCCACGTCGCTGCCTTCAGATTTCATGTTCCGACTGATCCTACTTTCGTCTATTTTTCCTCTTCTTTGCCGACTCGCTGTTCTCATGCACTTTGATCCTTCTTGGGAACACCCTAGTGCATGGGTTCCGCATTTGTCTTGTAATGCTATATGTCCATTTCATTTCCTCTCTTAGAAGAGCTTTGCACTGATTTAGAGAGGCATAAACTATCTACTGTATATACCATACCCAATGTAGAAAAATTTTATTTACCGGTGCAGGTGCATGAGATGAGGAAAAATAGTTCTGCTCATTCAGATAAGTAACAAACTCCTACTTGAAGAATTCTATTAATCAAGAGCTTTGAAAAATACACCCTAGTTGTCACACGCAGGGCATCAGTTGTTCCGACTTCCGACTCTGCACATACTATAAACTGGTAGTGAACATAAAAAAGTACTTAAATTAGGGTTTTAAATCCCGTAGACTTAATTCCCAAAATTTATATATATATTTTTTTTATCGGTCCTAGGCGCCAAAAGATAGTTGGCCATTGGTTTGCAGTCCCGTAGACCCTTGACTGTATGTGCAGACTAGTTGTATACCCTAAAAATATAGTTAAATGTTGGTTTACAGTTTCATTGATAGGAGGCAATTTGAGCAAATTGTTGGTATGCCTTAGAAGTCAGTTGAATATCGGTTTAGAACCTCTTAGATTCTTCATTGTATTGTTATTTATAAACATTATATGAGTTTTAGTTTATATCAAAACTATTGTCTTTCACATTTCCCCATCATCCATCTAATTTTTGCTACTCCTCACTGTATGGCTTTCTTTTAATGCCTGTATTGATGAGTGATCAGTGCAACAACTGAACTCTTTCTGTAAAAAAAAAATTCGCCAACTTAATGACTACTAATAGCCTCGGGTAAATTGACATTGAAAAAAAAAACTATAATTTTTGTCTAAAAGACTCGTCTTGCTGAAGCTTGCCATTCTCTTCTTATTGCATCTTCAGTATCCTTTTTCCAACTGGAATTTTTCACAATTATTTTCAGTTGGCCACAACACTAGCGTTTCGTGGCTCGCAAGTGGAGGTGCTGGACAGGGTTTCCGTGCCAGGATGTTACTAATTTCCTCATGAACTCCTACACGACTGCTAGCTTTAGTAATAATAATACCTATAGGCATCCTCTAGTTTCTAAGAGAACAAGTGGCCCGCGCCGTCATCAAATGACGGCAGAAAATAATGAATTCAACTTAGCCTCGTTTCGTTTGTTCTGATTCATAGCTCTCTTCTCTGGATTTAGGTTTTCATTTTCCTTCGTCGATCGATTCAATTTACGCCTCATGACCTCACAATTTAGTATTTATGCTGCCACGCAGATGTACTTTTCGTCTTCAAATCGTAATGCAAAAGGCCTCTTCCTCTCAGCGGATGAATCTTCGCCTATCTAATCCTTCGCATCAGGACGGAAGGACAAGCAAGCCATCAACAGAACTAGGTTTTTCAAGATAGAGCATTCACAACTATCCTGGTTTGGAGTATGAAGCCCCCCCCCCCTCTTTAGGATCAATGAGCCGCCTTTGGTCAAAAGGAAACCGAAACATTACCCGCCGATGAGCTCTGATATGGATCCTCAGCCAAGCAAATTTCACGTGTGAAAGCTTACAGTTATTCTGAGCGACTGAATAAGCAGCAATAATGCTACCGGAAACATATTTGCTTCATGTATTCTTAGAACCATAGTGTACCACCTTCACTACATAGCTGCCGAGCAGAGATAACTTTCACAATAACCTGATACTTTGAAGCCGACTGAATTATTGTTATTTTAGTTTCCATTTGAGTTTTGGCTCTTCAATGCCGACGTGTCTTAGGCTGTTTCAGCAATCCATATGTTTCTAGAATGATGAGTATTAGCTCAAACGTTGTGTTCCTAGATCAAACACATGTTGCAATAGGCAGAGGTCTACACTTCACAGAAGAAGCTTCATTTGCAATGTTTGTAGCACTTCCAATAACACTCCTTTTTTCGGGCATTGGTCTAAGCTGTGCTCCAACTTCATTAACAACTTTAAATACGATTGTAAAGTTTGGCCTGTGGGACATTGTTCAATCTGTGCCCGATTTGCTTTTCAGATATATTTATGTATTTTCTCCTGCTGGTGATTTTTACTCTTTTTTCTTCTTCTTCTTTTCTAAGTGTGTTGTTTATATGCAGATTGTCTTAGGTCTACTTCATTTCGTATCATGAAACGTCATAGTAGCTACGATAAAGCTAAAACCAGTAAAATTAATAATATCAATACATATAATATACGCGCCTTACATAGTAGATTCATGATGATCCAAATTTAATATTAGGGTCAAAATATATTAAATTTATAGATTTTTCTCTTTCTTCGCATGGGCCGTATTTGGAATCTGATTTTATTTTGCAGACGATATGGGTTCTCTGGAACTGACTTTGTTCTACGACAGCCATCACCAGAGCCTCCACTGTACAATACACCACGCACAGGTAATTGTGAATTAATTCTTAATATCTTTAAGAAAAAGCATTGTATACTATCTTGTTATTGCATTTCTGCTTATGCAGGGAGCCGTCAGAAGTTCTTGGCTTTGGTTTAAAAACGACAGATTCAGTCATACTGTAATGCTAGAAAATTTTAAATAAAGAGCAATAAGATAGCGTGGGATGAAAAAGTACATCTAGATGGAGAGAGATGATTTTGAAAGGGAAACTATGTAGCTTCTTTTGTTGAGTTGGAACTTATTGTTCATTGTACCTGTCAAGTTAGGCTATAGGCAACCCTCGTATAACCATCGTGTTTTATTTGCGTGTCTCTTTAAAGAGTTTAACGTAAAAGATAACTGCTAATTCTTTGAGCCAATCCCTTCTACAAGCATCGAAGAGTTTTTCTCCTTCCTTTCGCACACTACATACTATCGGCGTTTAATATCAGAATGTACTGCGCGAGCATTGACTCATTGCCTTAAGTGCTATTGGTCGAGCAGAGAAGTAATCAACCAATGAAAAGCCTTTAGAGACCCACGCACGAGAGTGGGAGTATCGCCGTGAATAGTGAAAATGTGAGCGAGCTAAGGGGATTCAGACATGATTCAGTGTAGGCATTACTCATAAAGCGTGAGTTGTAGAGCTCTTAATTGGCTGGAGGTAATTATGTTGAAATATCTGTATTCTAGTTATTAGTTATAATTATCGTGTGTCACACGCGAACACTCGGCACCCTGCCGTGTCCACAGTCTCGCTTAACTCACGCGAGATAATTATGACGCTCGTTCATTGTTTTGTTCCTTTATACTGTCAATTCATTAAAAAAGATGTGCTAGTGATATGCACTTGGTAAGTGCTGTGAGAATAATGTTAATTCCGTAAATTTCTACTTGAATGTCTGTTTCTCTTGTGAATAGCATTATTTGAAACGTCTTTTAGGAAGAATCGTGGTTCTTAAAGCTTTAAATAATATACACTGGAAAAAGTGTTGCCCAAAACGATCACGCCTACCTGTCTATCGATGGGAGCAGGTGCAGTTATCGTGCTGCAGGAGCATGCTGAGGGAGGCATTTCCCTTCAGTACGCGGGCCGGCGTGCCCAATTCGGGGCAAAACTTTGTTCACTGTATGCAGGCACTGAGACATAATTCACTGCTGTAATGCAGGCAATGCTAAAAAAAATTCTTGCAGCAAACATACATTTTTCTGATTGCAGCTATCGTAATCTCTGAAGCATTTATACTTGCATTTACTCTCTAAATATTCTTACATATGCAGTTATGCGCTTTATTTCTAGTTCATGCAGAACTGATGAAAATATTCTGACGAAATTTGGATTGAGAGAGCGTGTCATGTCGTTCTCACTTACAGTGTCGAAATAGAAACGTAAACCCGGAGCACAAATTATTTAGCTGTACGATGTCACGGCGCTGTGTGGTCAGCGTAATTATCTTGCGCATTTTTCTGCGTCAAGATGCTGCAAGTCAAGCTGTGCTAATTAATATCAGAGCAATGGGTGCACGGGAGTCTGGACATTTTCGAGTCTCCCATTTGGGTCAAGAAAATTCAACCCAATTAGAGATAGCTTGCCCCAAATTCGCTTCAAAGCGCTCGATTCGTCGCTTTACATCTACTTGAAACGTTAGTCGAGCACCGAAAGTTAATCGCCGCAACTCTGCCCGAAGTGGCGAGACCAACGCTTCGAATTGATATTCTGAACAAGTTACAGCCCATCGCATTACATTATTTCAATCGAAGTTGGCCAAGCGAACATACTGTATCATTGGCGCTTTGATTTCCATGTTAAAATGTAACGTATACATCCACTGTGTACTGAGTTCAATTTTTATATAAAGTTGCTTACATTTTTTTGTGCCGCGCTATTTATAGTCTTGTTGAACTAACATCAATATGGGTACGTAATTAATCGACTAGGTAAATTTTTTATGCGGTTGATGAATTTTTTACAGAAGTAGGCACTGTGGTGGCAGTCCGTCACTGACAGACTCCCGTTTCGTTCGCGGACTGATGACTGACGTAAACTTTGAAACACTGACAGAGTAAGCGCCGATGGAAGCGATTTGCGGCCGTCACCCGAACCATTACTAACGCGCTAAGAAAACACCACCTTTGGCAGATAGTGTTTTGCAACACAAGTTTGTGCGATAACTCCGTCCACACTACGGAAATTTGAAGACTTGTTCATCAAGTACAACACCTGAATCCCCAACTCCACTGCCGAGGAGAAGGTGTTCTCCACAGTCGGCAACATCCTCAGGCCGAAGGAGCCACTCTGGCCAGCGTCAACTTCCTGAAGTTGGTGTTCCTCAAGAGCAACATGTTCCTGCTGGGGCAGCCCACAACAAGGGTCAATTATGGGAGAAAAAACAGCAACTGTGAAAAATGCATACTTTTCGTGTAAAGTGCCCAAACTGTTTGTAAACGAATAAAATAAACTGTTGATACCCATATGCTCATTTTATTTACTGATGGCCCTAAAATAGCGGTGACGATCTGTAATTTAGCGACAACGGATGCGTTATTGAAATAACGATGACGCAGTGACGGATTGATGCTGCCACCACTAAAATTTTGTATATGCTAAACATATGAATTGTCTTAGCCGTTATTTATAGCTGTACTGTATGTCGGCCCAGTAATATACGGTCAAATTGGGCTTCTAGAGGAAGTGGTAATGTAAATATACTGCTTTTATTTTGTGTCTCTTGCATAATGTTGATAATTCACTCATACATTCTTATCGAGATCTTTTAGTGACGCTATGTTTTTTTAGAGCAAGCACAAGACATTGCAGCAATGAAATTGCCCGAATCATATTGTGTAAGAGCAGTTGCAGTTTACTGAAGACTTCTTAATGTGTCACCACAGAAACTCAAGTCGCGAAGCACAACCGGCAGCGCCGATCCTTACGTCAAACTGCACCTTCTCCCTGGGGCCTGCAAGGTGAGTACAGTCAAATATTCCAAGACCGTTGTATGTTTATTTCTTTATTTGTGCGTCTGTTTGCTTCTACTGTGAGGTGAAATTAGTGCTTGGATAGTTCAAAACTTTTAGTTGACTGATTTTTTATATGTATATAAAACCATGAGTCGATCGTAGATATAATGCATTATTAGCTTCAACATACAGTAATGGCAACAGATATATAATATGAATCAAAATTTATATATTTACAAAATATGTGGCCCAGCAGCTACGGCATCTTGCCCCTTGAAATAAATGTATTACAAAATTAATACTTCAAATATGAAGCATCAAAATCCTTTCTCTCTGCTTATCATTCGAAACTGCACGTGAATTTTATATGTTCGACATGTATTTTATGTTTGTAGCGTAGTAATGATTGTTGACCCAATAATATACGGTATTTTGTATAAGTCTGATGCTTGCGCATTAAAAAATACAACATAAACATTTCAAATTCTCCTGATACTTGTTTCATCTCACAGTATATTTGTTCACCTATTGTCGCCTAGGCCGTACTAATAGCCATGCAGTCAATCCATACCTTGGGTATGGTTTTCGAAGGAAAGAACATTGTTTTTGCCCCGAATTAACAAAATTTGTATCCGTGAATTAACAAAATTAGCAACGGTTGCATGTATGCCATATACAAAAGAAGCGAACCTGCGAATTATTTCAGTTGCCTAAATAGAATAATCTTTTTTCTTGACAGTCTAACAAACTTCGCACACGCACCATAGCAAAAACCCTCAATCCTGAGTTCCACGAAACCCTCACCTACCACGGCATTTCTCCTGAGGATCTCAATAACAAGACTTTACGGATATTAGTCATGGGTAAGAAACATTTATGTTAACTTCGTAACTTACCTACGATGGGGTACCGATATGTTCATTGCTATAAGACGCAGATATCCTTGACTTTTATAATAATAATAATCCTACAGTCTCTCCAGTTTTCTAATATAAACATAATAATTTCCGTCTAGACATCTCGTAGCGTAGTTTTTGTAATGAAGATTGGTGATGCATTTAGTGTAAGGATTTAATAAAACTTCGTTTTCTCCTAAGAAAAGCATTGTTTGAGCCGGCTTCGTTCAAACGCTGCTGGGTGTTATAAGGTTTAAATGCAATACATAAGAAAGTTCTTTTTATTTTCGATCTTATGGAGAGCAGAGATGTTGTTAGGGGGATGTCTAAAATGCAACTGAATGGAACAGGCTTGTAGGGTCCAGATGTCAATGTCTGTACAGTCAGAGGACTATGGGTCAGGTATGAATCGTGTGTAGAGGTACAGCTGAGGTCATAATGTTAAGGCTAGGTTTAGCTCTATGGATGCAGAGAGATTCCAATGTTGTGAGTTCAAGTGGGGTGGAAAAGCCTGTGATTGAAAATTCTTTCGTGCTAATAGGAAGATTATTTTGTTCAGTGTGGAAACGGGGAGCAGAATGAGCAGGTTTTGCGAGTGGTAGACCGGTTCTACTGGATACGCCTAAATGTTGATCGATTCGAGCTTTGAAATGTCTAGTGCTACCTATATACTAAGCATTGCGGCTTCTGCATTGATATTTGTAGACAACACTAGACAGGAGGGGTGTAAGAGGCTTGTCTTTGAATTTAAAATAAGACCCTATGGTGAAGGAGTTTTCGTAAGAAAATTTGAAGTTAATATGCGGGTAAGCTTCAGAGAGGAAAGTTTTCAGAGTGTTAACCGTGTTGACAGAGTCCTTGTAATACGGGAGAGAGTGAAAAAAGTCTAATTTACGGACAAAAGGTTTAGTAATGCGTGGATCGGATAGTTTGTCAAGGAACAGTTTGTAGTAATGGTCCAGAAAATGGTGTGGATAGCCGTTATTTCTGAAAAATGTTCTAAGAAAGTCTATTTCATTTGAAAATGTAAGGTAGGAAGAAGATAAATGGTATGCCCGAAATAGTAAAGTTTTTATTGCATTGATTTTAAATTGATCGTAGCAGTGACTGAAGCAACTTGTCCCGAGGCCTGAGAATGTGGGTTTTCTGTAAATTCTAGTGATCATTGTTGAGTCTTGATTAGTTATTAAATATCTAGAAAAGCTAATGGATTGTTTCATTGGTTTTCAGCGGTGAATTTAATATTTGTGTGTTTACTATTCAAATAGTCCCAATCGGTTTGGTTTATGATTATGAGGAAGGTGTCATCTACGAAACGTTTATAGTGGATTTGTTTGAAGTTGTTTGGGCAATCGTTTCGTTGATCGAAAATAAAAGAAATTTGTTTTAGATTGATTGGTTACCGTAGACATTATATTAAGTTCGATGACGCCTAAACGTTCTAAATTCCAGTTTCTACCCAAAACTTGATCTTTTTTTTTTGATACGTAATGTTCGAAATAAATAAGTGCTTTCTTAAGGGAGTTACTTTGCTCTCAATAATAGTTTACTTGTAAACCGTTTTCTGCAGCTCGGGAAAAAACGCATCGGCAGTATGGGTGTTACAATTGTGATTTCTTCTGGTTTATAGGTTTATCCTAGAGTAATTTATTGATTTATTCTTACCGTATTGGAAGGCAAGGTCGGTCGTAGAGCGGATATTCGTATTTATGATCGTTTCATTGCTAGACATACATACATAGCAAACTAGCTATATTGTCTTGCTGTCGAAAACAAAGGATGTTTGATGATTAGGTTTCAGGTTTTTCAGGAATGTTTGTGATGATTCTTTTAGACAAAGGCTACACAACACTTGCCACTTAACCGGAAATGGGCTATTTGCTGCACGAGTCCTTAGGCTTATTTCTGTAAAGTTTGATAAAATATTTTCTATAGCTAACATATGAACTTTGAGAATATACAACAGTTTCTGTAGCCATCTAAGAGATATTTTTATCTGTAAGAAATGGAAATTCGTTGCTAAGATCATCGATGGGTGACAATCATCAAATTCTAAGACACGGAAATGAACAAGTTTCATACATTATCTAGTCGCCCGCCGATTCACTTTATTCATGTATCGGTACTTCTCGTTAATAAATGCACACTTCACACTACTGTAAAAAGGATAGTTATGTTAATAAAAAATTAATTTAAGTTATTAAATTTTGCCTTCATATGAGGCAACTGGTAGTCAAGTCTAGTGTGTGACTAAATCTATCGTTTAGATTAAATAGCTCTAGGGAATTCTTGGTTTGAATACAGCTAAAGAACATGTCTTAAAGGAAACCTCCTTATTGCTTAAATGTGTGCTAACACTGTCTTAGGATAGGATTAATTTGAAATTTTCGGCAGGTGACACCTAAAAACTTACTGAAGCAAGCCGCATCGCATTGCATAGCTGTTAACTGTACAATATTCATTAGACCAAATGTACTGATAAATTGTTCACAAAACATTATACGGCTTGTTGACAAATATATATCACCGTTTGTGCTTTATAGAGATGAGGTGCCTATTCAATTCTATGAGCCGCAACATGTACTAAATTGTGCTTAGAAAGCGTTCTTTAACTTCACCAAAAATCCCCCTCACGCATAGGACAGGCCATAGGGCTAGGCTAGTGTAGGTTTGCCCATCATATGTTATGGGGAGCAGAGCCCCCTGGAGGACCGTGTAGGTTACCTTAGCCGTTAGATCGGCCTTCGAGACGTCTGTCTTTCGTGCCCACTTTGTTTCTTTCCGATTTCATATTCCTACTGATCTTACTTTCGTCTGTCCTTCCTCTTCTCTCGCGACTTGCTGTTCCCATCCGCGTTGACCCTGTGTGAGAACACGTTTGTTCATGGGTTCCACGTGACTTTCGATATCCCTTACTTTTCCTCTCTTAGAAAAGCTGAGTACTTATTTAGGAGACTTAAACTATCTTATATTACCACTACTACTCACCAAAAATCATATGCTATTTATAGTACTTTATCAATACCACGGTCGTATCCATAATTATTACCCTATTTAAACTACTAAATTGAGTTAAAAAAATATAAAACTCTTCTAAAAAGCCCTGTTGATACGTTACACAGACGAGGGCCGCCTACATCGGCACTTCTTGGGAGAGGCGAGGATTGCTCTGCGCAGAGTCAAGGCTCACGAGTCTCGCCGTCTGAACGTGCAGCTCTGCGACAGGATGAGTGTGAGTAGCGTGAACTGTCTGCTGGCACTATAGCATTGTCGCTGACGCTTATTTCATTACTAATTTGTGCTTGAGCTCATGTTTGTATCGGTACTAAAGAAGGATATCACTATAATATTAATGTGCTTGTTGCTCCCCACTGTACGTTCCTTCCTTAGCTAGTGCGACCGTTACGCTTTCACAATTGGATAGGGTAAAATTACGGTAGGTATATTGGATACCACCTCGGGAGAGAAGAGGACAAAGTTTACACTCTTTCGAGCTGGAACTGCTCACGGCAAGGAGCTTCAATGGGAGGAGTACGCGCAAGCCTTCCCTGGGCGAGTAAACACATGGCTTTGTCACGTGACTGAAGCTGGCGTTTGGAGATCTTAAGCTGGCTGAAGTGGCAGTGGTCAGCACATNTTCTATCATAAACTGGTATACAGGATACAAGTTTTCTTTACATAGGTACTTCCATCCGCTCGGAATTTTGTCGATGGTTAATGGCTGCAAAAATTTGAGCTCAGGACTCGTTCCTACGTGAGGCAATGCCTCACGTAGGCAATGCCGATCTCCGATTGGAGAAGCCACTCAGCCAGTTTAAGGGAAAAGTTTACTCGCAACGCTCCCGTAGGATAAATAGATAGGGTGCACTCCTCTCTATTAGAACCTCCTTGGCTCACGGGTCATAGGCAGAAGATTGGCCGTTTGGTTTGGAACATATTTTAGCTCAGTGTAATTTTCGAACTTCGTATGCATGATACGGGTCGGGGGCATAATAAGTGAGTGACGATGTTTTTATTTCGTTGAATTTACGTAGGTTCTTTCAGTATTAGATAGGATAAAATTAAAATGATACGGGTCCGAGACATCACTGAGGCATTGAACTTTTCTTGTGTGAAATTTCCACAGGTTCCAGCTAGTCTACTGTATTATTTGTTCACTAGCTGGACCCGTGAAACTTTCACGGCTTTGCAAGGCCTTTCAGGCAGACCCGTGAAACGTTCATATTGTAGCATGGCAACACCACACTTATTCTTCAATGCTGGGACTCGATACCGTCTATTGGGTCTATCCTTTTGGTTGATAATAATATACATAATTCCCTGCAGTGGAGTAGACAGGGGAGGATCGTGGGGACACACTCCCTCCCTAAAAAGTTACACGCACCCTTCACTGGAAATGAGGCCCTGAAAAAAATGCACTGCTTAGGGCCTAGCTTTTGTGTCTCGCTGCCAACCCCCCCCCCCTCCCGTTGAATTTGATTGGCACTCTTAGTTCCCACCCCCACATAGAAATTTTCCAGATCCCAACCCGTTCATTCAGAACGGCCCAGGGACCTTGCACAGGACTGCTGACCTCTGCGTATTATTGGACCCGTGAAATCTACTATATAATAATTCACGTCGTGTTTTTATTTATTTATTTATATATTTATATCTTTCCTGTCACGGTCTATGGGAATAAGATAGGAGAAAATTCAGATTTCAAAATGTAAAAAAAAA
>LQNS02278187.1:17503373-17517008 GCA_001587735.2 Parhyale hawaiensis
GAGACTCTTGACTGGCCTGCTCAAAGTCCTGACCTCAACCCCATAGAGAACCTGTGGAAAGTCTTGGGTGAGAAAGTCATGGCTCAAAATCCAACAAACACTGAGGATTTGTGGACAAAGCTTCAAGAGGAATGGGACAGGATTGATATTGAACGATGCCGCAATTTAATTGAATCTTGCCCTCGAAGATGTGCTGAAGTCATCAAACATAAAGGATCGTTCTCAAAATATTGATTAGGATGAAGGTTTTTGTTAAATTTGTTGTTTTGTTGCGTTTTTGTCAAGTGTCCCTTAATTCTGCTCACACTAAATTCATAACTATAAGTTAAATATACATAACTTTTTTCTTATCCTTCAATCGTAATAAAGATAAATAAATTCTTAGCATATTATTAGGTATCCCAATACCTCTTTTGTGTTAAAATTTCAGCGTTGAACCTTTTACAATTTTTGAGATATGAAATTTTTTATTTTTGTCCCTTAATTATGCTCGCAACTGTAGTTGTGTCCAATTTGAACGTACCTATGCGCTACGCCCCTAAATTTTCAGGTTTGTGACGTCACAACTGCGTCGTGCCACTGTTGCAGCGAGGAATATTTGATATTTCCACAGTGGCGTGACGTAATTTTGACGTCGTAAACCTGGAAATTTAGGAGCAAAGCGCATTCACCCAAATTTGACACCTCTATCTTCTGTAAATGAACTGTGGGAAGCAGACCACGATACAGGTTCCCAAAGATTTATACTTGGAAATTTTAGGGGTATAAACATAATTAAAAAGACGTGGCCTGTGGCCGAGAGATTACTGATACCCGCCGTATCATAGATAAGCCGGCTTCCCAAAGGTAACAAATCTCGAAGTTTCTTCTATCTATTAGTGATGAAGAGCGTGACACAAAAGGTAGGTAAGTACTAGCGTATTAATATATAGACTTGCTGCACCCGTGGAAAATTCCACGGTTAGTGAATATTTTCACTTGCCTTATTTAACCTCAGGTAGCGCTCATATCTAAACCACCCCGTCTGAACTAACATCTCCTGCTTAACCCAGGCTATCCTCATGCAGTCCGTCTACCTTACATCTCGTCCAAATTTTCCTAGTATTTCAATTTCATCACTGAATCACGCAATTGTTCAGTCACCAACGAATTCGCACATGTGTTTTGATAAAGACATAGAAATACGGCGGAACACGTTGCAATATTCTCTTACGGTATGTATTTGCACGCCTTTTCTAAGCTCTGTTTCCCACTCTTTATAGGTAGTTTAGCGCTACATAAAGTCACACATTCCAATTTTTTGTCGGTGTTTCAATTTTTTTCTCATTATTTCGGAACCCGTGGATACTGATCAGTAGCCTATAATCTTTCTACTTTGTTGCTTGTGATAGCTACATAGTAGCTAAAAGAAAACATATTCGGTGAATTTTCCATTCGCAACAGGGTCTTCTTCTGTGCTCAAGATGTAATTGTGTTTGCTCAGGCATCACACTGTAGACTGTAGAGGCAGATGCTTTGGCGGCAGCGCAATCGCTTCAAAAAAGACATCAGAGCAAAAAAGCCCAAGACTTCACTTTCTGTTTACCTGTGCCGTATCATGGCTACGCAACTGGCCATATTAGAAATGTCATCCGCTGCCTGAAAAGTGAATACAATGCTGTTAAAAAATGAAAACCCGTAGGTAGATATGATACGGGGAAATAATTCATATTTGAAGCCAAATCTCTAAATTTGTTGTATCTATTATTGAAGAGCGTGACACAAAAGGTAGGTGGGTAGGTACGTAGGTAAATAGGTACGTACTAGCTTATTAATATATAGGTGCCTCCTTCCATCTGTTGCTGCACTCAGTACTTGAAGGGGAGCACACGCCCCAAAAAAAAATTTTCTTCATTATTGGACAGATTTCAATGAAAGTAATTGAAAGTTATGAAAAAAAAAACGAAAAAGGGGGTGGGGGAAACCCTACTTCTCCAGTTTTTGAGTTACAGAGGTTATTTTGATGTCAAACGAAGCGGAATTTAATCCTCTACAAATCAGTTATTTTTTTTTTATTTTCGAATTAGCTTTGAAGAAATTTGAAAAAAGCAAAAAACAAAAAATATATCGCCATTTCCAAAATGTTAGCCGACACGAGCCTCCTTTTTCGAAATTAAAAAAAAACAATAACGGATTTGTAGAGGATTAAATTCTGCTGAGTTTGGTACCAAAATCGTCTCTGTAGTTCAAAAACTGTAGAAGTAGGGTTTTGAAGTCGAAAAAAATGAGCTTTTCAGGAGAGCCTGAGCTTTCTTTTTCTTTGAATAACTCGTTTTCTACAGCGAAAATGGGAAGAAATGCATGAGTCTAACCCACACTCATATCCGATATTACATATCTGTACCTAGTTTCATTCAAATATGAATAAAAATCAAAATTTGAACTCTAGCTGGAAATATTTTTCATGTAAAATTCGAAAATACGTACGACAGAAAAAACAATTTTTATATATGCACCGATTTGAATAAAACTTGGCACAGATATGTAAAATTGGAAAAGAATGTGGGTTAGACTCGTGTACTTTATCTCATTTTCGCCATAGAAAACGAGTTATTCAAAGAAAACCTAAAAACCGTTTTCTTCGAATAACACGTTTTCTATGGCAAAAATGGGAAAAATTACATGGGTCTCACCATCGTTTTGATCCAATCAGTACTATATAATAATTCACGTCGTGTTTTTATTTATTTATTTATAACTATATATCTTTCCTGTCATGCCCTATGGGAAAAAGATAGGAGAAAATTCAGGTGCCGAAGACGGTATCATGGATACGGGGGTCGGACTTGAGCGCTCCAGCTGAGTGACCTGAGCTCGCCTGCATGTTCGTGTCTGGACATGTTCAGGTGCCAAAGACGGTATCTTGGATACGGGGGTCGCACTTGGGCGCTCTAGGCAGAATGCTGAATTTTCATTAAAGAAGCCTCTGAACAGTAATTAGCACAGGAGGCAGAGGGGGTTTTCCTGAGGTGCTAATTTTCTATAATAATAATAAAATCATTTATTTTTCTCATAAGGTACTGTGGCCAACAAGATTAGGACACAGCGCCTGAGGTTTTCATGATTAAAACCAACTTAAGAACAATACTAAACACTAGCATCAGAGAGTTATACATAATTATGGTCTGCTGAGAGTCACTGGCACAATGCCTACACATTGTGAATGAGATGATAAGAGAAACGTAGGCTACACAGAGTTAAAGCAGAATAGGTTTCTTGGGAGTTTGAAGTACTGTTTGTAAAATACAATTAGCCAAAGAAAAGAGAATCGAGAGAAGAAATTTTAGATTTTTCTATTGAGAGCATGGATGGTAGCATACAGAAAACAGTCGGCTAAGGCTGGGTGTAGCGAACTAATTAACACTAGTTAGCACGGTTAAAGGTAATTCAAAATAGGGAGAAAAGTGGGATGTAAAATTTAGAAGATATAGGCCAGCTAGCCCTCTTCAAGAGTGAAAGAGAAAAGGACATATCTTGAGAAACAACCCGTTTAATTCTCCTACTCAATTTAGAGGAAATTTTCCTCGGTCTACCACTAGATTTTGCTGTTCCATAACTCTCAGGGTCTTTTAGGAAGTTGCAAATCACGGTTTTACTGTGGTGAATCAAAGCTGCGACTAACCTTGAGTATGCAGGTCAACAATTTGACCACGTTCTAATTCGGAGAGTTTGCTTGCTTTGGGCGTAGTGGCACCTCCACACTATCAGTGCCAGCTCGTAACCGATCCGGAACGCCGGAAATTACCCCAGAACTAAACATTTATTACCCTGGTTGTTATAATTTTGATCAACTAAAAAACTCATTATTCGACAAAATTGTACATTTCTTAATAAATTGTTACACGCCGTACAGCAGGTATTTTTCGTCTTTCTCGCCTTTTACCTTTAGGAAATACTGATCCTCAGTCGAAGAAGTTTATTTATTTATCATTAAAACGTTATTTTTTTTTATTTTCAAGTGGTTCTAAACTTGTGATCAGGAGTATATGTAATTCTTTATTTCCAGGAAAGTGATGACAAAACACACAGAACGGACGAGCTTGGGAAGCTGCTGCTGTCTCTACGCTATACCAGCGCCCGAGGCGCCCTCATTGTGGGCATTGTGCGCTGTGCCCATCTGCGGTCTAGAGACAAGAACGGCTTCTCTGATCCTTATGTTAAAGTGTAAGTATGTCTAGGGAATGGAGAAGCTGCTTGGTATATGTAGGGTGATTTGAGTACGAGTACACAGTAGACGTGAAGGAGCAGGACAAGGTGGCCCATTCCCATGGTAGTTGTGCAAATCCGTTTTGATTTAGTAATATTGTAGAGCCATTTTTGTGAAAAATAGGAAAAGGACTGTATAACGAACAAGAAAAAAAATGTAACGAGTCAAGAGATGATACGTTATCTGCAGTTCCTATTCTATGACGGCAAATTTGTGTCCCTTAACAAGTTCATTGCATTTGTAACATTCGGGAACATGTACTTCTTAAGCGAGAGTTCACTCAACTAATGCTAGCAGGAATAAATGCCCTGTTGTGCATCAGTACGCACACGCAATGCTCTACTTAAAGAAAATATTCAATTTATTTTTTTGGAACCCTGAAAGCCATAGCCCTTTATTTAAACTATTACCAGTTTTTTTTAGTTATTAACACCAAAATTGCTGTTTGTATTATTGTTATTCATACAAGATATGTTTCTTACCGACGCAGCCAATTGAAACCCGATCCTCTCAAACGGAAAATGAAGACCGCAGTCAAGTGGAAAAACCTGAACCCTGAATTTAATGCCGAGTTCACGTTTGAAGTTCGGAGAAACGAGTTGCCAAAGAAGCAGCTGGACGTGCGGGTGTACGACAAAGATGTTGGCAGAACTGATGACTTTATAGGTAAGCAGTGCAGTGATTGTTCCAGGTAAAGATGATTAAATATGATCGAGAACCGTGGCCTGGTCGCTATGGGTATAAAGTGACACGTAAGTCCTTGGTGAGCAGTTGTAGCGCTGCTATATGTGAAAGTAGCAGAACTGTGATTCTTATGCAATAGCAGAGTCATTATGAATGACCAATGGAAGTTATTTTAAGAGGAAAATGGAAGAGTTATAAGTATGAAATAAATCCTCCGCGAGATTAGAGGAAGTAGAATATTACATTCTTAAGAAAGACTATAAAGAACTCTATTTCGCATGTTTCTAATGCAATGAGTGGCAGTGTCTGTATAAATAGCATATGTATTTTGCAGTGCCATAAAAATTATGGCAGGTTAATTGAAAGCATGACTATTGACTAATTATTGACAGTGTCTCAATTAAAATTCTATTTTCCTTGCGATTAAAATTTTGAAGATGACTTCTAAAATATTCTAGTCCGTCATGATCTTGTAGCATTTCATTGTTTCTTCTGCACCATCTGGATCTTGGATACACACAACTGACGTATTTTTTTCCTCTGGGAATATTAAAGCGCGACACAAAATACATATAGATAAATATTTAATCAAAAGGCAATGCTTATCAACATACAAATATATATCGGTTTTATTTCTGTTTTTTCCTGCCTATTTCGCTTTTTATTGATTTTCATTCGGCTACTGATGAGCTTTTTTTCTACCCTTTCCATGTTCTGCTGCTCCCACGCATTGGGTTCTACATGGTACCGCACATACTACATGTCCCTGCTCTCTTTGTTTTTTGATATCGCCGGTGTAGCGGTTTGTACCGAGGCCTAAACTAGGGCTGTAATAACACTGGGGTACACAATAAGCTTTCTTTCCCTGCTGTGGCGAACTCAACAATTACCACAAATTCACACGACACATTTGATCATATTTGCACATTAGCTAGCACTTTTGGTTCATTCGAGACTCGTCACTGATATTTTAAACTGCCTTTTAATTTGAAATCGCAATAATACAGTTGAACTATTCCAGTAAAACAATGCACGCTAACCAGTGTAATGCTAGTAGTATCTGTATCTATTCTAGTGCTTATGAACTGGCATTGTTACAGGGGGCCTGGTACTGGGACACGACAGCAGAGGGCCCGAGCTCCGTCACTGGTACGACGTGCTGCAGTACCCCGACAGGCGGCACGACCGCTGGCACAACCTGCGCCCCATGCACTCATGCTGAAGCTGGCGAGCTCTAGCGCTCTTAATTCTGAAGCGAGACGCACCGTATCCCAACTGGCCGGGGCCATGGTTGTCTTGATGCTCCGAGGCTGCGGAAGTAGCAGAGCGGTGTAGAAGAACTAGCGCAGCTACGGAGACGTGTTTCTTCGAAGAGAGACCTCGGTACTTTCCAGGATACTGTCCATCGGAGGAAATTTTAGAGAGATAAGGAAGAACTAGCGCAGCTACGGAGACGTGTTTTTTCAAAGAGAGGCTACCATACTGTCCAGGATACGCCACGTCTGCGGGAATTTAGGAGCTGTGAACCGCAAATGTGGACACTTGCGGTGCAGCTGCAAATGTAAAAAATGCCGCACCTCCGGGTACCCTGCAACCTGTCGGCCTGTTTCTTTTCTGGTCGGGCACCCAAGTGTTCACCTCTGGTGTAAAGAGAGTAGCCCAGCCAGCGTCCCGGTGAGAGGAGGTCTTCAGAAAGAGACCCTTCTAGATACCAAGATAAAGGTAAAGTCAGCTTGGTCTCTCTCTACCCAACTGGGAAACTCACATACACTGGTTCGTGCGGCAAATAAATACCTGCTAGGTTCACAGAAGTGCATGGCTGAAGTTTACCACAGGTCATCAGAGCTGGGGTCAAAGATAGGCTTATGTGTTACAGGTGCGGCCCCACGACCATCCCATTTGCTAGTTGGGACAGTGGCCTCCCAGTGAACTTTGAACGTCAGATACGCTAACCCTTCATTCGCGAACATCACAAGACTGCACCACCCAAGCTAGGAAGTGAACCTCAGACCTAGAGACTACAAGCTCAGCACTCAATCCACTGTGCCCCTGCCATCGTACAGCACCTCTACGGGAACGTCAGAACATTAGAAAGCTAGAAGTAGGCTTCAAGAAGGTAACAAAGCAAAGTTGAAAGTTCGACGAGTCTCACTTAATTGATACGATGATCATTGCCAGATAATGTTGCTTCACATGTACGGGATTTTCAGACGAGTATAGTTGGAGAGTCCATAACATTCCGGATAGTAACAATTGGACTGAACTCCACAAAGTTTTTACTTCCAATTCTCAGATGCGCCTCAGAACATTAAAGAAAGCCATGAAGTGATGGGCGTTGAAAGTTATTACCAAGATGAATGCGCTGAAGTACAGTAGTAGGCATTGTTTCTTATGCTGAATGGGACCCATATCATGAAGGAGACAATAAGAAGTAGCCTGTACAACTGCTGAAGAAAACCCAAACAATTAGGAAAAAAGCACTAGAACTGATGTCTTTTTCAGCGTTGAATGAATGAATTCCGCTCGAGAACTATTCAACAAAATAAATGGGTCTGTCCAAGATATCTGTAACAGTGATGGTTTGGAGTATTTACAGTGACAATAATTTAAAATAAAAGTGGTGAAGAGTCCTTGATTCCATAATCATATGTCCAATTTTCTGCCATTCTTTTTAACCCGGAGGCGGTGACTGGGCCCGACTGTCGGATGGAGAGTTTGGAATGACGTAAAACGAGGCTGGGCCTAACTGTCAGGTGAAAAGTTGGACTATCGCTGAAGTGACTGGGCCCAACTGTCGGGTGAAAAGTTGGACTATCGCTGAAGTGACTGGGCCTAACTGTCAGGTGAAAAGTTGGACTATCGCTGAAGTGACTGGGCCTAACTGTCAGGTGAAAAGTTGGACTATCGCTGAAGTGACTGGGCCCAACTGTCGGGTGAAAAGTTGGACTATCGCTGAAGTGACTGGGCCTAACTGTCGGGTGAAAAGTTGGACTATCGCTGAAGTGACTGGGCCCAACTGTCGGGTGAAAAGTTGGACTATCGCTGAAGTGACTGGGCCCAACTGTCGGGTGAAAAGTTGGAGTGTCGCAGAAGTGACTGGGTCGAGCTGTTAGCACAAAAGTTTTGAATGATGTAGAAGGCAGTTGGATTGCTCTATGTATAGATCGAAGCGTCGAACGATGAAAATGGAAAGGCGGATCTGTCGTCCGGAGAGTCGGCTGCCATAAACGACTGGGCCGCCTGTCGGCCGAAGAGTTTCATGAAACAAAGAAGGCCAGCCACACCAGCCCGATGCTGTGCAGGCCCTGATGATACTGGACACACGGCAAGCTTGGCTGGCTGGTGCGATACTTACGACGCGTTCGATCGGGTCGCCAAAGTTTATGTAAGCGAAGCCCACGTCACTTGACTTGTCCGGAACTGCAGACAGGAACTTTGGCTTCATCACTTCAGCATGTGTTACAGGTGTGAGAAGCGGTCCGATGAAGTTGAGCGGACTAAAAGGCCTTTTTATTGAGTAAAAATCGAGTTTTTGAAAGTCTCACAGGGAATTCATTCAGGATCACCGCCAGCAACTAGAATCAGTGTGTTGAATCCAGCGCACCTGTCGGAAGTTTCGGAGAAGTCAAGCCTCAAAGGCCTGATTTTGCTGCCCAGTCAAACGTGCCTAGTTCATTATGTTGCTGGATCAGGCGCAGGAGCTGTGAGGGGCCTGTAAAAAATACTCCCCACCCCTTTCTTCTTGTGGTACTGAGCCTCCGTCTGCAAAGTTAAGTAACGTCCATTAGCTCAATTAGGTTGAGATAATCTTACGCGCTTAGCTTTATTTAATCTTTCATACTCAAAACGAAGCCGAGGTCTAGCTAGCCTCAAAAAGCGCTGTTCTAACGAAAATTGGCGTGAATGCCATGGTCGCCTACGGAACCATTGGGCATAAAAGAGTTTATCTGGAACTGCAGTCGTGAGCGTTGAATTCATCGCTTTGATTCATGTTTCAGGGCTCCGTCTGTAACCGATTGTGCTTGCGAAAACCGAACTTAGTTTGCGACCACCTCAAGCGTAATTCGTTTGCGACTAGGGCTTGAAACTCGATCCAACGTGGCAAATTCAACGCTCACGATTGAACATGTTAAAGCTGAACGGATTTGATTATCTTCGTCTAAGTGAGCTCATTGCATACTCCTGTTGGCCCGACATTCGCGTTATGTTGGCGTGGTTTCCTCCTCTTGTGCTCCGAATTTTCGGTGAGGCCAATTTTACGATGACTGTAAGCATTTTCCTTCCATAGATATATTCAGTGTGTTGGTTACGCATCGTCAGTTAACACAAGATGTGAGTGAGAAGTTTATCTGGTTATTTGTGAATTTGTGATGGTGATTGATCTTGAAGCACAACTGCTGCAGCTAGCAGCCATAAGCGTATTCGAGTTGCCCTCTTTGATCGAAATAAGTTCCGATTAGTTCTGACTTCTCTGAAGCTTTAGTCTTGACCGTTCGATTCACAACTTAGGATTACGTTGCAGGCATTCATCGCAAAGAGATAGGCTGCGCTTAGACAGCCGAACACTCAATCCACCAGGAGCAGGATCGAGTCTTCAGCCGTCTGAAGCGAATTTGGTTTTCGATTAGCGTTCCGAGCTCAACCCAAGCTGGGGAATCGAACGCTCGAGACTTAAACTTTGAACGAGTTGGAGCTAATCTCTCTCAAAGTTGGAGACTTGAAGACATGCCTCATGTATCCTCTTCCTGTTCCCTCACCTTCATGAGCTTAGGCTGATCATTATGCACGGTTGGGACGATATTTTCCACTTTTATCTCGGCTGTGGCGGCTTTTTCAGTTAGTATTTACCTTTGATGGGTTCTGACGAATTTCTTAGCTGGAGAAAAATTACCCACTCTGTGGTCTACGAATTACGCAGCCCGGAATGTCAAGCTATGCAAAAATGTATTAATTCCATAAAATGTATGATTTTTATGCAGTTAGAAAAAATATTAAAGTCGAATTTCAATAATTTATGCGTCAAACTAAAAATGAAATCAATGAGTAGACCTCTAAATTCCACAATTATGGGTGAGAATCCCTAAGCACTGGGAAAATCCCAAGGAGTACAGCGCTGCTGCATAACGAAGCTGGGCCGCGTAAACATGACTTTACTGTTCGTGACAAAGACCTACGTGGGTGTGATATTCATCATGATAACGCTATATCGCCTAGTCTTGATTCGAACAATTTCGATACAAGAAAGCGACATTTTTGTTCGGCGCTCTAAGACTATTGGAATAATCTCGAAACACTTATCCAGTACTTAGGATTATGCTAGCAATGGTCATTCCGGTAGCAGAAATACTGCTGGTAACGGAGCAATTAATTGCCTGTTATTAATTTCTGCTAGCACTTCAGTTGTACTCCGCTCAGATGCTGCACATCACCTGACATGCGTTGTGTTCCGAAGTCGCAGATGTTGGCGAGACAATTTTCGAGTTTTCGTGGGTGTTAAGTTACGAAAACATTTCGAATGATCTTAAATTAGTTACACGGTGTATCCGATTTTTAGTGTAATCTTGTGTCCTTTTCTTTCATTACCGCCATGATTACTTCATTATGTTCAGATGTTCCGGCGAGTCATAAACAAATTACAAGAAGGCAAAGAATAGACGTAAAAGAGTAATTGATTGGCACTTTATTTACATGTAACACTTGCACTCAATAGCCTTTAATACCTAATACTGTAATCGCTCGAAGTGGCTTGTATTGGCGCTGTATATATACACGCTGAGGTACTGAAAAGTTCCGGATTCTCAAAAATTAGGAGAATCAATTTGCACCTCAAGTAAGTCAGAGAATTACATACAGTCTATCTCGGTATACGGGTACGTCCTTTCTACATTATTATATTCCTACTTTTAGCCTCCCTACCAACAGCGCATATTAAAATCATTTCGGATCCTACGACGTATTCCAAGAGTCCTCGCGAAAACAATGCCCACAACATGCCACAGCTGTCACGAAATTGTGCACGCTGTATCTGCAGCTCAGCACAAAGCAACCACCCTCACCAACAGCCGAACAGACAGAACATGAGAAGTAAAATAATTAAACTAAGCGTCAGCCACTTTCGGCGAAGGCGGCCGTGATTATAATCGGCTGCAGCGTTGCCAGATGCTCCATGCCAAATATCGTAGTTGACGAGCTCTGTTACAGTTACTGGCCATCCGGCAATCCTGGCCTGTAGGCTCGACCTGGGTTACACGCGCCGAGGGCCTAGGCTCTGAACAGACATAGCTTCTGAGGAGCAGGAGCGGACACACAACAAACTGTCGCCTACACAGCACCACAGTCGCGTCACTTCAGCAAACAGTAGTTGCACACGAGAACTTTCCTGCACCTAATCGAATTCCTTCTTCGCCGGGTAGAAGCTGTAGCGCAGTGCGATTATTATACTGAATAGTTTAAGCCTTCGTTTCCACAACAGCAGTAATTATACAGAGGGCCTATGGTATGTCGATAGAAACTGAGAACCCATGCACGAAGGTGTTCCCACACAGGATCAATGAGCATGGGAATAGAAAGCCGGGAAAGAAGAGGAAGAACAAGAGGAGTACTACTGTAAATCCGTAGCACAGTGCGACAAAAGTTCCCAACGCACATCTATCGGAAATCTTTCCGTTACAGAAACTGTTCTTGCAGGCATATTTATACATTTATTTAGATATTCATAGATAATACAGAGTACTTCGTTTTGATCAAAATAAGCTAGCTCTACATACTTTAACTTCAAAATAAAAACAGGAAAAACATTTAGAACGTTTGGAATGGTTCCTGAAAATGCCGGCCGTAAATATTAGCAGAGTGAGAAACCACGCGCTGGTCTCAACAATCTATAATGAAAGTACTAGAGCAGAGATTCCTTAACCTATGTTTTCTACGCACTCTCAGTAAAAACTAGTTGAACATACAGATCTCCTGTCATTGAAATGGCATCAACTAAGTAGATTATGCACTAAATGACTACAGTATATCTCCGTAGACGTTTATAGCGTCCAGCGTAATGTCATTTAATTAACAACAGAGCAGAATCGAAACCTAAATTAACTCAAAAACTTACAATTACTCACGTGATCGCCCTGCTAAGCACACATATCTAGTAGATCTTTACAGCGAACTCCGTTCATTTCATTTTTGACTTGCGTGAAATGACTGTTTACATTGACTTGTAGTCTATGCTGTAATAGTTTTTAAAAAATGTTTTTATGACTAAAAAAAATGTTTTTAAGGGGAACTAGGTCACAATTGAACTTTCTAAACTGGAGAAAAACATGATTAAATAGTTCTGTAAACATGCATTTTTCAAGTTGTAACGGTTAGTTATAATCTATGTCATCAATGCGATAGAAGTATTATGTTGCGAAAGCTTCAACGGCCATCAGTGGTCTGTGCGAACCAACAGGGAATTCGTATGTTCATATGCAGTCTTAATGGAGGACACTGAGCTAGAAATATCGTCTGCAGAGACAGGGGTATATGCGAAGCCAAACTGCAGTTTGGATTGAGAGGAGAGTCCACCACAGGACACATGGCTTCTTCTCAGGGCGGATCTAATGCCTTAACACCTCTACCGGCCTGGTTTGATAACTGCACCGGAATCCTTACAGTCCAATGTTGGGCCAATTTACGGGTGTAGTGATGTCAGCACAGAAGGCAAGCAGTGCTATTCAGACAATTCGCCTTGAGCTAACTGAAACGTTAGTTGAGGCGAAAGTGCATTGTTTAGACGCCGGATGGAAGTTCAACTTCCACTAGCCTCTTGCCCCCGTGGGTGGGTGGCTCTCACCCACTTTAGCCTGTCTGGGGTCAACCATCCGGTGTCTAGGTCTCAGAGACCTTAAAAAAGACCAAAATTTTGAGTAATACGCAAATACGCAGGTCAAGATACGCAAGATACGCAGCGTTGGCCGGTCCGCATATATAGGGCGGGGAGGCCGCTTCCCGTCAGTTATAGAGCCGTGTGTTAAGACTCATACAAATGGGGGAGGAGGAGGACGTGGAAGTTGAACTTCCATCCGGCGTCCAAACAATGCACTTTCGCCTCAACTAACGTTTCAGTTAGCTCCAGGCGAATGGTTTAGAGCCTACTGGAAGTTCAACTTCCACTAGCCTTAAAATTGGGCCCTTAACGGGTAAGATAAGGAGGGTAGGCATATGATAGATCGTTGACCCAGGCAAGGCAAAGTTTCCCCAAGGTGTGGACACGAAATAGACGTGTCTAAAAACACACCAAAATAAAGGAAACGTGAGCGTAGTGGGTACAACAAACGCCTACCTAGCGAACTAGACGCAAGAAGGGCAGAACTGACCAGGATTAGGTACCGATGAAATTTCTGGTAGCGATGACGCTGTCAGAGGTTTCCCGAGTTCAGGAGATACCCAGAAACCATTTGTTGAAATCACGCGTGCGCTGAGACAGGCAGCAGCGAGCGGGAGCGACACACACCCTCTCCGCTCGGCACGCGGCGAATAACTGACGGGAAGCGGCCTCCCCGCTTTATATATGCGGGCCGGCCAACGCTGCGTATCTTGACCTGCGTATTTGCGTATTACTCAAAATTTTGGTCTTTTTTAAGGTCTCTGAGACCTAGACACCGGATGGTTGACCCCAGACAGGCTAAAGTGGGTGAGAGCCACCCGCCCACGGGGGCAAGAGGCTA
>LQNS02278187.1:17564826-17587260 GCA_001587735.2 Parhyale hawaiensis
AACACCATAACACTACCGCCTCCAAATTTAACAGTTTTCTTTGTGCATCTTGGATCGTATTTCTCACCTGTTTGACGTCTGACATAGTTATTTCCATCATTCCCACCATTCTTGAGGACTGTTGACGTGTTTGTTGACGAACTTCAACCTTGCAACTTTGTTCTTCTTACTGATTAGCAGTTTCTTTTGAGGCCGACGTGCACGAAGACCAATCTCATTCAGTCGCCGTGATTCAGTGAATCTGGAGATGATTTCGTCGTTAGTATCATTCATTTGCCTGGAAATAGAAGAGGCAGTAGCAAAACGGTCCTTCAATGCTGTGCGTTGGATGATCCTACCCAGCCTAGCAGGTGTTTCTCTGGGCCTCCCACGTTTCCGAACACTCGAAACACGTCCAAGATCTTCATAATCTTTCACAATTCTTCCAACAATACTCTTTGAACAATTTACCTGTTCTGCGATGCCCTGATGCTGAGATTTTGTTTGTGTAAATTAACAATTTTCATGCGTAAAGATTTATCAACTTTTCCCGGGTAGCCATGCTTGCAGTACTTGCAATGTTTACATGGGACGTAGGCAGTCTTCTTCGGAAACGCAAGAAAATGGGGTTACTGAAGATTTAAATTACAATATTTCAAAAGTGTCCCTTAATTCTGCTCACACTAAATTCACAATTATAAGTTAAATATACATAACTTTTTTTCTTATCCTTCGGATCGTAATAAATTCTTAGCATATTATTAGGTATCCCAATACCTCTTTTGTGTTGAAGTTTCAGCGTTGAACCTTTTACAGTTTTTGAGATATGAAATTTTTTATTTTTGTCCTCTAATTATGCTCGCAACTGTATCTTCTGTAAATGAATTGTGCTGCTGCCAAAGGAATTTCACGGGACCAGTTAGGCAGAGTAACTTATAAATATGTCCCACGGGCCCACTTAGACAGGGGCAGCTTCAGTAATTATTGTCAGCAAAAAAGCTGGTAGTATAAGATATCATACATCGAATCTCGGTGTAGCTTGTGCAGTTGCGGGGAATTGCCATTGTACAATGTGAAGGTTTCACCGACATATCTTATGCGCTTTGTCAGACCGTGGAAGCTTCACGGGTGCTGCTAGTTATATAATAATTCAGCACAGATAGCATGCCCCACTAAGGTGCGGCTATACTGTTTGAAATCTCGAACTGACGCATCAACATTTCCGTGTAATTTCGTCTGCGTTTGGATAGCAGAGCATCTACGATTGCATGTATTGGCTAGATGAAATCTACGGTTAGCGATAGCCTTGGCAGTTGCTGAGGACAGTCACGACACAGCACCCCTCGTATAAACAGACCCGGGTCGTCATGAAGCTCTACGAGAACTTTACGAGAACTTCCCTCGCAACTACACACCTCATGCTCCTTCTAATTAATCCTGAAACTGCCTGATCAAAATGAAGGTTATGCAACGCATGAATAATGGCTACTTTTATAGAAGTGACGGTGCCTGCTACGTTTCTCAACAATCAACCTGCAGTAGAGTTCGTTTGTAGATCAACCTACAACTGCAGGTCTTTGCACATCTACTCCGTCCAATTCTCGAAGCAAGTTGTTTACCAGAAGTATTGTGCATTCACTGGTTCCCTGTGAGTCGGCGACAAACCGCATTTACCCACAAGTAATTTTCTACGTGAATTCCGCCGCTGCGTAACCTCAATACAGTTAAAAGGGAGCAATTGTTTTGCGCTCGCCTTTTCTAACCATGGGAGATGCTTCTCTTGCATACTGCATCGGTCCAAATGGTCTTAGAACTTTGCCGTGTCGCTCGAGTCATTACCAATGTTCGCATAAGTTTTTCGTTCCCCAGGGAACATCACCCTTTGAAAAGATGATTCTGTTGCCTGTAGTGAGAATCAATGATTCTCTTGACTGTCAAAGGGAATATCATCTTTAGTGCTGGTAAAGACATGTATACCTGAGTGGCAACCCACGCATTGTTGACTCGAATGTCTCTCATACATACCAGGTTGTCGTGGTTATTTGCAATGCTGCCAGAGGCATGAATATTAAGACAGTACCTAATGCTTCAGAATACTGAACTCTGCAGAAGAGAATCAAGATGTCTGTATTGAAGCAGAAATTGTTTGCCTATATAGGGGATTGTAACGTACATGTATTTGGTGCTAGCAGTAACATGAACAAAATAAGGACAGCATGTGGAAGAATATTCTTGCACTTCAGCTGTCATGTTGCGAACTCTCATCCAGCAGTAGTGTTCATGATAACGACTTCTCTCATGAAAGATGATACAGAAAAGAGTGTAAGCGTCACGAGGTAGTAACATGAGTCAAAGTGTCAGCACTTTTGTACCGTGGTCTATGTTACCAGTACTGACCTTGGGGTAATTCGCATAATAGAGCTGTTCATCTTTAGCGCTGGTAGAATCATGAGCGCTAACATTCTATATATTAATACGCTAGTACCTACCTACGTACCTACGCACTTACCTTTTGTGTCACGCTCTTCATCACTAATAGATACAAGTAAATTCGAGCTTTATTGAGTTCGGGAAGCTGGCGTATCTGTGATACGGCTGGTGACTAATCTCTCGGCCACAGGCCAGGTCTTTTTAACTGTTAATACGCCCGAAATTTTCAAGAATAAATCTTTGGGAACCTGCATCGTGGTTTGCTGCCAAAGGAATTCCACGGGTCCAGTTAGACAGAGCAACGTTTAAATATATCCCACGGGTCCACTTAGACGGGGGCAGCTTCAGTAATTATTATCAGGAAAAAGGCTGGTCGTATAAGATATCCTACATCGAATCTCGGTGTTGTTTGTGATGCTGATCGGGAATTGCCATGGTACAGTGTGAAGGTTTCACTGATCTATCTGAAGCGCCTTAAGCCAGACAGTGAACGTTTCACGGGTGCTGCTAGCTTATATAAATGTTTCACGGGTCCAACAATACGCAGACGTCAGGAGTCCTGTGCAGCTGGGCAAGGTCTTTTTAATAAGTTTTGTCTCTGGGCCGTTCTGAATGAACGGGTTGGGATCTGGAAAATTTCTATGTGGGGGTGGGCACACTAAGAGTGCCAATAAAATAAAACGGGGGGGGGGGGGCAGCGAGACACAAGAGCTAGGCCCTAAGCAGTGCATTTTTTTCAGGGCCTCATTTCCAGTGAAGGGTGCGTGTAACTTTTTAGGGAGGGAGTGTGCCCCCACGATCCTCCCTTGGCAACTCCACTGCAGGGCATTATGTATATTATTATCAACCAAAAGAATAGACTTAATATACGGTATCGAGTCCCAGCGTTGAAGAATAAGTGTGGTGTTGCCATGCTACAATATGAACGTTTCACGGGTCTGCCTGAAAGGCCTTCTAAAGCCGTGAAAGTTTCACGGGTCCAGCTAGTGTAAATTATTACTCATAAATGTACGGCAATTCAAAGCGTGTTTTTGTGATCTCGGACCTATATTTGCGTTATTATTATTAAAACTTCACGCTCGAGCTCCCACGGACAGGTAATACAACCCAAATTAAGCATCTTGCAACACCGGGAAGCCCAAAACGCTGCTAAAGGAAATCCAGCAAAAAACCATTATCAGCTGACTTAAACGCCTGCAGGCCAATACGACCAAAAGCCGATGCCGGCAACAATTTCCGGCGCCGACCAGGGCACCGACAGGGATCCGAACGAGGATCAGAGGTCTTTATACAATACGACGGGTGTAGGAAAAGTTTTAAGCACCAGAAAAACTAAATCGGATAGGGAACTTTTGAAGATTTATTTTGAAACTTTTTTAGAATCTTAAAATTTGGCAGGAATTCTTACAAAAGGCTGCAATTAAAAAAAAATCATTGGTTTGACCATGCAACACTGTCTCGGAAGATGCCCTCTGCAAGAGTGTTTTCCTTCTTCTGTCTTTTTCTCTTTTCGTTTTTCGTCTCTTGCCCCGTGCCGCATATGGCTACGAATTTGTTCAGCCGAGCCGTGTTGGATCAAGGCCCCCTAGACCAGAGAGATGTTCTAGGGGGGCCTTGGTTGGGTTCGAGATGCTTTGAACCTATTTCCCGTCAGTAGTAACGCATTCGGCCTACTGAGACTTTTCCGCAGGAGTGCAGAGATAAATCATTCAAATACTGATGCGACATAATAAATTGAGTCTCACTACTTGCATCGCGACCATTTGACGTGGGTAGGTGGTAAAACCAAGAATATAATAATGTAAAGTAAACCTTGTTTAGTCTCATAAAAACAGCGCTAGTTGTCACCGTCCAAAATATGGACAGTATGAAATACTGATGTAAAGCAGTCTCTGGGGTCAGGTGGAAAAGGCCAACTCCGGTTTCTGGGTCTAGTCCTCGTCACGTCTCCCAACTCCAGCCCGGTGTCCACGTAGCAACCAGTGTTGCCAGATCCACCAGAGGAGATTCCTGGGAAATTGAGCTCAAAATATCTGGATTTTTCCAAAAAAATCTGGAGATTTTTTTCGTTACCATTTCACACATTTTTAGGCTAAAGTAATCTAATATTCTGAAAAGTTCTATCATCTGATGCTGTCTTATTAAGTCGGGAAGCAACATTTCAATAATGCTTTTGCAGAATGGCTGCATTAAATTAGTATAAATGCACAATGCACTTTGTCATCCCCGGCAACGTGCTACTAGCCTATGCTCCATAACTTAACCTATAGGCTATCGGAAAGCTTTGAACTATGCGAGTGTAGCTTGTAAAAACTTAATCCCAACAACCCATCATTAGCCTAATGGATCTACTGTGACTTTCTTTCTGTTTGGTATAGACACACAATGAATGCATGCATAGAGTCAAACTTTCCCATTTTTATAACTGAACAATATAATAATGACTTTTTTTAATTATAAGAAGCACAACCCATTGTAACAGGCAAAACGCATCAAATGTTCTTTAGCCTATCTCATTCTTGTTTATAATTACGATCAGCACCAAGAAGCAAAGAGCGTAAGGGGAGGACTCACGAAAAATTAGCACCAAAAAGTGACGTCATCATCGACGAATCTATGGCTGAGCAGCCTAGGAGTATTTTAACTAATGTCACCAGAAAAAATCGTCTTAAATTGCAAAATTTATCTTCAGTGTATAAATAAATGAAGATAATATATACTAATTTAGCAATTATCTATAGAAAATTGCTGTGCATGTTGGTGGAAACTTTCCCAACACTAGCGCGGAATTTGTTCCCCTTCGGCGACTCAATTTAACTACTTTTTCTTGATTGAAGCCTTATTTACACTTCATATCTACTTCGCAGTACTCTTCACAGAATATATCTATTCCTTACCAATAAATATTAGCACCATTACAGCCAATTCTGTAAGTGAGAGACACCCCAGTAACAGTTAGCCTATTGCTCGAAATTTCTTTATTTGGCGACAACATTTTTCAATATTTTGCAGCTCAAGTAGCTGGCTGGTCTTGAGCGGGAGACTGAATGAAATAAATCGAAAAAATAGGATGATATGTTCAAGAAAACAATATACGAGGGTCTGAGGTTCCACACCTTAAACACTTTGACTTGTCGATGTGAATCATGTGATGTAAATTTGCTACGTGCGGTCACAGCTATGTTTTATTTCAGTCCTATTGAGTCCTCCCGTTGCAGTCTTTGCTTCCTGATCAGCACTGAGTGACTGAATGTTCGAAAAAAAACAACAGCTTTCCTTTCACTGAACGTGGTTTAGATCATACGGGAAATAATCAAGTAAACAAGAGTTTAAAGTAGTAATGCGCATTGTAGATGCACGGAAGTCGTTTGCTAGAATTTTACGCTAAGTAAATTGTGATGAAATTTCTTCAATATATGGGCATTTATGTGAATTTTTCACTGGAGTTTTTTTCCTATTCGCAAAAATCCTGAATTTTTCGCCCATTCTCTCAAAAAATCTGGTATCCTGGCACATGCTTCAAAAATCTGGAGAAATCCAGACTTATCGTGGCATCTGGCAACGCTGGTAGCAACTTTCGTTGTCGCTAGCAGCTTAGAGCCAACTCAATGATTCCGGCTGTGTAGTCGTGGCCGTGACTTCAGCATGGCATGATGAAATCCATAAACATTGTGCTCTAATCCATAAAATACCAATATTTGTGTACTTAAACTGCTCATAATTAGGAGCGATGGTTGAAAGTTCATCATCGTCACTTGCTATGATGTAGAAACTGAAGGAGCGAATGATATTTTTGACGCTAATGAATTCAGTTAAGTTTTGGGCAAGCTGAAGCCGTGCTGTGGCTACGTAAACGGATTATTTGTGGAGTTGCGTCTACTGGGCTTTACACAGCTTCATACGCCCCTCGTACGACTGCATTGAACTCATTCACTGGATTTGTATACCACTTTCTCATTTAGGTCATGGGACTATGCAATATCCTAACAGGAAAAGGAAGACAAAGCAAGAAGGTTTAATAGTCGGGACAGTGACAAACAAAAGCATCTGAGCAAAAGCAACCTTCAACCTCACCCCCGCGGGGTCCTCTCACGCCTCCCTACCGCCAACTGAAGGTCTTCAGTGACGTCATAGCGTCCAAGTGACGGAGTGGAGATTAGTGCACTAGTTTTCGCTCGCATTATCCTAAAAATAACCTTAACCCTTTACTTGACTCTATCTGAGCAGCTTTGTCCTGAATTCAGTAGGGCGTAAGCATTGCATAGTTATGCAGTTATATGACGGATACAATAGTTAAGTGACGCTGACATATGAGTAAATGCTCCAATTAAACGCCTGTTCACACGTTGGTCTTTTCAATGTGTTTTTTTCAGCAAATTGTCCGAATGAGTCGCCAGGTTATTTAAACAGTTGAAAAGTCGATGCGGTAGCTTCCCGAGCTCTGATTCTCTGCAAAATTCAACACAGTTGTGTTGACAAACATCCAACAAAATGCTTTGATAGTTGGCTGGATGAACACGTTAAAAAGACGAAAGTGTGAACAGGCCTTACTCTCCTTTGATATCCGTGCCCATTCTTCATTCAAGATTAAAGTGTTAGTACCTTTCATTTGAAGAAAGGTTGAAAAATAAAAAAAAAATCTGACTCTTGTGACGCAAGTTCGCTCGACAGGCCCATGTACGGTGGCGGAAATGCTGCGTACGTTCTGCTCAGCGTCCAAGTGTTTTCTTGTGCAAGGGCTGGTCTACGCGTGTCTTTTGAACGTGTTCACGCATCTATTTGTCTGAATGAGTTGTGGCGTTTTTGTCTACACAACTTCGTGGACGCCACAAGACGATATTAAAACGTTAGCCATCAAATCAGTTTCTTCGGCAAGTTACGGAGATCATTTCGAACACCAGACGATATTAAAACGTTAGCCATCGAATCAGTTTCTTCGGCAAGTTACGGATATCTCTTCAAATTTGGAGTGATATAAAACTCAGAAAAATAGTGCACTTTTGTGTTGTTTCTACGGCACAGTAACATCTTCGGACGAGTGGATGACCGAGACGTCGAAAAGACGAGGCTTAACGTAAAGAACGGTCGTAGACGGCGCTCTCTTGTTCTACAGTACTTCCCTCCACACCTGAAGAGATGACCAAGCACCACATACGACACTCACGAAGTGAATTGATTTTGTAAATTTTGCAATAGGCACAACGCTTCTTTTTTGTCAGGAAGCCAAGAGCGTAACGTTGTATTCTTTGCTTCCTGTATTTTGCTGTAACACAGCAAAGTGTCAATTCACTGCCGACTAGGGACTAGATGACTCAGGGGGGGTTCACGCGAAGGTCAAAAGAATGAGTTTCCTGTGCTAATCGTCGGAATGCTAAGCTAAGCCCTCGTAAACACCACTCTTTGTCAGCTAAAAAGGACATTTAAATGTTAACTGTCTAGTCTGTTTGTTCAGCAAGGGTCACTAGTAAAGTTTTGACGCATGCTGAGACTCGGAAGGAATAAGAATTCAGACAACGCTGCCCTTATATGCTATTTGGACGGACATAGTAACGCATTGACACTCGGGGCTGAGGAAATCATTCATTTGACAATTGGGCTAACCTGTAGTTATTTTTTACTTTCACTTGTAGGATAAAGAATTTTCTGATTCCTGAATTAAAACGTTCTTTGGACACGCTCAATCGGATGGCAAAATTTTGATTTCGAAGTTTGACTTGTCTCGATTTTTAGACAGAAGCGTTGGTTTTGCCAGCTAGAATCGTATTGATAGTGTTACATGTAACTTGATTTCGTTTGCGACGCGTGGAAAAGCCATTTTACGGAGCAAAATTGAGTTATTGAAGAGCTTAAGTGTGGCAGATCGAAGCCAGCGCACCTATGTCTTGTAGTTCGGACATGTCAAATTTCAAAGTTTTAATTTCGACGTCAATCGAAGTCGCCCAAATTCAGTCACATTTCGCTGCCTGTTTTGTAAATATTAACAGGAGATAGCTCAGGCCAACGCGTCAACACGTCCTGCATTCACAACCTCAGGGTTACCCAAAATGACGATGATGGAGTACAACGTGCTTACCACGTGACCATAACAAAAGCACGTGTGACGTTACAGCCACAGAGGAGATCGAGTCAACCGCCTCGTCTGATTGGCCGTGGCCGCCTGTGACGTCATCCGCGGGTCTCTTATGGTCATGGCTGAATAACGTAACGTAGTACAGCCATGATCGCAGCCATGGAAGAGGTGTATAGTTACTTCGATTTTCACCTTCGAACGTATTTGCGCCCAAGAGGTGTACTGGAGTTATACACGTAAAAGGTTTTATTTTCGTAGGAGTATCAGAGTTAGTGATGATAATAATAAACGAGAGTAGTTTCCACCTCACGAACACAATAAATTCTGAGAGACTGTTCGTAAGCTGAATTGCTCGTAAGTCCTTATATAATTCATTTCAACCTAAAATTGTTATTAATCTCTTTAAGAAAGTGCTATTTCCTAAAACTTACTAGATGCTATTACATGTTGTAAAATAATAAAACCACTATCATACAGTATATAATGAAAAAAAATACGGCAGTACGGCTTGTATGAGCATTTATGTACAATCCTCAGAGGTTGTTCATTTCTACGAATGTTCGTAAGTCGCGTAGCCAACGTGTTCGTAACTTGGGAACTGCCTGTACTCTTACTTCGTGCACGTGCATTGCATGTCTGCTGAGCGAAACTTGAGGATAGGATCTGTCGATAGACGGATATGTAAACACCTACAAATGTTAACAAGTAAATGCAATACTAGAATAGATTCCGTATCCAATCTACAAGCGGTAGCAATGAATCAAGAATGGAAAGAAATATAGCGCATAGTCAAAACATTTACTTGAACGCCTGCAGAGAAAAGTAAACAAGGAGATTGAAAAAAATTCTAAAATTAAATATGAGTCGACGATATTAAAACTTAACGTTTCAGGATGAAAAATCCCATCTTCAAAAAGAAGAAAAAAAATAAACCTAGGCTACGATCAATAAATAAAAATTTCTTTATTGCTAATAGGTTCATCTCTGGTTGAGAGCTTAAGTAGAGGTGTGTCAGAAAAAGTAATTATCTTATCTTAATCGACCGGTGCCACCCGCCGCCATGATATTCGAACTGAATGTCACTTCAGCAGCTTCAATCAAGCTGCAGTCTGCCGAACCACTACCCAGCCATATATTGGTTGGTCCTCCATAAGCAGAAAACTTTAGAGATATGCGCAATGTATATTAAATTCCAATTATTAATGTAATTGTGAAATATGTGGTACATGCGCTCCAGCAGCTAAGCAAAAGAGCCACAAAGTGCCGGAAACAGCCGGGCGTTCCCGCCAGAAGAAGGGCAAATTCAAAACATTGAACCCTGTGTCCCTGAACGATACATTCTGGCGGTGGTCGAAATACTTTGTCGATACAGTTATCAGTAGCCAAGCTGCATCTACACCAGAAAGAAAAGCAAACTGTGCATTTCTATTCATATACGTTAACAAAGTAGTCATTTTTCAGTAACAGTTGCGCAAAAACGAGCGATTGCAGAAGTGAATGGAGAAATTGCGCAGTTACTATTGAACGAAATGTTTCAAAATGCCGTTGCAGACGACTGTGACTGAGCGGCAGCAGCCTGAGCGCGCGCGCCCGACCGTTGACTTTGATTTGAAAAGTACAGTTACTGCAGCACAGTACCTGATATTTGCTATTTTAGTTACGATAATACTTGAAGCTTCTGTCTATAATCATACGTATGAAGAATCTCTCTGACTTAGATTGTTCGGTAAAGGTTTAAAAAACTTTCTGTTGAGATAATCGAGTGCAAACCGATGGCTATAAAATAATATTCCCACATATAACATGTTCGTATTCGTAGTACTGTAAATATCGACAGTCATATAGCCTCCAATAAAGAGGACATTGTTCGACCAAATTGAACTCTAAAAGTAATGATCATTAAGTTGTTAATAGTATGTATTGTTTATGCAGTTCATCTTAGCTTGATCAATATACATTACCTATCATAGTAGGTAGTACTGCACACAGAAGGAGGCAATATAATTGTTTTACTGTAAAAACTATGACCCAGGATAATGTTAAAGCGTTAAAAATTGTTCAAGTATTTACATGAATAAAACTAAAACAAAAATAGTTATTAAAATATTAAAAAGATGAACATCAAAAGGAAATGTATGTACAAAATCAAATTTTCTCTTTTAAATGTACATCGGCACAGCACTTTATACCTTATGCATTCTACGATTAGCCTAACTGTTCATTTTGACGTATAGTAGTATAGCTAGCTAGCCTATACGCAATCAAAATATCAGATTGACGAAGTTGAAAAGAATTGATTTATATATGTGATCCTATATACTAACTGACATGACGACACAAGTAACATTACGTAGGCTATAGGCTATTATGCACTACGCACTCATTAGAGGTTAAATTTTAATGTGAAATTATAAACTAATATTTTATTCTATGAATCAACAATTTTCCAGCAAGCGCTTGGCGTCATTGGTATTTGTTGAAAGTTTTTTCGATGAAAATAAAATTCTCCGTGCCCAAATGATCAACTTTTACGGTTAGAGAGAGAGAGCTTCGTTACTCTGCATTCCAAATTAATGGCACTTAAGAATTCGTTTTGTTGTTAGATTATTAAATTCTTTTATCTAGTTATGAACGCACTTGCTCTACACATCACTGAAAGAGGCAACCTACCACAACTTTAGGAGAAAGTACTTGTCAAAAACAGAATTATACTCTTGAATATCAACTTCAGATTAGGAGAAAATGGATACTCTAATATTGAGTATAAAAACTGTCAAGTAAATATACCGTTTTGAGCTATAAATTGAAAACTTTTTACATAAGTAAACCTACAACAGCAAGGCAATGCGAACGCCTTGAAATTTTCCTCTCGGCAGACAACAAAGAAGCAATAAAAATTGTTTCTTCTAAGCTCAGTTTACAGCATTCTTGTATAAAATCTGTTACCCATAAGTTCCACTTTATCAATAGCAAAAATGTATAAGTATTGTTTTCCTGCGACTGAGTTATATAACTTTTTCAACCGCTTGTAACTGGCTTCTGCTTCAGAAAATTTTCTCAACTAGAGAAACAGCGGTGTGGAAAATTATATAGTTTTTTCAGCAGTTATGGTTGAAATTATATGAAAATCTCACATTTGAATGGAAGGAATATATTTTATCTAATGCCAAGAGAAAATTATGACAATTTATCTATTTCATATATTATAAGACATTTTCTGCGAACACATAGAGCGTGGCAACGAGTAGTGACGCGCTTGAGCAGTTCTAATGTGACGTCGTTTTTGGCAAAAATTTGTAAATATATGAAATATTACACCAAAAAAAGAGAAATCAATAACAGAATTAAAAATAATCTTTCATTTGATATGTATTTCAACCAAAGTTTCTCAGCCATATAATACTTATATAGCATTAATATCTCAACAGTAGAGAGAGGCGGCAGCTAGATCAGCGGCGAATTGTGTTACCTCTTCTTTGTTAGAAGCTAATTTACTGATCTTCTGCGCGCATAGGCTATTGCTAACTCTACTCAACTGACAGAGAAAAATCTAAAGAATATTCTAGTAAACATCAGATTTCACTTTTAAGCTAATAACTACCTTAAATTCAGCTAAGTTTGAGCCATTCATGAACACACCTTGTCTACTTTTTGACTAATTTTAAATCGTGACAGTTTTACAAGCTGAAAATCTAAGCGAAACTCATTTGAAAATAAAGCTTGCTATTTTTACTATATTTTATACTCAACAAGTATTGCTTAAAAATCCCTCATTTACGAGTTATGAGCCTTAGAATTGAAAGAGGAAACACAAATCTCGCCAATCGAGTGCCAAAGTGAGTCGTCTTGCGCTCGCTCCCGTAACTGTTTACTATCGCACAATCCGGTGACTATATAAGTTGGGCGGCTGGCTCGGTGACTCAGACGACTGCTATTCTCTACGGAGGTTGATGTCGACATAGTTTGCTGTTGGATGCGCCTCTGCTTTACTCTCAACCGGAAAAGTACGTTTTTGCCCCAAGCCTCGTCAAGCTCGTCTTTGACCTTCTGCGGTGAGTGTGAGNACCGGTCATTCATTCTCTTCCTATTTTTCTGTTTTCACCTTTCTTCCATTTTTCTCTCTACCTACTAACATCTCTCCCACTATCGTCTAATTTTCTCCTCTCTTCACTCCACTCACCGTTTGGTGACTCAGACTCTTTTCCGACGTTGAGCTGTTCGCATCAAGCCTTTCGTCCGCTCTCTCCATTCACGATGGCCGACTCTGCTGTTGCCCCTGCCGCTGCTCCCGCCAAGAAGGCGATTAATTAATCTCTCACTTGAAATTATTTAAAACTTAAAAAACACTTCAGAATAGGGCCCAAAAATAAAGGTATATAAAAACACAATTTTATCAGAATACCGTTTACTTTAAATTAATCAGGTACATATCAGAAGCACCGAAGTGCACGTCAAAAAAATTAACTTGGGCTTACGCATTACAAAGCCAAGTAACGGAGAAACAAACTTCCTCACTCGCACAATAAAAATTCTATAAGTTACCTTTGGCGAAAACATAACTATACGATGAAGCAAACTTCCGCACCTCACTTATAACAAAAATGATTATTTACAATGAAATTACACAAAAAGAGATAGGAAAAACAAGTCTACTTCTTCGAAGCTTTCTTGGCGGCGGGCTTCTTGGCTTTCTTCGCCTTCGGCTTCTTTGATGCCGGAGACTTAGCGGCCTTCTTCACAGACTTCTTAGGAGTTTTCTTCGCGGCAGGTTTTCCAGCTGAAGACTTCTTCGCCTTCTTGGGGGACTTTCCTTTCTTCGCAGGAGACTTCTTAGGTTTGGCGACCTTCTCCGGAAGCTTGAAGGATCCAGATGCACCTGTACCCTTGACTTGCTTCAGAGATCCAGAGGAAACTCCTCGTTTCAGAGCAAGACGAAGATGAGGTCCAACAGATTTCTCATCAACCTTGTAGTTTGCGACGATATACTTCTTGATAGCTTGTCCCGACGAGCCCTTGCGGTCCTTGAGAGATCCGATGGCAGCAACGATCATTTCGTTATATTTCGGGTGAGTAGCAGGTTTCTTCGCAGCGGCAGGCTTCTTAGCCTGTGAAACCTTAAAATTTCAGTATTGTAGTAACACTTGGAGACACTTCGAACAGTGGAACTTCCAAGTCTACTCTAGATAATTTCCATAATTCCCTGCAGGGGAGGATCGTACGGGACACTACAACCCTAATAATCAAGTTGTACGCGCACTTAACTGCCACTGGAAATAATTCCTTGAAAATGAGTACTGCTTAGGGCCTAGCTTTTGTCTAGCGTTCTCCCCCTTTGACATTGCTGTAGTCAAACCAGCGTGAAGAGTCCGATGGGTGTGGCTAAAAACGCGAAGCAACTTCACCAAATCTCACTTATGAGCGCGTTTTATAACTTCTGAAAGTGCATCAGTCAATAGATTTGGCACTGCTACGCTCAATTCAGCCCTGCCACTAAAGGACTATACGCAGGTTTCACTAAAGCACTCTTAGTGCCCACCCCCACATGAAAATTTTCCCGTCCAAAACCGTTCATTCAGAAGAGCCCAGAATCATAAAAAAATCCATCCACTATAATAAAACTTGATAGCTTGCTTGCTCCCTCCTTTGCTCCAATGTTAGTACGTCTCGCAGTCGAGTTTGATGGAAAATTCATGTACTGAAAAAGAAGTTAACATGCCATACAATTCAGCGCTTTGAGCAAGGGAGACAAATATAGCTTCTGGAATGTTATGGTCTAAAGTGACTAGCTTGGTACTTTTAGATAGGACTATTCTTCTGAGCGTGGTAGATGAAAAGCGGTATCTTCGATAGTTTTTGATCCTGTCTGGCATAGCCAAGATATATCCCATATTCTTATGGCTGAATTCCTTCTTGGTAGTTCCAGAAGCTGAGTCTTTGTTGGAATTTTGGTTTCATTTTGCATATCACTTTTTTTTTTCTTTCTCTAACTGAATCTCTTCGATGCAGTTTAAACTTCAAGCTGAGCAGACGCCTTTTTCTATTGAATTATCTCCGCCAGGGAGGTTGTTTTCATCGTGTTTTTATCTCCAAGATAAAGTTCTGAACCGATTTGGACGAAATTTACAGGGTTTGTTAGGAGGAACTGATAATTAACTTTTGGTGAAGATATGTCCATCCGTTTGTTTGTTTGCCTCATTTTTCTGAATGCCATAACGCTAAAACGTATATGGATTTTTATGAAATTAACATGAGTTGTAAGGTATATAAGAAAGAGTAGATGACCAAATTTTGGCAATGATCCGGTAGTTCGTTAGTCACTATATTTAATTTTATGCTTGCTAGCACAATAACGCGAAAAATAATGATTGGATCGTTATGAAATCTATAGGGGTTGTTAGTTAAGTTAAAAGACATTAATGATTAAATTTTGGTGCAGATCGGTTCGTTCGTTTTTATGTTTGACTCATAATTGTCACAACGTTTGTTAGCAGTATAACTCAAAAAGTTATGAACGGATCTTCAAGAAAATTGCACAAGCTGTTATTATTATCAAAAGACACAAATGATCAGATTTTAAAGTTTATACAAAGAAAATTATGGTTTCAGAGCCAATTTGAATTTTTTGCTACCGTTGCCTCGCTTGGCGGAGGTATGCGCTCTCAAAGTGCTCTAGTTTACATTGCAGCCAAATTTCGCGGCTGGAGGTTCACCTCTCGCTTGGGATCCACTTTACCGTAAAGGGTCTTTTACACCTACGGTAATCACCGCCGTCACTTAGTCTCGAGCTCCTCCTACTGCACGCAATTGCCGTTAGCAATTGCGGTTGACGCTTTGACACGTACGGTTATCATCGTAAGCAACTGCTGTCGGGCTAATCGGTGNTAAGACCTGATTATTTTCGGTGAATTCTTTTGACTGAACTATATTTTCTTGTTCTACTCAACGATTGGCCAATTCAAAACGGATATTCAGGCCATATTTTGCAAGAGAGATAATTTGCTCACGCAAGACTCTTAGCTGTACAGCTTGCATTTTATTAATGGAAAATCAGGCCCGCAGGGATAACGTTTGGCCAGTTCTAGACCGGAAAAACAAAAAAACCTTATCACAAAATTACTACCGTCATTTTTGACAGCTGGGCCCTCTAGTTATTAATAAGACCTTGCCCAGCTGCGCAGGAATGCTGACCTCCGCGTATCATTGGACCCGTGGAATATTTATATAAGCAAGCAGCCCCCGTGAGACGTTCACGGTCTGGCTTAAGGCGCTTTAGATAGATCAGTGAAACCTTCGCATTGTACCACGGCAATTCCCCATCAACATCACACCACCGAGAGTCGATGTATGATGTCTTATACGACCAGCGTTTTTGTTGATAATAATTACTGTAGCTGCCCCTGTCTAAGTGGACCCGTGGGACATATTATAAGTTGTACTATCTAACTGGACCCTTGGAATTCCTTTGGCAGCAAACCACGATACAGGTTCCCAAGGCTTTATTCGTAAAATTTTCGGGCGTATAAACAATTAAAAAGACTGGCATGTGGCCGAGAGATTAGTCACCAGCCGTATCACAGATACGCCAGCTTCCCGAACTCAATTAAAGCTCGAATTTTCTTGTATCTATTTGTGATGAAGAGCGTGACACAAAAGGTAAGCACGTACTAGCGTGTTAATATGTAAAAGATGAACCTTTGAGGAAACTGGCTTTCAGCTGAGCGAGAAAAGAGGTTTCTTCTGTTCTCGTCCTCCAAACTAAATATTTGCTCGCGTCACCTAAGTTCCTTTCTGCTCTACGTTCAGACTTTCTTCCCAATGACTTGCTCGAGGTCAGACTGTTAGCTTCGAATTTTACGCATGGAATTGATTAAATTTTTAAGTTCTACTTTAGTAGAACTTCAGAAACTATCTGAATAAGTTTGATTGAAAGTTGAGTAGGGAGCCGCGTGAATATTTTCAGTTGTGATTATTAAGAGATCATAACGAAACTTGGTGAAGTAATACTGCTATGATGTGTGGTGTCCATCTTGAGCGATTTACATCAGAATATTCCATACTTGCATGCAATTCCTTGATCGAACGCTGAGAAGTACGACGCCATTAGGGTGAGTTCAATCGTCGTTCATCTTATCATCTCTATACGCGTTGTTCACACGTCCGAACATGCTGCTGCCTCGTCAATACAACTTTGTGTTCGCCACAAGTTTTAATTAAAGTGATGAATGTGCCATACTGAGTTCTTCAGATTTCCCTGCATGTGTCTAAGCAAGTTACAAAAATCTTTTTAAAACTTCAGAGTGAAATAACTAAAAAAAACACCTTGTACTTTCTTGCTATTTGTAGGCCGCAGTAACACACTCGAACAAGTGGATGAGCGAACGTGTTTATATGAATGACGGTTGAACTCGGCCTGAGGGGAGTACGATCGGGGCCGCCTTGAGCTGACCCAAACCACAAATTTATACTGCGTGGAGCACTCAGAGGCGAGGGGTCCCAAATCGACACTCAAGACTGACTACTTTTCCTGCTCTTCACACTACCAGTTCTTAAAAATTCTTGAGGTAAGGATAAAGCAAACTTTGTTAGGTGTGTCCACTGTATGCGAGATAATGATTATTATTATTAATTAGGGCGAGATGCCCGTCATAGCTCCCTCTGCTTCGTCCATTTTCATTACTCCCGTAGATGATTATTCCTTTTTCTATTCCGGCTCGCTGTTCCCATGCGCATTGATCCTGGACCACTTTCGTGCATGGGTTTCACGTTGCTCTTTGCACCTTCCTCTTCGAAGGTTCCATTGCACTGTCAAATGACCCCCTTTTTGGCTTTATGCTGGACTAAGAGAGCTGTAGTCGAAAAACTAGTGAGTTTCCAGTTCTGGGACAGCAGGGTGACGTGTTCTTATTTCAATATACGTCTTTGCGAATAGGAACTCGTTCAAATGAATAGCGCTATTCCAAACTGCGCAAGTGGCACCTCCCGTAGTGAAGAAAATTGCAATGGCAGCTCCGATTTTTTATAATGGTTTTGGACAGGATAATATTTGATAAGCCGTGCCCGTAGCAATGTGATCGATCGGAAGAGAAGAGTAGGGACAAGTGGCCTCTGCACACGAGTCAAAAGTTGCCGGGAGTGGCAATTCATGTGCAAATGCTCTAGGGACAAGTGGCCTCTGCACACGAGTCAAAAGTTGCCGGGAGTGGCAATTCATGTGCAAATGCTCTAGGGACAAGTGGCCTCTGCACACGAGTCAAAAGTTGCCGGGAGTAGCAATTCATGTGCAAATGCTCTGCTAGACTCAGGGAAGAAGTTTCTTAAGAAATAAATAAATTCAGCGGGATGGGACTTGGCCAAATTAGTTCGTTGAGTCTCCTCAGGAGGCATGGAATTGGCCATAGGGTTAGTTAGGTTCGTCCATCTAATATTGGGGCAGTAACCCCAGGAAGACCCTGTAGGTTATTTTAGCCTTAGCTAGACCTCTGGGACATCCTTCCTTCATGCCCACTTCCATTTTCATGCTCGTGCAGATGATGCTTTATTCTGTTCTTTCGCTTTTTCCCCGACTCGTTCCTATGGGCTTTAATTCTGCGTGGGAACACCCTCGTGCGCGGGTTGCACGTTCCTATCGACTCGATGTTCGTTCAGTTCAAGACATTCAAGATAACTTACAATTCGTTTTCGCCTGTTAGCATTCACTGCTGAGTGTATGAAAGCTACATTTTTGTTAAAGGTTTACCCTAAACCGCAGGACCAAAGTCGGAGTCTCGCACGAATTGCATTAGTTCAAACTTGAAGAAAAGTTGACATTTTGCGGCTTAGGGTTAAACGGTTGGGGCTGCAAATTTAAGGTGAACGTCGTAAATGAATTTATCCAGTTAGAACGGGAGTTGCCAGCGCAAAACACACTGGTCAATGTGGGCTACCTTAACAGCTACGTGCAGGGGTATTTTTTAGACATGTATCTATATAGTCTCCCTAATCGTTATTGTATGCACCTGTTTCCGACATGTATCTATAAAGTCTCCCTAATAGTTATTGTATGCACCTGTTTCCGACATGTATCTATAAAGTCTCCCTAATAGTTATTGTATGCACCTGTTTCCGACATGTATCTATATAGTCTCCTAATCGTTGTTGCATGCACCTGTTTAAATTATAGAAAAGCGCCCAGCTTTCAAAGTGCTGACGTGCTTCAAATTTGAAGAGGTACTGAAACTTCAATAGTTACTCGGGCTAGGCCAAATGGATTGCAGGCTTACATTTAACAAATCTTTTGCTAGACGCATAGTTTCCGTGCTAACTACAAGAACGTGCAAAACATTCGCTCACTGAGCACTGCGCACGGGTATCAAAACCTTGCCTAGTGAACTGACAGCAAAATAATTTGTAATACATTTACCCTAAAAGATTGTACTGGAAGAAGTTTCCTCGTATGCTTTTTTTTCGCTACGTGTGCAGTAGCGTGTCGCAGCAAGCTTGACGTTCCGGCAGTTTTGTCTTCTCAGAATCAACGAAGATATCACTCTGCTCACACCTTATTGTTCCTGTGTTCTGACACTCGTGTGCCCAAAAACTTATTCCGATTATAATAATTAAAAATGTTTTACTGTTGTTGGAATGCAAAGCCTATACATATGCATCTTTCAAAAAATAAACAATTGTGTAACCAGTTTGAATGTGCAGTACGTGAATATCTGGAGCTAATTAGTTTGTACGTGGACGAACTTTGCGCAAAACAAGGAACGTACGTAGTAAGTTTTGAGTGATACCTACCACATTCGCTGGGCAGAAGCAAAAAATACGTATAGGCCGCTTCATACGTTAATTGCCTCCTCCAAGGAGGTTATGTTTTCGCCGGGTTTGTCTGTCTGTCTGTAACCAAGATAACTCAAAACGTTATGGACGGATTTTAACGAAATTTACAGGGATTATTTGGTATGTTTGGAGGAACAGATGTTTAACTATTGGTGAAGATCCGTTCATCCGTTTATTTGTCTGTCTCCCTCTTTTTTCCGAATGCCATAACTCAAAAAGTTATAAACGGATTTTTTCTTAAATGTACATGAGTAGTTAGGTATATCACAAAAAGTAAATGATCAAGTTATTGTGATGATCTGTTAGGTCGTTCGTTAGTGTGTCACTGTTTTTGATTTTGTGCTTGTTAGCACAATAATTCAAAAAGTTATCAATGGATCTTTATGAAATTTACAGGAGTTGTTGGTAATGTTAGAAGACGTGAATGATTAAATTTTGGTGTTGATCTGTTGATCTATTTGTGAGTTTGATTATATATTGTTTTTCAAAACGTTTGTTAGCAGCATAACTCAAAAAAATATGAACGGATCTTCAAGAAAATTAGTGACTCTGCTAATACTGTCAAAGGGTACAAATGATTAGATTTTAGTGTTGATACATAGTAAATTATAGTCTCAGCACCAGTTTGGATATTTCGTTGCCTTTGCCTTGCTTGGCGGAGGTATGCGCTCGCAGAGTGCTCAAGTCTTTTGAATGGAGTTCTTTCAGCTAATCTTCCAAATGCTCTGCTGTGTCGTTGAGGATATGTTCGATTGGTTGCTGAAATTAGCTTTCATGGCCTGTCTTGTTCGAAATTGCAGGCAGTAGCTCGAGCTACGATCAGTTGAATTGAGTTTTTGGTATTGGCCCCTAATCGGTTACACTTGAGAATTCAGATACAGTACTTAACTCTTCCCCAATAGCACGGAATTTTCAGCTGGCTCGACGTAATCGGCTTGCTTTTAACACTTGTAGCGCGTATCAAAGTGACGTGGCCAAAGTTTCAGTCTGATGGTTTGAAGATGTCAAGCCTGGAAGATTTCATGTTAACGTCCAATCGAACACGCCATACGCAACAGAAAAACACAGGTTTCCAATTCACTGTAAGTTTGGAGAGAAATGGGAAACTTTGTTAGTGATGCTTGCTTCGGCCAACTGACTTGACTGCTAAAGCCCGCTACAGACGAGAGTCGAAACACTGGAACGTTTCTCCTTGATCATCCGATTTTGTCGCTACGGGGCACAACTTCGGCTTGGCCAGATTTCAGCTGTCCAAAATGGCTTAAAATCTAAGCTCCCATTGCAAAAATTCTTCTACGGCAAGTGCCAACTGCACAGTTTGGAATATCTCTCTTAATTTTGAGTGAGTTTTAGCTCGCAATAACGTACATTTTATTGCGTTGTTCAAACTCGTCAAGATGTTGTAATGGTGACAGAAACTCTTGTTCCAGGGAAGTGGAACGTTCTTGTTTTTAGACTCTCGTGTGCAGCGGGCTTAACATCTCAGGAAGTCTTTTGATTGTGACACAGTTGGGCACCGGAAGACTATCGCGTGAACCCCCTTTAGACGTACTTGTCGGACGTACAAATAAACAAACATTTCGTTTGAGAAACTACGGGTGAGGAAGTGACCAGAATCCAAAATTTGGTTTCTGGAATGAATAGCAATGCTCTGAAAAATTTGGCAGTTCTCGCTCTACAGTTCGCCCTGTACTGGGCAGCTTAAAACTGCCCTCGTAGTAATAGCATTAACGATGGCGACCATAGTTAGGCTGTGTTCGATTGGGAGTCAAAATTAAGTCTTTGAGGCTTGACTTGTCCAAAACTTGAGAGAGAAGCTTTGGTTTCGTCACTTTGGATTGTGCAGTAAGTATTAGAAGCAACGCAGTTACGTTACGCCAGCTCAAAACCCCATATTACGGAGTAAAATTAAGTTTCTGTACGTCTCAAGGGTAACCAACTGAATGTCAACGCCTGAAATTTAAACTTATCAGGTCGACGCCCGGGCACCTGCGGGAAATTCCCAGAAATGAAGTGTCGAATGCTTTATATTGGCGCCCAATCAAAAACCCGCCCACAGTCGCGTGTCCGTAGGAATACCACAGGACAATGAACGCCTGCGGTAGAGTAGCACTGTCTGAGGGAAAAAGGGTTAATACGTTCTCTCATGGCATGTATACTACGTTACAAAGTGCGTTATTACTTCAAGAAGGGAAAGATTAATTCATCACTGCATGGTTAGTTACACCAATACATACCTAATAAATGGTGTTATTCTTTCGAGAAGGCCAAGATCAACTCTTGCAGCGAAAGGGTTAACCTATTCCGGCCATACTGTCATCGTTTGTTGACGTTACACTGAGTGCGATGCCTAGGGAAATGATGTTTAATTGGAGCATTAAAAGGTATAATCGCGAATTAAAGCTATGGTCCTGGTGTAGAATGTGGCCTATACCTCGAGGTATTGTTTGGTTAACTTAGGTTAGTTAAGAAAACGATAGACTAGGTTTGGTTCAGCTAGAATAGGTGCATAACCTAAATAATACACACGTAAATATTAATTATTAATTAATACACCTAAATATTATACCTGAATCTGAGGTAGGCCACATAATAAACCGATACCAAGGGATTTTTACCATAAAATTTTGATCTGGGCGAGAGAACAAAATGTGAGTCCATTAGAGAGCAAGTAAGTTTCCGCAGCTGAGCAGCAGCAGCACGGACTGCGGCGCGCCGCTCGCACGGTCCGTGGGATTTTTACGAGCGGAAACAGGAAGAAAGGCTTTCGGTGCGGGCGGAAACGGCTACAAAAGATGAGTTATTCCACGTGATAGCTCGGCCTGCAGCGGCGCTCGTCGTACTCTCTGCGCGCTCGATTCGCTCATTTTCCCCTCGGGGAGGCGTAGATGATGGACCATAGGTCAAAGGGTTGGACCTGGGGCGGGCTAAATTATGGCGGGCTAAATTATCTGTAAACTGTGGGAAACGGAGCTTTAAGAAAAATGTGTACAAATAAAAGGAGAACATTGCAAGAAGTACCGTCGTGTTTCTATGTTTTTATCAAGACACAATTGCGAATTCTCTGGTGAGAGAAAAAATGAGTGATACATTTTATAAGGTGAGAGCATTAATAAATCGTTGAATACTCACGGGTCACC
>LQNS02278187.1:17644914-17658270 GCA_001587735.2 Parhyale hawaiensis
TTTTCTTGATCTGACTTTGAGACAATCTGTATACTTTTGAGCAAATATCATACTTGCACTAGTAGACCTCGGCACATTCATCAGGCGCCGAAATATGTCATTATAGGCATCACGTAGGCGTCCAATCGATTTCTGTCAGTAATCTCAGAGATATTCTGTATTCCCTCAAAAACACGAAAGCGACAGGACATGACAATATACCTATCACGTACGTTAAAGATGCATTTTCCGTTGTAGGTCCTTTCCTTCTGCATATCATAAACACTTCAATTNTGTAAATAATTAAATAAACATTGCCGAAAAAAATTATTCGGCAAAATTTGAGCTTGTATTCGGCCGAAACCGAATATTCGGCAAAATGCCGAATATTCGGCACTGCCGATGCTGAAGCCGAATAATCGCCACATCCCTAGTATGCAATACGTCAATTTTTCCCAATGGCGAGAATGATTGTTGCAAATATCTCCCTTTACCTGTTCCCATGATGTATCCCCCGAACTAAAATGGTTACGAAAATTTAATAGTCAGATTTGGGGATCTTACAACTCAATGATATTTTTACCCAACAAAAATATTAAAGAATAATTTGTAAGGGAATCAGTTGTCATAGTATATGAAGTCTTTTGACACGCGGCATTTGATGATAATAGATGCCACGTATCACACGACTTCAGACTACAATGCAAGTTAAAAATGCAATATTTTATGTTATCGAAAAGCGAGTTTACACGTCCCTCATCGTAACGGGTTCAATCATGAAAATGAAGACGAGCTGTGCGTCAACTTCTTCTGTCTCTGTTCACACATAGAAGTGTCCTTCCTTCAAATGAATGATGCCGCGCGTTCAGTTATCATATCGTTTCTTTACATTTTCGCTCATATTTTACGTCGGTTTGAAGACACATTTGCATCCCATATTCTTACAGCCTGATTTTGATAGGAATAGCCTATTTCCAAAACATTAACAGCCTGATAAACCGTTAGATGAGAAATCAGCACAGAGCAATCAGTTGGGCTTTCAAATCAAAGATGGCGTCCGTGTTCTGTGAACAATTTCAGGTTTTCCAGTTTTCTTGTCTTAAACGGGAGTACAGTGATTCTGATCATTAAAGTAACGGCAAAAAAACAACATTTTTGTCGGCTTTTCCATGATCTTTGAACGCTGCAGAGGATAAATTTACCATTTATAGGTTCTGTTTACTAAACTTGAATAACGCAGTGCGTTCAAAAAAAGGACATGCTTCATCCTCAAGTCTCCCGCATTTGCTGCAGCTGCTTCTATCAAATCAACGCACCGCATCCCTTAGTTTGACTGAACGCGTTCGATGCGAGACGTGTGAACACGGCCTAATATATTGCATTTAGCTATAGCTCTCATTGCAGTTATTGCACTTAAAGCTTTTATTGCACTAACGCCGTAAAATGCAATAACTCCAAACTCTACAAACGATGCACAACACAAATTGCTAACAAATGCATAAACGGAAAAACGACAGAGTAAGCAACTTAGATAGTGTCTTACGGGCCACGCTAATCTCAACATTTCTTGGAAATATGGGAAAACCTAAAATGCCCCACATAACCAGATATGACAAGATTCTGAGCAGAGGTGGGCGTGCTACCATAAATATGTAGCGGCGCTACCGCTACGAAATTTGAACAGTAGTGGCTCTACCGCTAGCACTACAGCACAATGTAGAGGTGCTACTATTAGCGCCACATCTTTAAATATGCGGTAAAATTCCAATATTAACATTGCTGTCTTGGAAAGTCACCTTATTTTTATTAGTATGTGTGCTTTCGCGACAGGCAAGATTCAGTATGAGAGAAACAGATATTCAGGAGAGTCATGTGTTGGTATGGATAGAAGGAAAGAAGTATGAATTCTGGGGAAAAAATGAGCGCGAACGACAGGTATCCCAGAGGCATAACTAGTACTGGGGCTACCCGGGGACAGCAAGTTTCCCTACTAGTCCAGGCTCTGAAGGGGGGGGGGTCCTGAGTACATTTTTCTTTCAGAGCTGTACCATGTATTTTTAATTTATTATTCTATATGATGACATTCAAAAAAGTTGGGTAGAATTTTCGCACCTTGTACATTTTTGAGAGGGGGCATGGGGGGGGGCTTGAAATTAGCAATTGTGGATGGATTTTTCTGAAACTTGCTCAAGGTATGTATCTTTGAAAAGAAACACATTTCCCTCTTACAACTTTTTTTAATTTAGGCCTTAGTTATTGAGATAGTACATAAATATATATTTAGGTAAACACATTTTTTGAAAATTTCAAAAGAATGGAACTCAATGAGTTTCCATGCTAGAAAAAAAAACAGTGCTAGAAGAAGCATGATTAAACGATTGAATGCAGTTTTTGCATTTTGTAACTTTGTTTGTATAAAAGTAAAGCACAGCAGCGCTAAAATGTAGGCGCTACCGCTACAGCAGTGCCGCTACGCCCACATCTCATTCTGAGCCATAGTTTAAATTGAATAAACGATGCCCAACAAATAAAGCAATTATTTTTTTTAACGCAATTTTCTGTTTTTGTTTTTTTACCAATAAAGTAGAAGTATTTATCATGAAATAACAGTAGAACGAAATCACTGACGCATCATGGAGAAAGTTATAGCACTAATCTTCATTGCAATGAAAAGATAAAGCAGAACGATAAAATTTCCTACCTGACGTAAGAAATATTCAGAACCTCGGTAACTAGTGATTTTTGTCCCCTGACCATATCCCTAATTATAACTTATAGTAGCAATACACTACTGAAGCATTGTAAATGTTTCGGTCAGAGGACAGGAGCTATAAGTAAGAAGACACAAGCGCAACCTTGTTGTCTTCTCGTGACTGATTATAGAAAGCAACATTCATAAGCAAGGTCGACGCAGTTTAAAATTTTGTAGGTACCTTTTCGGTCAATCACTCGCCATACGAGATGCTTGTGAAGCTGTGACCTAGCTATTACGTGCTAAAAATTAACCTTTTTCTAATATGTCTACAAGTCCTACCTGATGAGTCTCTGCTATCCTTATTAATGAAGCATCTCCTTGAGCCAAGGCACTGACGAAGGAGCAGTGAGTGAGGTTAGCGGCACGTATCTCAGTGCATGCCAGATGCTCGATGTTCTTGAAGTCAATCTTGTGCTTGCAGTGGTCGAACATGTGGATCATTTCATGGGTGAGCACACCAGCCACCAGGCCCTCAATCTTGCACATGTTCTGACATATCACAATCTGCCAAGGAAAATAAAAACAGCTATACTTCTGCAAAAGACAAAAATAAAATATATTGAGTAATTTAAGTCTCCGTTTCCACAGCAACGGCAATCTAACAGAGGAAGAAGCAAGGGACACATAGTGTGACGATAGACACGTGGGACCCATGCACGAGGGTGTTTCCACAGAGGATCAACGCGCATGGGAATAGCAAGTCGGGAAAGAAGAGTAAGAACAGATTGAAGAAAGATCAGTACGAGTAAAAGATGGGAAGGAAGCAAAGTGGGCACGAAAGACAGCCGTCCCGAAGGCCTAGCTAATGGCTAAGGTAACCTACACAAACCCCCTGGGGGCGCTACTCCCCATAACATAGGATGGGCATCAAACACATGTTAGATAGTTTATAGCCAGGACTTCTCCGGATCAACTTGAGTGAGGTGTCACCGATTTTTCTATCCTCAGTTGGAGAAGGAGAGCGCATTTTCTTGACCTGACTTTGAGGCAATCAGTGTACTTTTGAGCAAATATCATACTTGCACTGACTGACTTCGGCGCATTCATCAGTCGCCGAAATACGTTATAATATGCTACACGTAGACGTCCAATAGACTTTTGCTTAAAATTCGACCAAGCGAGTTACAGTCCAAGGGATAACAATAACTTCGAAACAGCTGGCATTTACCTTTTACGAGCAGCGACAAAACTTTCTGATTAGCATGTTGCCTACTGCGTGGAGCTTTCGTGTTTCTTCTCTATATCCTGGTTATCACGAAAGTCACTGGTGATTTTATGACCCGGATAAAAGAAGCTTTCCACCCAAGTCAGATCGACACCACTGAGACGAGCGATTTTATCGACGGGCAGCTTACTTCTCCTAGGTATAATGTATGTGCAGACAGTCTTAACAGTACTAGATTCAATACACAGTCTGACAGCTTCGGTCTTGTAAATTGAAAGCAGTTTTTGCAGCCCACTGGAACGGTAAGAGGCAAGGACCATGTCAACAGCATAACTGAGGGCATTTACTGCATAACTAATAATATGACACCCCACTCCAGCTGTGTTCAAATGGGGGTGGATAATGTCAATGAAGATATCAAATAGAATTGGAGAGTAAGCCTCCTTGTTGTAGGCCGTTAGTCGCACCAAACACTCATGATATCGCCGCTCCCCATTTGACAAAGTATATCTGAGTTTACAACCAATACTTTTGCGTCTTTACAATATAAGGGGGTATTTGTTTCTCAAGCACACACTTAAATATAGGGTAAGGGTGAACTCGGTCAAATGCAGACTTAGCATCGAGAAAGCACAAGTACATAGGAGACCCAGTGTCAATGAAACAATTCATGATCTGTTTGAGAATGAATGCATGATGACTACAGACAACCAACTTGGCTTCAAAGACCAACATGAAACAGAAATGGCTGTGTTCACTCTCAAACGCGTCATAAATAATTTCATTGGCAGTGGGCTACTACCGTTAGCACTTGAGCTTTCTCGATGCTAAGGCTTCGTGTGCCAGACTTCACAAGCACTCTCTATTCAAGTGTATGTAGAGGTTTCAAACTCTGAAATGCTTTGTGCAATGGGGAGTGATAATGTCACCGGCGTTTGCCATTACTAACGGCATAAGGCAAGGAGGCTTACTCTCTCCCATTCTCTTTATTACCTTCATTGACAGTATCCACACCCATCTGAACGCAGCTGGAGCAGGGTCGCAGTTCATGGCCGGAAAAATATAAATGGCCTTCGTCATTCATATGCTCACAATCACAATGAAAAGGTAAGCTAGGAGGGTTTTTGAATGCTGAATTGTCATCTGTGAAATGGGACACATTTATAAGCGACTCTGTTTGAGGTGACACCATGAACGGAATCTTCCATAAAGTTTAATGGGAAAAGTGCGTGAAGTAGCTCCCGCCAACAAGGAGGAAATATCCTGAAATCGCCATTATAAATTCCGCAATGGTATACTGAAGAAAAAACAAGATATATAGCTACATCAAACATGAAATATCAACATATGTGTGGCAGCAACGTAATCTAAAAACAACAGCTACATTGCCAGCAATTAAAGTGTCAGAACAAATTTTGGGGATTTTTGAAAATGAAAAATAAATAGTACTATCGGAAGAATTGTCTTAAATTCCCGAGATTTAACAATGACCTAAACTTGACCTGAATCATGGGATGAAAACCTTTTCTACAGTACGTGAGGCGGCGGGCAAAACGTTATCTAGGCCTAGTCGAAAGACCCTCAAGATGGCTACTCAAAGAAGGCACGAGACAGGCTTAATGGCCTACTCCAAATGCCAAGTAGCTAGGTCCATTGGATGGTTGATCTAACGTAAATGAAAAGCTTTCTTATTAACATAGGGACTTTAAACAAAAAACTTTTCGCAGTGATAAATAATGTGTTTAATAGCAAGAAACCCAAATTCGTATCCACAAACCGGCATTGGGCGACAATCATAAAATTTTGCGACAGAAAAATGTCCTAAAATTTATCAAAATCAATTTTGCCTTTAAGTAATGGCCATGCTCATGTACCTATCGTAGCTATGTCCATTTCTTGTAGTAAATGTATTTCTTGCGTCACAATGAAGAGTTCTTTTTAAGTCCCTATGTTGAATGAAAAAGACTGTCAAAATAATCTCAAGCAACCGTGGGATACACTTGGTGGGAGTGGGCCATTAAGATTAAACCATACATTAACTATCATGGTTTTTGCATGAACCTTTATATGCAAATCCTAAGCAACTCAATGAAATCCAACTAGGGACAAAACTATATTAGGTTAGTATGATTAGAAAAATGAATAATTCCTTTTTAAGATCATTGCGCAATAACACTGTCAAACACGATAAAAAGGGAACATAAAAGGTGGCAACACAAGTACTACAAACAACAAGAAGTAAAAGACGTCCAGTTAACGTCTCAAGAATTTCAGGTGATGGCTCTAGGCATAGCCGACCAGTGCCTTATGTTAAGGAGTATGGTACAACGTATGTCGCCTAATATCTCCTTAATAGAGCAGAGCATAAAATGGAACATGAGCTTGTTTAACTAATAAATTAATATCATGAAGTTAGTCTCATAAACTTTTCATAGTAAAAAATTGTCTTAGTTTCCTTTCACTTGTTGAATTGCTTCTAATAAACAACCAATAGCGGACTAGGTTAATACCAGTAGCTACTAGGAACATTCTGGTTATGTGAATGTTCATTATTTATTTCTACGACTACACAAAAAATATATAAATGAGAAGAAAGTGCCAAGATGCCCAAATATCTAATGCTCGACTGGTAAAAAAAACATTAGATTATTCATGAGGCTGTGGGTAAGTAAAGCAATCAGGAACGTAAATGCAGCAAGGAATATATACCTGATTGCTTTCAATATCGTAGCCGCCAGTGACTGTGTGGTCGCACACTTCACAGGCAACGTGGCGCTTCGGGTCAAATGCACTGCAAGAAAATGAAAATTTATAACACGAAAGTAATAACAATAAATACACGTCAGTGAAGTCACTGTTACAATATCCGTTTATGCTACAAACAAGAGATGCACATGCATAATTAAATGAGCTATTAAAGACAGTCTCATGTAGCTACATTCTAAAGAACTTCAAAAATGAGGCGTCATTGGGGAAAGGACCATAAGCACTTACAATACAACCTTCCATTCAGAGACACGGCATTAATGGATTTTGGACGTAACAATACCGTACAGGAGCCGAAGTGTATCACGCCTGCACCTCTCCCCTATGGATATTACCTATTGTAACATATATTCCGCATACTGCCTACTGGTACTCGTTCCAACAGCGAAAGTTCGCTCATCTGAATACAGTAATAGGTCATTGTGGTACCCAAAATGTCCAGTGCAATGGTTTTGAAAGTGGGAGTGGTGGAAACTGTGTCTGATAACGGTCACTGTCCCTTGGGCACTCCAGGGTGTACATGCTAGTGCTTGCTGACGAGCAAAGGCAAGTTGAGCTGTTGTGCTTGAAAACAGGGTTGCGGATTGGAAGTTTCCAAGCCTGACTCTGAAGTTTTCCCGACTCCTAGCCCCCATCCCCCAAAAACACCCGAGCCTCCCAACCTCTGACTCTGTGATACAACTAAAATATAATGTAACCATTAATTTTGTCCAATTGATTTTAACCACAATAAACATTTAGAGTATTTTTATAACAGTTGCAATGATATTTAGCATCATTAGTACCACTGAGGTCAATAAATTATCAAATATTTGTAGTTAGTTATCCACAAATTATCATCTTGAAAAATTTCATACAGGCCCACTACAAGAAGTCAAAAATATACCTACACAAGCTTAAGCTTAAGAAATATTTTGTTGGCATTTATTTGTAATGAACTTCTGTCGTATCTGCACTATTTGGGACTGAAATTATCGGGGTGGTTTACAACACATAAATAGCAAATAATAAATAGCTACTATGTCGACCAATCTTAAAATCTAAAATTTCAGGACTTCTGCTCCCATCACCAGAGATTAAAATGAAAGGGGAAATCAAAAAACAAAGGATAATTTATTTTTGGTATTCTAAGAGGGGCAGAGGTGTTGTTAGGGTGAGGTATAAAAAGAGAATGACTAGGGTGAGTTCGAAGAGGCCTAAAGGGGCCCATTCACCACACAGCCGCCAACTTCAACTCAAGCACATGCAAGGTTGGAGCTGCGACTTGGGCAAACCAGCTTCCCTACAAACTGCGCAAGCCCAATCCCTCAGTTCGGCTGCTAGATACCCTCAGTCGGCAGTACCAAGGAGGCTGAATAGAGATACAGTAAAAACCTACTTGGGCAGTAGCTACATGCAGTAAGCTCTGCCCAGAAAATACCAGGAAAATTGGTTCAGTTCCAACTCCAGCTCATGCCTAGAAATTTGAAATTTGGTCTGAGATGCAACATGTGCGTCCCCACACACGACGCAACTTGGCATGAGTTGGGGTTTGCGCACTGAGTTATTATATATTTTGTTTAACCTACATAGCCGAAATTCAGGCGTTTCAACAGAGAAACTTGTGCAATATTGAATCAAATACAGCATTTTGGGTATGCGTGGTGGCCACGTGCGCTACTACTGGCAGGGAAACAAGACGCAAAGTATAGAAGGAGAGACTCAAGTGGTGGGCCCCTTTTGTGTCCTGCCACACAATAGAGACTAGAGATGTCCCGCGTACTAGATCGGCTATTCGATCGACAGCCCACCTAACGGGACATTTAGAGGAAAGTAGAGAACCTACCTAATTTTACAAAACTAACCTCGTCAGCAGGAACTGTGGCCAGCTGCAACATCTCCTGCGGATAAGGTACCTACTCAGGAACCTTGTGTGCGTGATGCCCAAATATATTGTGGCAAGGATACTACCTGCCAGAATATACCCCTGAGGGCTTGCACACTAAGTTTGAGTTGGCGGCATGTTTAGTGTGTGGGGCCCTTAACGGAGATGCTTAGCCTATACAGTAGCGCGATTAGAAAGAAGCAGTCGGGTACAGTCTAAGAGCGGAGAGACTGTTCCCAACTGCTTCATTCTAATCGCTCTACTGTACAGGCATCTACCTACGTTAGGCCTTTCCGAACTCACCCTGGCCATTCACGTTTTATACCTACCTCACCCTGACAACACCTCTACGCCTCTTAGAATAACGATAAATTATCATTTGTTTTCCGATTTCCCCTCTCATTTTAATCTCAGATGATGGGAGTAGAATTCCCAAAACGTTAGGTTTTTAAAATTAGTCGACATAATATTAGCATAACTAGCAAAAGCGATACTTCTGCGCATTTGCAAGATCTTGCATAATTTTCACAACTCGAGAACAAAAATTATTAACTAAGGTGACTCTCCCGAGTTGGCGTTCGGTTCTAAATACCAACTCCAACTCCTGAAGCAAGTGACATTCCAAGCCAGACTCCCACTCAAATGCTCTGACTCAGGTCAAATCCGACCCCCCAACCCTGGTTGGAAAGCTATGCTATAAAATTAGGAGGTGAGGCGGTGTTGTTAGGTTCACAGCTATGTTGATAATGCTTGTAAATGAACAAATTACGAACAATATTATTGAGACTAACAGTGGAAACTGAACATATTTTTAAAACCTAGAACTAGGTACGGTACTCCTGAACCACAGTCAGGCTCATCAGTTGCAGCACTGGTTCGCATGGATCAAAAAGTAGTGTAGGTCGTGGTTCAAGAAGGTAGGCCTGGATGTTAAGACATGCCCATATGCTTATTATAATATAAGTGCGTTTTAGCATCCCTAGTCATTTACATTTTACAGACAGTTGAAGAGAGATAGAGGAAGGGAGCGAATAGTACGTAGCTATGTTGAAAGATACATGGAGCCATTGCATGAGGGAGCTCCCACTCTCAAAATGCACAGGTACAGAAAGCTGGTAAAGATGAGACATAATAAAACCAAAACACTATAAGTAGTAGGTATGGTAATATTTCAACTAGAAAGAAACTATGTCCTCACAAAAAATGAAAAAATACTCCAAACGCCTAGCTAATGCAACGGTAACGCATGGGGTACCCCAAAGCCAAACTCACCATAACAAAGGATGAGTGAACTTGCTTGTCTAGCTCTAAGGCTTATGCTATGCCCCTGAGGGGAGCCTGCCAAGGCAAGATGTGGTGTTTCCAGAAAGGAAAAGAAAGGGACATGTGTCTGACAGGAAACAGCAATTGGAGGAAGAACAGGAAGAAAATATCAAACATCATCAAGAGCAGTACGAAGAAAAAACGTTGAAAAGCTACCTAGTGAGCTAAAAAAAAAAAAAGTCCTTAAGGTCAAGCTGGGATTATGGTTACCTATGGCATCTCTAAGCAGCATAGAAGCTCCTCCGACTTAAAAGTAAATTGCTGTTCTAATTCCCTTCTACACCACCACCACAAAAACAAAAGAATCTCATCTTCAACAACATGAAATAAATTAAATTTATAACTAGAAAAAGTTACTGGTATGTATTATATTTAGATTTTTCAATAGTTTAGAATTTAAAAAATTACCGACAGGTTTAGGTCATTACCCAGGAAGCTTGTCAAACGCACAGTACTAGGATAGCATTTCTGTAGACCTTAGTGATGCTTTCTCTAGTATTTCCATTATTTTAACTTCAATACACCAAAGCATTTTGCCCGGGGTTGAAAGTAGGATGACCCCAGGTCCAACAACAAATTCTGGGACCAGCCAGCATTGGACTTGAGCTCCTTACACATAAAATGTACAACTTCAACTGAGACTCTGCAGCCCAGCATCTAACATCAGGGGATAAGCATTTGCCCTCACCCCTCCCCAATAAGCACAATAGCGCGAATCACAACTATGTGAATGAATAGAGAGAAAAAAAGCTCCAAAGCACTTACCAACCAGAAGACTCCAGGGCAGACATCATCAGCTTCACCAATGGACCTGTATCACAAAAAATAATCAATAGAATCCATGTACGCCAAGCGCATGCTCATGAACACATTCCTTGGTAGTTTAAGCCTCCCTAGTCACACGATTTTCTTCAATGCAAAAAGAAGAACCAAATAGTAAGAACGTTCCAATGAGCACTTTTGCAGCGAGTGTTGGCAGACTGCCTTTGTCAATGGCACCAGACTCGGGCGACAAGACAACGGCCTACAGCGTCTCCAATTCAGGCAGACCGTTCCGAGACGTCACACTCATAAAGACAGATAAGTATTCTGATTCCTTTTTTACTATGGCGAAACTGAAATCAAAGCTCCTGCTCAACCACAGAGCAAGAGCAGGGCTGTTTTTTTTATGTGAGCAGATCTCCTGTAGGTATAAAACCACGTGCCCAATTCCAGCTCTACACAATTCAGATACACAAAGAGGCTTGTTCTCAACACAAAAAGTTAGGAATCTGGAAAACTCTTGATTCTCAGAGGTACTCTGCCTACACTCACTACTGCATATGTGTTCCTTGGAACATTCATACTATTTCCAGTGACTCGCTCCAGCCAAGTACCACTGTCAGTGGCACCGACTTACCCACAGTAAGCGCATGGAGATGTATCAGTGTCACACTGGACTAGAGATAGAGAGTGCCTCGAAAGTTATATCTTTAAGACAAAAATCACTAACTCCACTCAAGTCCTGCCAGATGGCTCTGTTCTCAGTGTTCTGCTTCCCTTAAAGAAGAACAGAGCTGATGCAGAACATATGTAACTCTTCACCAAGCGGAAAAAGGTAGAGTTTCCTTACGAGAGCATAGGGTTAATGCCCTTCCCTTCTGTTAGGTTTATTCAGTGCCGTTCTTTTAGGGAGCTGTGAAGCTATTCTTGAAGTCTCTATCTATACCCAACACCCTCTTTGCTTGAAGGTGGAGAGGTCTGCTTGACAATCTCTACAGTGCGTAACCTTTGATTATGCAAATACATTTTTTTACTTTTTTTCAAGATAAGTGTCAGACATTTAAAATGTGAATACTAAGTTAGTGCACAGGTATGTTGTAACAATAAAAACAACTAGAGAAAAAGAAAACTGAACAGTTTCCCACATTTTGGCAACTTTGCTTATAGCACGGGGTTCTGCTGTTACCCCAGATGATGCAACATTACTCTCTAGTCAACATGGGCAAGAAATGCGGTTTAAAAATTGAACAAAAGATAAAAGTGACCTAGTTATTGGCTTCTGGTAAGACAAGACTCGAAGTTTCCAAGGAATTATAGAGTGATCACCAAACAAATAAGACTTATGCAATTGAAGGTAAAGTCAACAGGAAAACTCCGGATAGAGCCTCTACGAGGAAATTGACTGCTCGGGATATGCGACATTTGAAGGTTTCTAAGGCTAGAAAACAACTTTCTACAAGTAAGGCGATATTTGAAGATGCTGGAGCCCCAATACTAAGCAGAAAGACAAGATGTGAAGTTCTGCAGAAGCTAGGGAAAGTGAAAAAGGCAATTAAACGACCACTTCTAACAAAAACGCAAAGAAAATAGGGTCAAGTGGGCTGAAGAGAACTTGAAAACTTATTTCTGAAATGTCATATTGACTGACAAATGCAGACCCACTCTTGATGGGCGTCTGGATGGGTCCTCCATGACCGACCTCAGCAGACACGGCTTAAGCGTCAACAAGGTACGTAGTTGACGCTGGTAGTTTCTGCTGTTACACGCTTGTCCTTTAGAACTGCGACCAGAGGCTGCACTTCTTTGACACATGAAACAAGATAAAGAGTTGGCCGTTGCAGGTTAACCGAAATCTTCAACAGCAATGATGCAGAGGGTGCGAGACAAGGAGTGCTACAACAAACGCTTATGACGTTATCGCTGTCAAAAGATGAGATGCTTTTGCTGAAATCTTACTGTCTGTCCACGAAGTCATGTCTTCAAGTGGGTCGATAATATTGTAATAAAGTTCCTTAAACCTTATTACACAATAACTGTCTTTCAACCCATCTTGTTTCATGCATATAAATGAGGTATTTCTTCTTCTTTGGAATGCAGGGCCTCTTCATGTGTGCTAGTAGCCTTGAAAACCATTGCGACTTCAGTGATTGTTCTAATACAGTTCAAAATTTCCCGGTCCTTACAAGCGTCACTGACAACGTGATAGCCTATAAAACAAGAAGACTGGGGCGTGTTGCTATCAGGCCTTCGGTGCCACCCGTACTACACCGGCCTCCAAGGCGACACAGGTTGGGTAACACCGGGTGACACCGACAACAACCCTCCTACATTTTAGGGTAACACTGCATTTGTTTAGAAACATTGACTATGATACTCATTTTTAGTATTACAAAATGTATGACTGTCATGTATTGCTTGAATTCTAGCATGTGAGGCACTTTTGGTAGGTTTCTTAACTTTTTATGATAAAATACAGCCAAAATAAGGTTCCGCAAGAAATTTATATATTTAACCTTGCCAAAATTTCGACATTACTTTGTTGGGGCGCTGAGATTGCACGTCGCATTTACTGCTACACACAGGGAGTAAATTTATATTTTATATTTTGTTTAACCTCCGTAGCCGCAACTCAGGCGTTTCAACAGAGAAACTACTTGTGCAATATTCAAATACCGCATATTGGGTAGGCGTGGTGGCCACGTGCGCTACTACGGGCAGGGAAACAAGGCGCAAAGTATAGTA
>LQNS02278187.1:17700807-17725363 GCA_001587735.2 Parhyale hawaiensis
TTCAGTCTTATTTTGTCCAGTTCCTCTAGAATTTTACATCTTGATGAAAATGCTAACTCTTCCAGAGAGGTAATCCATTTACTGGTCTAGAAGCTGGGCCCAGCTGCTACATAAATATACTTTATACCTTGTATAGTTTAGTAGCTACTCACATGCAAAAAACGAAGATTTTGGTTCCCCCCGAATCGGGGTGGAAATGGCGAACAGAAAGGGCGGAAATAGCGAACCACTAAAAAGCAGGAAATAAAGCATGTACAAAGCTGACCTATATACCATATGGAAGCCTATAATGAATTCTAATAACCAAGTTTCAAAACTGTAGCATGTTTCTAAGTATTTTAAGAGATATTTGATCACGACCCTACGAAACAAAGCACCTTATGAAAATTCCTTTTCCTTTAAACCTGTTTTCAATTTGTGATTTCTCAAATTCTAAAGATGCTAGAATAGCTAAAGTTGGAGTGTTGGTATCTGGTAAACGAATGTTCATTTCCTGTGTATCTTGGTTTTTTACCCCAATTCATGTACAAACGGTAGCACAAGCATTGTTTGCTATTTCACCCCTGGTCGTGATCGTAACAGAGGGTGGAAATGATGAACGTAAAGGCTCAGTATTTATGCTTATTATATTGGTTGAACACCATATTTTACAATCATAACATTGTTTGTTACACATAACCCAGTAAAGATGCAGGTTTATAATGTTTCATAGCTATTTCAGAGAGATTTTTGAATAAGAGTCTTATCTAACTAGCCATGATGGTGCGCTCTCATAAGAGAAAAGATCGTCTTTCAGATGATAAGAAATAGATGTAATGTTAATAACATGCATCTATAAAGGGTTATATGTCCCTGACAATGTTATATGCATAAAGAAATTGGGTTCAGCCAACGCAATAAACGTAAATACAGAGCCTATACACTCGCCATTTCCACCCCGTGATACGATCACATCCCGGGGTGGAGATGGCGAATGATGTTTGTACTCTCGTACGAACATGAAGCGAGGTAAAGAGTCTATATACACAGGAAATAAACACACATATACGGTATACCAGCTACCAACAGCCCTAGTTTCATTATTCTAGCATCATTAGAATTCAAGTAATCACAAATTGAAAAAAATGGGATGTCAGGAAAATGAATTTTTGTTGGGTATTTTTTCACAGTGTCTCAATCAAAATTTTTTTTAAAATACATAGAAACATGCTAGAGTTTTGATACTTAGCTGGTTATTAGACAACATTATTGGCTTGCATATGGTATATAGCTCAGCTCTGTCCATGCCTTTCTCCCCTGTTTTTATGCGGTTCGCCATCTCCGCCCTGGCATTTCGCCAACCATATCCGCCCCGGAATACACTATAGGTTAGGAGGCCAGGCCTGGTTCTGCTTACATCTTATGAGAAATATACTAAAATGTAAAGCAATATGTGCTTTGCCGCCATGTTGGAAAAACACCTGCTGCTAGATCGCGTAACACGGCCATAATGGCGTATCGTAATGGGAACTTCAAAGTCCAATATCTCGAAAAGTAGGTATGCATTTATGGCAAAGATGTCATTCATAGAAAACGTCTTAAAATGGGTTATTCTACCTTTATAGGCCTATATCACAGAGGTGGAGCCTAGGCCTATTCACATGCATCTGCCACCTTTTCAGAGGATCTTCATTGGTGGATCTGCTTAGCCTAGATATTCGCAAGATATTTGCAAGTCTAGATGCAAATATTGGAAACCTTGCAAATGCAAATACAGTAAAACCCCTCTAATCTGCACCTCAATAATCCGAACCCCTCCCTAATCCGAGCATCTGATTATAGTTGAAGTGCAATCGAAACAAATAAGAATTTTTCGGATTAATAGGGTAAAGTACGGAGTCCGTGCAAGTATCTCTGTAATCCGTACAAAGCGCTTCTCATTTTTCGGATTAGGGGTGATGAGCGAAAAATTTGCGTGAAATGCTGTTCAGAAGGTACGAACAATCTCTCTATAATCCGTATTAGTGCGGAATACAGAGGTTTTTTCAGATTTGTAAGTACCCCATTAATCCAAAATCCCCGCTAATCCGTCACACCCTTCCCCCGTGCTGTGCGGATTAGAGGGGTTTTACTGTATTCAGTCCACTTCTAGTAGCTACTTCTGTTGTGAGAAATGCGTGAGTGAATGCAGAGTGGGACAGAATATTCAAATAGTTACCTACCTATGTAGGTAAAGGTAGTCAACTTAGACCACACCCTCACCTGGGAAACCCACGTGCACTGGTTTGTGCTGTGGGTATTGGCCCCAGATGAGTAAGTGTAGTTACAGTCGACCTTGGGTCACCAAGAACTATAGCGCCAATTTGACGGAAAGAACAAATGACCCGAGACCCCCCCATCTCTGAGGAAGGCAGTTCTGCCACGGCGCCGTGCATGCACACCAAGGTCTGCAAAGACCTCGCTGCCTGGATGGGCATCGAACGTAGCTGCGAGCGAAACAAGGTGTTAAAGAACTTAAAGCTGAGAATGGAAGCATGCTGCTAGCGTGGCTACCTACTTCAATATATTAGATTGTTCAAACATCTTGATTTACATAGGCTAACCATACATTGTGAATATGCAGTATCTATAAGTTTCTGTTTATTTCAGGATGTTTGGACAAAAACTGTTGTTGAGGCAACGTGGCTTTTCGCGGGCTTGCCTGCGGTCACCTCAATTTCCCTCAGGCCAGCATACTGCAATTTCCACATCCTGTGCACTGTGCAAGCAGACAGACAAAGCCTTATTACTTTCTAGCTCATCATCGTCATCTATGAAGAAACAGCAGCTATCAACTGTAGCAGAACCTGAAAGTGAACTCTGTAATGTGCCTGAAATTAGTTGTGGATCCTCAAACCAGGAACTCTCCATAAGTTTGGACAGCCAAGTCAGATGGCAAGGAAATACACAAGATTTATGTAATCCTGGGAGCACCATGTGCAAGTCTTCTTTAGTACCCTCCGGTACTGGACATAATTTTCAAAGATTTCATAGAACCAATAATTACCCTTTAGCAAGTTGGGTAAAGGCTTCTCGCCCTGGCATGCTGGGAATTGCAAGATCCAGCCGGTTTACTTGGGAAATGAATACTCTCTCTCAGCCGTCATTTGTATCATTCTTGCAGACATCCAATCATGCCCAGACTGATTTTTTTAAAACCACCCAAGACAACCCATTTAGTATATTGAGCCATCCGGACCTCTATTGCTTCTTTGAGTCTGATACAACTAACCGATTGATGAGCAAGAGATATTTTCATACTGCATCATCGTTGCTTGATTCTAAACCTCCATCATCTCAAGTTGAAGTCACAGTTAAAGCCTTGAAGGAAAAAGCAGAAAGCATGACTCAGGAGAAAAAAGCAGCAGCAGCTGCTGCTGCTGCATCCATTGAGGGTAAAGTGGAAGTTGCAGCTCCTACTCCAACTGTTACAGCAACAGTTGTGGATAAAGATATATCTGCTGTACCGACCCAGTCGGAAGTCATTCATAAGGCCATTGCTGAGACTTCCACTCCATTGCCACCAGTTCCTGTTGATGAGAAGAAGTCACTCTGGACTCGCATCAAAGAAGAGGTTGCCCACTACTATCACGGCTTTCGGTTGCTGTTTATTGACACTAAAATTGGTGTAAAATATTGCTACAGACTCCTTAATGGAGAAAAGCTGTCGAGGAGGGAGCACAGACAGGTAAGATCATTGATTATAATATGAAAAACTAAATAAAAAGAATGCTTGTTTATTGTAGGCAGCTAGAAACCCAATGTCTCTCTAGTTGTAGGCTGTGACAGTTGCAGTGAGGCTAAAACTCTATTCTGAGGTATACTGTTCTTGTATCTATAGAAGCATTGTGGTTTCCCTCTCACTCTGTATTAAAAGTAGCTATGGTCATCACTTGCAGGTACTAGCTCACTATTTCTCATACGTATACATATACAGCACTATCAGTCTCATGTTTCATGAGTATTTTAAATTTTTAATGATTCAAGTATGTAAGAATAACTAGCTATTAAATAGCTATATATAGTAATGCCATGGATGCATTGCTTCACTTGTAGAGGCAAATGGATTAGGTTTGTAGCTACCTATGTAGATTCATGGTTAAACCTTAAATAGTTTGGTAGCTATCATGTTGTTTTCTCTGTGGCATGGCTATCAATTAACATGGAAAATTCCCCTAGGTGGAAGAGGTGGCTCTACATGTGTGCCCTGTATGATAGCTACCTAGCTATATTGAATAGCTATTACAGTATTATTATTTTTTGGTATTGTCCCGCTATTTCTTAAACTTAGACAACCAATAGCGATCTAAGATGATTTAGCTACTCGGCTTACAGCCGGAACCACAACGCTGTGCTCAGGTGGCAAGAGATGGATGAAAAGAGAAGAAGACAGAATAAAGAAGCGCCAGTGTGGACGGTCCCTTCTATGGCCCTGCGCACGGGCGAGGTAAGAGCCCCGCCGAAAAAGTCTGTCACGTCGATCGGCGGCCCACCTCGCTTGACAGAAAGGAAATATAGAAAACCTACCTAACTCTACAAAACTAACCTTCTCAGCAGGAATTGCGGCCAGATGCTAGGCTACATCCCCTGCGGAGAAGGCACTCGGTGCATGATGCCCAAACATATTGTGACAGGGAAAGGGCCCACCACAATATGCCCCTGAGGGCTATTGAATAGCTACTGGTCTCTAAAGTCCTTGTAATTTTCAAGTTCTAGCTACCTGCCTATTGTTAGCTTATTTTTTGTGTTTTTGCAGCTGGTGCGAACAACAGGAGATTTGTTCCGGCTACTCCCATTTTCTGTGTTTATCATCATTCCTTTCATGGAGCTGCTGCTACCTGTGGCCCTGAAGCTTTTCCCAGGCATGCTTCCCAGTACTTTTGAGACAGCTAATGAAAAGGTAAACATAGCTGCTGCATTCTTTACCTCCTTACCATCAAGTGAATGTTTAAGGTTTGGAGGCAGTGCGCTGAGTACCTTATGGTGTTTTTGTTTCTATTTGGGAGATACCGTTATTCTAATTTAATCTAAAGAACTTAAACTTTTGCTGCTGCATTGATGACTATTCTTTATTGTTACCTACTAAGAAACTTCGTCATTCTTTCAGGAAGCTAAGATGAAGAAGCGTCTGAAGGTCAAGCTGGAAATGGCCAAGTTCTTGCAAGAAACGCTGGACAGCATGTCTCTTCAGTCAAAAGATCACAAGTCCAAGAGTGCCAAAGAGTTCGTTCTCTTCTTTGAAAAGGTAAATTTTTAGGCTTCTCAGTCATTGTTTGCTTAGTAGCTACCTACTCTTGTCAGCTTTCTCGTTCAAAATTATATACGAATCTTTAAGCCATTCTCTTTAGTTATATAGTAGGTAGCTCCTTACTGAAAGAAATTGGTATTTCTAGAAGTTTATTAAGTAATTTCATAAGAACGTTCGACACTTGAGCTTTTAGTTTAGCTATTCAGTTCTAACTTCTTGAGGTTGTGCGTCCATCTACTATCAGCCATCTAATCTAATAATGTATGTACTAGGTCCGACGCACAGGCGAAGTTGTCACAAATGAAGAGATCCTCAAGTTCAGTAAGCTGTTTGCCGACAGCATCACACTGGATTCACTGTCACGACCGCAACTCACTGCCCTCTGCAAGCTTCTCGAGATGCAGCCTTTTGGTACCAATAATTTCCTTAGGTTCCAGCTGCGTATGAAGCTTCGCTCATTGGTTGCTGATGATAAGGTTTGTAGCTTATGACGTAGCTACATTAACTCAACAATTTTACCATCGTATTGATTGGTTTATATTTGTAAATGTTAGAAATTTGTTCCCTATTGCAAATGCCTTGTGTCAAGTGTGCTTGACGGTTCTTAGAGCTTTATTCTTAAGAGAAAACGTATTTTTGCCCATCATTTTAGGGTTAATGTGTTGCCAATTTCAGCTGATTGCAGTGGAGGGTGTGGAAAGTCTGTCATCATGGGAGCTGCAGCAGGCGTGCAGGTCTCGTGGCATGAGGGCGTATGGTATGACAGATGCCAGGCTCAGGATGCAGCTAAAGCAGTGGCTCGAGTTGAGCCTCGACAAGCAGGTGAATTGGTTTTAATTACATCACGTGATAGGCTACGTGTCATTATTTTGACAACAATTTCAGGGGTCTCCTTACGTTTCGTAGCCTGCCTATAACGTCACCGACTTTGAATTAGTAGTAGCTTTATAGCTAAGGTTACTTCGTACTGTTTGGGTCGTGCGATTAGTGTGCTTACATATAAGCTCCTCCGACATGTAGCTAACTAATAAGGTGTAGGACCGCCGCGAGCATGTATAATAGCAGCAATTCAGGAAGGCATCAAGTCTACAAGAGTTCTAATGTACACTTTTAAACCACTCTTGCATCAGTCGATGCCTTACTTCAGCCAAAGACGTGTAGGATCTTCTCGGCGCCTAACTTGTCGTTCAAGATGGTTTCATAAATTCTCGGTGGGGTTCATGCCTGGAGACTTAGCCGTCTATTCTAGGTGCCTTACATAGCCAGAATGGTTTTCATGCTGGAGAAGCTTGCTTGACCGATTTAGCCCAATGTATAAGGCAGTTATCCTGGAAGATTGGCATAGTAGCATTTCAATCTTCATACAGATACTGTGTAAATGGCAACTTAGCCATTTAACACATCAATGCAGCCTTCCTGTTTTAGTTTCATGGTTATGTCAACCAAACGGCCCCCTTACGAGTAATTAAAACAGCCCCAGAACATGACAAGTTATACTTGCTCCAGGAGGTCCTACACCTTATAAATAACAGGTGACTAATTTTTTGTCCGGGGTACTTATTATAATAATGATAGTAATTGTATAGTGTTAAGTTAATCACAATGTACTTATTACTATTCTTTTCACCACAGGTACCTCCGTCGCTTCTTCTACTGTCACGGACGCTATATCTCCCCGACACTCTCGACGCCAAGGACTCGTTGGCAGCCACTATCTCACAACTGCCTGACGAGGTACTAATGTCTTGTTTACTGAATGTCGGTCTTGACCGACAGTTTCAGTCGGTCACTTATTTTCTTCAAAGCAACATTCATATACAAAGTGCCTTTCATCCTTTATGTAATTTTCAGGCTAGTTATATCAACTTATATGACCGTTACAAGATTCAGCCCAGAGGTCCCTACACTCAATCCTTCTGTGTTCGAAAGAAAATGAAAAGCTTCAACCTACGGGGGCAAGATAGCTAATAATTGAAACCTCGCTAATTGATGTCTTGCCAAGTTCTTGCAAGAAATGCTGCACAGTATCTTTGTAAAGTGAATGGAACATTTTTCTGTCCGTGGCTTTGAGCTCATGACGCTGCTAACCATTGTAGTTGAACTATAATGTTTGTCTCGCAGATTATTACAGGAATTTTGACATTTCCACCGCCCGTATCTCGCTAATGACAATAATAGTACTGATCCCATCCATAATCTCTGTTGTGCAGATCAAGACAAGAACAAAGGCTGCTATTGGCAAGCGCGAGGGTAAGATCGACAACCGCACTCGCTTCGAAGTGATCCAGACTGAGGAGAAGAGAATCCTGGAGGACAAGAAGGACATGGAAGAAGAGAAGAAGAAGAAAATGCTACTAGATGCCAAGAAGAAGGGAGAGGTGAGATTGGAAGACTACCGATATGAGGAGGAGGTGAGGCAGAGCAGTGAGTCTTGTGTGCGTGAGTGGCTGGCCCTCCTAACACAACCATGACGGAAGCTGCATAGCTATGATCTCCTCCACACTTCCAGTATCTTTCCCTTGTCTTTTGCATATTTTGTTTTAACCCTTCACTGCGGTGATGTTTGGTGGGTTTCGACGTCCTCAACCCTATGTTTTTCAGCGAAGACGCGCGCTTGCCCCTCCTAGCTTTATTATAAGCTTTAACCCTTTTATACTTAATGTTTCCACTTGAGCGCGTTGCGGAGGTGTTTTTCATGCGAGAACTAGTTTTTAATTCTGGCGTGAAAGGGTTAAGAATTGATACTGGGTTTGTAAAGTAAATAAAGCTGTGGCGCAGAAAATACGACATGTGCATCGCGAGTTCAACTTTCGTTTGCCAAAGAGAAAATATAAGCGTTCTCTCTTTATGTAAACTTTAATTGAGTGTTCCTTGTGGAGGGTTAAAATGATTCTTTTAAGTTGTCTTGATTATTGGAGTTCCTTCAAATCTTTAGTTCTTAGTCGTTGGTCTGTCATATGTAGTGTACCACGCCTGTCGTGCAGCTTCCTGTGTCCTTCTGCTCTTAACGTTTACTAAACAAGTCAATATTTTTTTTTGCGAACCATGTAGCTACCTAATGGACGCCGCAGTACTTTACTTACAGCTTCCATGCTTGCCTTTGCAATTTGACTTCACTTACTAACTGCATCTGCACTTCCTGCCGAATCCGTAGCTAGCCTAGGTATGAGTGACTATGTTGTGTAGCGTACGTTCACCGTCGTGCCTCGAGGCATTTGTTGAGAGGACGACAGGAGTAACTCGTAGCTAATAATGAAAGAGGAGCTGCTGCAGGGGTCATTGCCACTATATGTGTTGTTGATTTGTTTGCTAGAGGATGGCTACTCACAAAAAGCTGATGCATTGTTCGTGTCCAGTGTAAAGAGAAAACTAAATCGACATTCAATAAGGGAGTCGTCAATTCTAACTGCTTTCTGCTTTAGAGGGCACTTAGTTCCATTATCCGTCATTCCCAATCTAACGACGTTTTGGAATCACCATCGGTCTGCTGCAGCTGGTCGGGCAGTCTCCCTCTCTCCCTGTTCCTCCCGGCTGCGGTTATCCCTTTGGCAGAATTTTTTTCCAGTTTTGGCATAACGGCAGTAGCTCGAAGAGGTTGGGAGCCTGGGCCTCAGCTCCTCCCTGGAAATGGGCCTGTTGGTCCGTCTATGTAATCCAATCTATATCGGAGTTTCTGTAGTCCGTTTGCACAACCTGCTACAATTTTGTAAATGCATCATTCGGTCAAGCTGGAAAATACCTTCTGGATGTTTCACGTTGTGACAGAACGGAGTATCTCGACGAGGTCCCGTTCCATAGAGTTATTCATTATTTTTCTGTACACATAAAGCTGCTTTCAACGCATATGGCAGTGTGTGTTAACAAGGCGAATTTATTTACCGATTTAGCTACCGAATATTGATTGAATGTTGAATTATCGTAGACTAACATATCAGAAAATTATGATTTTCGATAAATTCTTAGCTTTTCGTGTGAATTTGGTGACGTGGGGCATTTATTTAACTACCTATGTCAACTATGTAGGTTGGTTTACTTTTAGGAGCTAAGGGGTCAGTTACAAACTTGGAGTAAATGGATTCTCTGGACAGGACATTGTTTACCGACATTATTGTTCAATTTATAAAGGTAATATTATGCCCTTTGGTGAGATTATCACCAGAGATTATCCACGCCCGTGCCTCATGTGAGGGGTAAGCAGTTCTTGCCCTACTGAGCCAAGTGAGCGGGTGGGTTGCGTGCCATTTCTCATATTAGGGCCTAATATGTTGGCGCCTTGCCTCCACGACGCTTTAAAATCCAGCTGAACTAATGGACTGAACTCAAGTGCTTGGACTTCCCTACTGCTTAGGTTATCACTGTTTTTTTTATGTAGCCGCGTTTGTTTTGCTTATTTTCATTAAAAATAATCAGGTAATTTTCTGCTTTTTCCATTAGGCTATGTGGTGAAACCTTCACGTTTTATTCTGTAAATATGAAAAATTTTAGTTAACTGATATCTGCCATTGCTGCTGATGACCGAATGTTTTTACACACTAATCCTCGGCATGTTCTTCAAGTTTGTTCATTAACATTAATAAGAGAGAGATGATCTCGCCTATGCCTTCCTTTACAGTCGTTTGTATTTCAGGTTACTATTGGCGATTAGCCTACTGAACAGTCATATCCAATGTTTAACATTTTGCCGTCTACATGATACATCTACTTTCGTAACAATAACACTGTTTGAAACTGGATTCGTGATCCACTGAAGGCTTTAACTATCTACACAGCACTGCGATAAAAAACATTCAGTGCATTACTGTAAAAAAAAAATTATTGAAGAAACCGAATAAGCTTGAAGGCTTATCTATAATTCGAGAACTCCCTTTGCATGTAGACTATATCTACTGGCCTTCTTTGCCAACGGAAATTTAGGATGTAACTGATCTCGTTGTACTATGAGGACTGTGCTCCAGTGTTAATTATATTAGCTACTTGTGTAGGTGAATATGTATTTTTTTTATATTTTATGTGCATTTATGTATTTGTCTTCATATAGACTGCATGTTTTTAGGAAACACAGGTATACGCTGTGTTCCTGACTGTGCTTTTCCTGTCCGTTATTTCCTGCTCTATCGTTATGATGTAATGATACTTCTTGTTATCTATACTCTGTAATTTGCTTGTGAGTGTGCTTCCAGTTAGGCTTAGGCTATTCTTCTTGAACTTAGTGAAGTAATCTTTCGTACCTAGCAGCTGCCTCACTCACAGATGGCATTATTAATCTTCACATCATTCAATCTGGAGTGAAAGTTAATATATATATATATAGTCTATTTTTTTCAGACTTTCTCTTTGCTCCGTGTATACATAATGCTAGCATTGGGCCTCAGCACTTTCAGTTGCTTCATATCTGCAGCTTCCAATAGATAATGTTTAGTTTATTTTTTTATTCATTACCTAGTAATAACTCGCATCGCTCATGAGCCCTTTTCCCTGCAATATATGGTTAGATGACAAAAATTATCCATCGTAAAATTTTGTAGCTTTTAGTTGCTGAAAAGGTTACCTAGTAGTTGCTTCTATCATTACACTTCGGTCATTTTTTTTTTTTTTTTGTTGAGTCAATTTACCTATTGAACTTTTTCACTGTTTTGCTAATTTTCATCATTCTCTTAAATTGAATTATGCGTAGCAAATCGCTGAACGCAACATCTCGTTTCTTTTCCGTCATTTCATTTCAGTTGGATAGTCGTCATTCCGGGTCTTTTCTTGGTCGTTTTCGTCATCTCTCACTCTGGTCGCCTTCCTTAAAACTTCTTGTAGTGACTCTATGCTCATAATTTTTCTTTGTACCACTTTCGTCATCTCATTATGATCGACACATATCAGACCATTCCCGTACTTCCACAGCTTGGTATCGGTGAGGCGGAGGTGGTGTCTGTTGGCGCTGCAGCGACGCCGGCTGCTGCAGCCCCTGCTGAAGCCGTCGTGGCGCAGGCAGTCAAGGTCGCCAAGGCAACTGTCACTCCTGCTGGGGAGCTGAAGGTAGGTGCTGGTTCTCTTAAATACTGCTGTAAGTTCTTGAAATTTAATGATAAATCTGAGTGACTGTCTGCTTATGTTAACGGTGTTAGTGTTGTTCAGTGCAGGCTTCTTTATACGAAGATGATTTACTGTTTCTTTTACTATCTTGGTAACGTTTTTATCATGTATTTCCACTGGAAGTTAGTAGTTGAGCTCCTGTTGGAATTTCGTGCTCTAAATTGCTGTCACTCACCATATTGTGAAGGAACGCGATGCTGTGTGACTGTTGCTTTTCATAATAAGGTGCTGCTGTTTTACAGGTTATGCCCATCGTGTGTAGTCTAGCAGTCAGAGACTGCCTGGCTTGTCGTACATTTTAAATTGGCAGATTTGATGTTACTGAGTTTATCACATTGTATAGGTACTAGCTACAACTGCTACATAGTGTCTCTCTATAATCTAAATACTGTAGTGGTTAGAGTATCTGCAGTCAAACTGGATACTTGCTCGCAGTATTTGTACTCATTAGCCTATGTAGATTCTTTGGCCAGCATGTGTATGCTGTATTGTAAGGTCTGCATTTCTTAAAATTTTCCGAAGACGACGCCATACTTCTTTTATCTTTTTATCTAGTTCTCTGTACTCTGCCGCTTCATAAAGTTCTCCTTCTCTTCCCGTTTTAATTACCAGCAACTGTCAAGTTATTATAATATGCATTGTTACAATTTGGAAGCAAGATTCGTTAGTCTAAAGAACTGACGTTGCCGGTGTAGTAGTATTTATATGTGGCTTACCTCAAACTATTTGTTGGGTTAGGTGAGTTGAAAATAGGTTATGACGGGTTCGGTCCAGCTAAAGTTGGTTGCTAATCTAACTCTTAGGCACATATACTGTATGTACCTGAATCTCAGGTGGGCCACATAGCTACTGTACCGATACCAAACTGACATTCTGAGTGGATATTTTTGTCGTAAGTTAGGCGTGTTTGTACGGTATGGTCAACATTTTGTACAATTCCACGCCTAGTTGGTCATTGAATAGTGAGCATTAGCTCTGCCGTACTGAGAAAGTGCAGTTTGTCGGTGTATCGAAATTAGTGCATGTTTCAATATTGCTGCCGCCAGGAGGACAAGGAAGAGCTGGTGGACAAAGCCCCGGTGTTGGAGGACAAGGCCGAAGAGCTGCTGGTGGACCTGAAGCCTGCTGAGAAAGAAGCCGAAGACAAGGCTAAGATCGAGAAGGCAGATGAGGTAACGACTGCAGTAGCTTCGTTGCTATTTTTTTGCTGGATGTAATTACAATATCTTGGATTATAGCTATGTATGGGAAGCACAATCAGCATACATAGCTATGTTAGCCGTTCTAAAATCTTTGCGGCATCATGTTTATTGCTATATTTTATATACAGGTATTATTTTTGTCTTTCCTACTTACCCACTTTGCTTCCTCCCTATCATTTTCATAATCTTACTACATAATCAATTTTTTGTCGGTTCTTCCTATTTATTCCCGACTTACTGTTCCCATAGACTATTGTCTTGTGTGGGAACACCCGCGTGTATAGGTTGAGTTTCTATCTACACTCTTTACGCACCTTTTTTTCCTCCGTTAGGTTAGTCTACTGTTAGGTGTGCGCCCCGCCTATGTTATGTGGAGTTGCGCCCTCAGGGGTACCCATAGGTACCTTAGCCGCAGCTAGGCTTTCGTGACATCTATCTTTCTTGCCCAGTTTGCTTTCTTCCATGTCCACACTCCTGGTGATGCTTTCTCCTGCTCTTCCTCGTCTTTTCATACTTGCTTTTCCCAAGCGTGTTGATCCTTCGCGCATCTGTTCTACATTTCTATCGACATTCTATATATATATATATGTCTCTTCTTTCTTCTTCTCTTTGGATCACAGTGTTACTGTACGCTATAAGTAGGGAGCCTTATATATACTAGGAATATAATAATGTTGTTAACAATGCTTTATATGTTGAATCGTCTTTGCTGTGGATACAGAGGCTTAAACTATTCAATATAATAGTCATAATTTTTGTATCTGAGCCCTCATATAGTCTGTTTTAATTTCTACATGTTACTATACAGGTTTATTTGTATATGTTCTACGCAAGAATTTTTGTTTATAGCTATATGCATTTCTAAACTGATCATTTTTTATATACTTTTACACGGGCAATTTTTTGCTTAGTTCCAGAACAGATGAGCTATTAGACTATAACCAATAACGGCAATAAGAAGCATTCTCTTCAGAAATAATCTTGGAAAACTGTCACAAGAACTAGCTAGGCTACTGGACCTGAGGAAAAAAGTTAATCTGACGATTTACTGTGCAGCTGAGTAGCGAGGACTTAGCTGAGGTGGAGGAGGCTCTGGAGACGATTGGTGCTGAGCAGCGGCGTCTGCTGATCGAGGAGCAGGAACTGTCGACGCTCAAAGGAGAGCTGCAGGACTACCGGGAGGATATTGAGGACTTCAAGAAAGTGAGTGTTGGCGTGTCTGTATTAAGGAATGGTGTCTGTGGTTCCGGTATAGCTAATAGCAATACAGCAAATTATGAAATTCAGCAGGCTGTTCAGCGTATGAGATTGAGTACATCGAGAAAGTGGACGTTTCAAACGCAATCGGTTAGTGATTTATGACTGAAGTTTGTTGCAAGGGCGACCCCAAGCTCAGACGTAAAGCTTGTGACGAGCTAAAGCTAATCGCATTGGATATTTCGATTGCCAAAGGCCAGTTAAAATGCTATTCATGTCCACCCTCCCACCCTCTCTCTGTCGTGCAGGTCATTGCAGAGGTGCCGGACCGGGCGGACCTACGGGAGAGCAAGGCCGCCAGGCGCCTCTTCGCCAAAATCAACAGACTTATCGCCAAGACGGAGCCCGTCATCACGGCCCTCAGCGCCAAAACTAAGGAAATTCATAAGGTGGTCGAGGCTGGTCAGGCAACCAAGCAGGAGAAGTGAGTGCAAAATAAATTTTTTCTAACCCACGTATCCGAAAAAGATCCAGTTAAAGCTGGCCTACCTTTTGCCTGCCTGTAGACTATAGAGCTTGACAAAAATATCTAGTTACAAGTCTTATAACTTATAACTAGCTGAGAAGTGCGCATTCAGTATTTTTATAACTACCATTTTTGTTATTTACTGTGCAGCTACACTGTCCGCCGTCTATACCTTCCTTGTTGCCTGTTGTGCCAATTATATGAGAATAGTAGTCTTTCTGTACTGCCTAGATGTTTTTTTTTCCTGCGCTACAACTGGCACAAGCACGAACCCTTGCAGCCTACGCTAGAGTTTCGTACATGTTTATATGTGCAGCAGACGCCTCTTGAATGTTTTCCCCGTCTCAACACAGCTTGCTGTGCTGTTGCTGGAGACCAACCAAGAATACTATTATAAAAACAAAATCATTGAGTCCAGAAATTCATCTCGTAAATTATGGCATGTGTTGAATGATGTTCTTGATAGAAAAACCAAACGTAAGTCTGTTTCTCTCAGTGTTGATGGTACGTTAGTACCTGACGCACAATCAACTAACTTATCTAATACACACTTTACTTCAGTTGCAAAGTCACTGGTGGAGGCCCTCCCTCCCCAAGAAGTAGATTTTACAACTATACGAATTATGTTGTTGCAGATTGTATTTTCAGGCCTACCTGTCCCAATGAAATTGTTAATATTCTTCAATCTTTCAGTAATAAGCGCTGTCATCGAGATGAAATTCAACCTTCATTACTGCTTAAAGTTATAGCTACATTGTATTGATAATCCTCATTGTCATATTTTCAATTTGTGCTTGGAGAACGGCATTTATCCTAATTTATTAAAACCTGCACGTGTACGTTAAACCTATCTTCAAGTCAGGTAGTCCGAATGATGTGGCTAATTATAGACCCATATCTACGTTACCTATCTTCAATAAAATTTTCGAGAAAGCCACTCATTCTAGGCTATCAAATTTCCTTCCTTCACATAACGTAATTATTTGGTCAGCAGTTTGGCTTTCGAACTAAATCTAATACTACGCTAGCAATTATTCATCTTGTAACAGATTTTCTGAAATGCTTCCCGCAATACCAAAAAAAGAAAGTCTCCCATCCCATCTTACTAATACTCTCTTCACGGAGCACGTGAAGAACCAACATAGTGACTCGACCCACATCTATACCGATGGCTCTAAAACGAGAGACCGAGTTGGATGCGCAGCCACTACGACTGATGAAGCTAGAGCATGCCGGCTATTATCGGAGACCTCGATTTTCACCGCCGAGCTGTTGGGCGTGCGCGCAGCGTTGCTCCTCATTGGAGACAGCGATGAAAGGAACTTTACAATATTCTCCGATTCACTGAGTGTAGTACAAGCCATCCGAGCATACAACAGCATCCACCCCGTCATCAACCGAATAGTAAATACGATGCAACAATTACAAGAGGATAAAAAGTCAGTGTGTATTTGTTGGGGGCCTGGTCATGTTGACGTCGTGGGCAATGAGCTCGCCGACGAGGAGTCGTGGCAGGTCGCCCTGGCGGATTTGCCCGCGGCAAACCGTGCAGTCCCCTGCCGAGACTATTACCCACTAATTAAGCGAAACCTCCGCGAACTATGGCAATCCCAATCGCTAGAGCAGAGAAATAATAAACTACGAACAATCGAAGAAACCGTCCGACAGTGACAGTCGTCAAATAGCGACGATCGCCGAATGGACGTACTGTACCGCCTACGTATGGGGCACACGAGACTCACCACTATCTGCGAATGAGGCGTCCGCAACCCTACTGTGATGATTGCGTCCTACCTCTCACTGTCTTGCATTTAATAGCAGAGTGTCCCACTTTCTCCGATGAGCGGAGGGAATGCTATCCGGACTTGCATGGTTGGGATGTCGACTCCGTCCTCCGAGGAATGCTTTCTGAGGGACCTCGCGGCCAATTTAATAGAAATGCCCCCAAGACTTTTCTTACCAGATGTAACCTCTATCACATACTGTGACGAATCCATTACGGTAAATGCTATCATCAACGACGGCTCTGCCCGTTTCTTTGTGAATTACATATACTATATGTAAAATTAATAATGATGTAAATATTCTCCTTACTTAATATGTGAAATGAGACAAATTCCGCGGCCTAGCGGCGCACGAGCCTGCGGCTAAACACATTAATAATTCGGCGCGATATAGGCAGTGTGCCACTGAAGCGCTAGTAAAAGTTTCTATTACTACAGTAGATAAATCACACTTACTAAAAAACTTGATCAATATGGCTTTCGGAATGCAGCAAATGCACTGCTTAATAGTTACCTCTCTTACAGGGATCAATATGTAGCTACTCTGTAATGATGCCAAATCACATATATTACCTATTAATTCGGGCGTTCCCCAAGGAAGCAATTTAGGCTCGTCATTATTTAACATTTTTATTAATGATATTACTGCCCTCGGTATGAATTGTGTATTGTATGCGAATGACGCAGTTTTCTACACCAATAGTAGTAATTTTCAAGCTGCTTTAACTGATATACAAACTTTTTAAATAGTGTTGTCTGAATGGTTAACTCAAAATAAATTAACTGCCCATGAGAATAAAACCAAAGTAATGCTTTTCTCCTCCTGTACTCACCAACAGTTGCCACCTATTTTCTTTAACAATAATCTACTAGGGTGGGTGCCCCGAATAAGATATCTTGGACTGATCCTGGATGAAATGCTGTGTTTTAAGTCCCATATTGAAGACGTGTGGCGCAAGCTTAGCAGGGTTCTCGGTATAATCTATGCAATACCCCTATGTTGATCGTGAAGGAAGCATAGTTTAATACCGTACTCATTTGCTCATTCGATGCTGGTCCAGAATGTCATCGTTTGGGGCGGAGCCCCACGTTGTCACATTCACAAACTTGAAGTTATATTGAATAATATACTTAGGCAAATACTACGTGTTGAACGTAACGAAAACCATGTGCCTGGAATGAGTTGCAGTGAAATATACTCGTCCTGACACATGTTACTAAATCAGGATGTTTACAACTATTCCTTACTTGAATTTTTTCGATCTGTGTTTTATAATCATCCTGAAGTATTTCAGTCCCCTTATTTCCCATCGAAATTACGAAATGAGACGTTCAGTTGCCAATCTCCTAACTGTGCGTGTTGACGTTGAGAAACGCGCTACAGTATTTGAAATTGCAACGCTTCTCAATAAACTTCCTGAGTATTTTTTAGCTCCCATTTCCGATAATGTTAAAAAAAAACGTTTTAAAGAATACGTCATGCAATTGTATTAGCTTTTGCTCAGTGTTGTCCAAAAAGTTTGTTTAATTAAATAACTTTCAGTGGCTACGCAGATGCATTATTCTAAAGTGTATTGTAGTATATTACTTAATACTTGTAATGTATCAAATGTGTGTGTGTAATAAACCTATCAAGGTATATATATATACTTTTACGTCTCCTTTCATGTCAATTGTGGTAATCGATCACATCTGTCGGGCATGTTACTGAATTAGCTACATCTACAAAACGGATCATTACCGTTGCCCTCAGTACTAGCATTCTAAGCATACTGCTCCTCTTACTTTCAGAACAACGCTTGTCAACTTGGAGGACCTTGTGATGCATCTCCGCCAGGTTGCCGACGCTCCAGACTCTGCTAAGCTCAACGTCATCCGTGATGTGCTCACCGCCATGGACACCGACCATGACGGTGCCATTAAGGTGCGGCCCGATGTTTTTACCGTTTTCTTCTCTCAATATTTGAAGTTATAGTTTTTGCATTTTTTCGGAAAATTTAGTTTCGTTCGTTGTCTCACTTCAGCTCGTATAGATTTTTGTCCTAGTTTTCCTAGTTTGTCTAACTCTAAATGTAGCTACCTATCTCTTTCACACTCATACTGGTTTCTTGAGATTTTAATTCTTACTTCATTTATCAGCAGCTCAAGCGCCAACTTCTATTAGGTATCTACTTAATATCACTTCGAATATTTACTGCTGCTTTTCATAAAACACAGCCTGGTGCTGAGAATATTCTTCGCATATACTAGAAGCGATCAAGCTACTGTGTGATAACCGGGTCGCGATTGTCCTTAGTAAGGCCGGGGCGCACTATCGTCTCTCACGACGATTTTACGTTCACGTAACCTGCGCGCGCCACCACTAAAATAAACACTACCTAGGCAAAGCTAACCTACCCTTACCTAACCTAACCCAATCTAACCTTTCTAACCTTAACGAACGCTATCTAACGTTACCTAACCTTACCTAACCTAACTCAACTTAGCTTAATCAGCGATACAGCGATCAGCGCCGTGCACCAACTTGAACGCCGCTCACGCGCACACGATCTGCGTACACAAACACACGCACACATCTCCGTCGTGAGAGACGATAGCGCGGCCGGGGCCCCACTGGAGGAACAAGCGACGTGCAACATAACAAATTTGCCGCTTGAAAATGTGTAATTTTGAGCACTGTTATTTACTGGCCCAACGAACTCAACACAGTTCTCATGTCGTACCGTTTCCCTATGCATCCTGCTACAAATTATCGTGCGATTCGACACTAGGCGATGCGCTGACTTGGCTGTAATCAGGAGACATCTATCAATAATTGTTACCAAATGTTTTTAGGGGTAACTACAAAAGTTGAAAACATCTAAAAGACCCAAAAATAAAAGGCTGAAAATAACGTACGAAGTGATTTATCGATCAGAAGTATTTTTTGAGAGTTTCAGCTGTACAACACGTCAGCACCGCGCTGTGTAATCACTGAATTCTATATCAGTATAACCAGCCTGTTCTCCGTGAGGTTTCATTTCTACATTTCATTTTTTCAATGGTAGAAGAAGGCTGGTCTTACAAAAACATAATATTGAAACGTGGCCCTCTATGTGGTTGGCACCCATGGTATAGCTAACTAGTAACGTCAGGGGAACCACGCCTGACGAGCAGTTTTTGGCCGTACCTTTAACACCTTTATTGTTTCCATCTCACAGTACAAATAGAAAACTAAAATAGAAGAGCAATCTACGTAAAAAAATGGAAACAAACACCTTAAAGCCTATACTGCTTATTGGGCACACAACATTCACAAATCATTATAAGTGGTTATACACATATCCCTATATTTACATAGGTCCTAATAAAGGAGCGAGAAGATCATTGAACGCTTTAACACATTGAAATGTGGCAAATTGCTTCTCTATTTCTAACCTGACTCTCGGAAAATTAAAACGGTCATATCTGATGTCACAATGTCGGTCAGCAAGAAGATGACTAAAATAGCGGTCATAGAAAGCACTTTCAGCTGATATAGCTACACGCAAAAACTTGAGTAGAAAATAGCGATATACATCATCATATTTGAGAAGATTCAATTTCTTGTACAAGGAATTTGTATTCATTAATGGTATATTATTCCTGTCTCGCCTTACGTGTAGAATGATTCGTAGAACATCGTTCATCAAAATTTTTACTGGCTTCAAAATGTATACAGTTGCCCCGCCCCAAATTATTATAGCATATGTTAACTGCGAATAAAATAATGAGTAAAACAAGCTGAGTAAAGCATCCTTAGGCATGTATCTTGAGAGCGAATAAATGTCACCTTTTGACTCACTTAATTTGTTACAAACGTGGTTTACATGCTGAGCAAACTTTAATTTATCATCAATTATAACACACAGGTACTTAAAAGGATTTAATCCATTCTAGTTTGCTCTCACTGTCTCACAGAAATATACATCAACTAATCCATCCACTCTCGGAGAACTAAAAAGCATAAGTTTAGTTTTATCCGTATTACGCGTCAATTTGTTCACCTCAAGCCATTCTGTTAGATGAACAATAAATTTTCGCATTTTTTGAATCACAACCTCTAGAGAACTGTCATTGATGTATAATACAGCATCATCCGCGAATAACAGTGATTTTACCCTATCGTCGCGTGTTGCGTTAATATAGACATTGAACAGCAGCGGTCCTAGTACTGAGCCCTGCGGAACTCCAACAGCAATGATTCTCTCATTCGATGGACAATCATCAATTTCTACAAACTGTTTGCGATTTTCCAAGTAACTAAGATATAAATCGTTAGCTTCACCTTTAATACCATAATGCAACAACTTTTTCTATTAAAATACCGTGCTTGACGGTATCAAAGGCCTTTTTCAAGTCTAAAAACAAGCAAACTGTGTTAATTTTTATCTCTAAAAGCTAGATGCGTGATGCAACAAGGCAGATCCGGAAATCGTACGGCGTCGCGTGTTGCGTTAATGAGGCCCCGACCTTAGAAATGTTCTTCACCCTTATACACGTGGTACCTAATTTGCCCTTCTATCACTTTCCAGCTCGAGCACATCCTGAAAGCGATTGACATGTTGTCAGAAGATCAGGTCGAGGTGCCGCGCAAAGTGTTTGAAGAAGTGGTGCACGCCATGACCAAGGAGGAGCAGCTGGAGACGAAGACCGTTGTTCAGAAGGCCATTAACGCCACCAAGGCGACGCTACCGGGAGGCAAGCCCTCCGACGGAGTAGCCGAAGTGAAACAATTGTAACTTTGCATTTACCTGTTTGTCAAACTTAGGTATGTTTTCTTGAAAGATTTCCGTTGAGTTTGGGAACAATAGCTACCATCTTCTTTACAACTCTTATAAACATTAGCTACTTGTATTGTAAACTCATTCAGAAAAACATGCTTAACATGCATAGTTCATCGTATATAATTTGCTTAATGATTGAATAAACTTCACACAATGTACAGAGAAAGTATTAAAATCTTACAATAAATGTGCCGAATAAAGCCTAATGTGTGCATGTAACGAAAAGTTTTTACGAAAATCCCTTCAGAGTTTTGTGTAAAGATTGTCGAAATTCCTTGAATTAAATCTAGGAATACCTCTATAAGCTTTCACTAAATTGTTCTAATGTACCGTGTTACAGGGTAAACTTCGAGGCCAAACTTTACTATCTACAAGCGGTTGTTAATAAATCTCATTAAGACTCTTAAAAGTACGGTAGTTCTTGACTATCGCATTGGCAAGAAAGTTGTAAAACTTTCCAACTGTGATTCGAAGATAGTTGTTAAAATTGTAATAGGTGCCATTCTTCAGGAATCACCATTTGCTCTCAACTGTTTATTTGCTGGTATGACCGTCAGAATGACACCTATTTCAAGTATTTATAGAAAGTCGTGTGGTATATAATGGAGCTATGGTTTCGTAACCCGGAAGATCTTTCTGAGAACACTTTCACTACCGTAAAGTATGTACAGTTTGAAGATTATGTCTGTATTCAACTGCAACTGTACCTGTTTCTCTTAGGTGTGATGAAAATAATAATTTATTTTATTTTATGGTTTGAAAGTTTCGCGTAAAATTTCATCATCGTAGTTCAGATGTAAGGTACCTTGCTATTCACTTATATTGTGATGCATAAAACTGACAGGGTCTGTCAGTAAAAGCGATTCTTCGTTCCGTTTAATAAGTGGAACTTCACAGAATGAGCTAAGAAATATCAACAATGAATAAATAGCACCATTTCCCTTTTGCTTCGGAAACATTATTCGTGCAAAATCTGCTTTTCATCTGCTCTAGAAAAACTTATTGGTTGTAAGACCTCATCTTACAAATTTACTTTACTTGTAAAAAGAAACAGAAACTCGCTGAACGTTTCAACTGGCTATTGAAAATACTTCAAAATTTTGTCTGACAGAGAACACGCTAGTTTTGAGTATCAAAAATTAATGCCACTATGCAGCAACGTGTGTAGAAGCAAAATGGTTTACAAACGACGTCTCTGTAGCGCATGGGGGCATTCACGGAAGCGTGCGACAAACATAAATGCCAGGGTTGCGGATTCGGATGCACCAAGTCCGACTCGGACTCCTGGGTGCTGCCTAGGATTCTGGGCTCTTGGTTCTTATCGCTGCAGGCGCTAATGCCAACCCAAGCAAGCGAGCCCTTGCGGCTCGTGATGCGCTGACTCAACATTTGATATCTGCGCAGCTGCCGGGGGGGTACTTACCCTTCTCAGAAATAGAGAAGGTAAGGCGTACGGCTGTTTGCATGAGAACCTTCCGTTGATGGCCCGCCGTGGCTCTTGATGATCCGTGGTCGATTTCAGCCGTCCACTCTTCTGAGGCCAGTAGCTCAAAAGTGTTTGACTCCGACTCCTGCTTCTCAAGAATGTCCGACTTCATCTCTGTAACCCTGATAAAACGGGTATTGAAATGACAACATAGTTACAGAGAGCACCAATGATAATAGTCACATTCTGAAGCAAAAAGAGCACAACTGTCCGTACATTTTGGGTATTCTGCTACTGCAGTGAACTGCGGTGTTTTGTATCCTACTCGAGACGAGAAAAACTGCTTAGTGCTAGACTAGCTTTCTGCAGTAATTTACGTTCATAAAACTAGTAACACTGCTCTTAACTGACCCTGGCCTTTGGCTCTCCAGATATACAGCCACTTCAGCTCGTTGCACAGATAGTTAATGTTTTCTCTAAGGTATCTAACCTCACTGGGGAAATCGACTGTAAATTTGTTGTACCGTGACATTTTGATTGCTTGAGGAGCTAAGTTAGTCTCTCCTATATTATGGGGGTTATGCATCCAATGGGACTCCACAGGTAACCTTAGTCGTTGCGAGGCCTTTAAGACGTGGTCTCCAATTTATCGCTACTATCCTACCTAATTGGTAGAATCTTTCCGAGCGTGGCGAACTGGCACAAATTTTACTTTTGCCAGGAAAATAAGGAATATAGGACTTTTATGTTTAAATTGGTATCGCTTTCCTTCGCAGTTATCCGTTTTTTAAACCTCTGCTTTGCTTTTTACTTGATTATGCTGCCATACAAAGTATTTATTTTTATTAGCTGTTCTTTTTGCTGAATATCGGGTCGAGCTGTTTAGTTATGTGTTTGATTAGGCGACGGCTTTAGTTTGCTTACTTGGCTCTTAACATATTTGTTGTGTAGTATTTAGCCTTCCTTAGTCAGCGAGGCGGTTGACACTTCACATAAGTAATACTGCCGAACTGATACGCAGTAATTGCAGTACCTCAGCTACAACTCAGACATACACCAGAGGTGGGCCTGTGCCGCTTGGGCACGAGAGCGACACCGGCTCGTGCGTAGGCGCTGCAGAACTGCGACACCGTCTGTTGTTAGGTTTCATTTCATCTATAACATGCAATCTAACGGGTCGTTTATCTTTCCAGAATTGTAATTTTTATGTCCATGTGACGACCCCATCTTCTGCTCCGCAGTATGTACAAATAGGGACCTGTTCAGCAGCTCTTCTTAATTTTGCCCAAGGAGCTTCTAATGGGAGGAGCAAGCCCAAGCACTCTCTGGGCGAGTAAACACATGGCTTTGTCACGTGATCGAAGCTGGCGTTCGGAGTCCTTAAAGTGGCTGAAGTAGCAGTGGTCAGCGCATATAATAAAGGAAGATACAGACAGGCAGTTCTTCAATATTTTTGCAAAGACAATCGTGTCTGAAGATTTATATCCCAGTGCTCACCCTGTTATTTTCATCATCAGATGGTGTACAGGATACAAGTTTCGTTTACATACTTCCATCCGCTTGGAATTTCATCGATGGTTAATGGCTATAGAAATTTGAGCTCAGGACTCCTTCCTATATAGACTGCGTGAGGCAATGCCGCTCTCCGATTGGATAAGCCACTCAGTCAGTTTAAGGGAAAAGTTAACTCGCAACGCTCCCGTAGGATTAATAAAGAGGGTGCGCTCCTCTCTATTAGAACCTCCTTGATTTTGCCCGGATCCGCCACGGCGTGGCAACGGTGAAAATAGGCTGAAGGTTGGCGGCCACCGGCTTTTTTTTTTAGCTTGGCCTAATGACCTACGGTACCTTTGAATTAAGGTATAGCTAAATAACAACTCAAGTCATTACTACTTCTACCATCATATTTACTTTAGTGTAAAACCCCGTTACCCCATAACGTTGGCGTTCCGGCTGTATAGCCGAGTAAATCCTTCATCTTAGATCACTATTGATCGTCTCCGATTCGGAAATAGCGGGATAATACCAATCAGATCTAATATATGCTTAGAATGACCGTCGTGTGTTTGTATATTTTTATTTATTTATAGGTTTCGTGTCACGCTCTTAATAACAAAATATATAGGCTTCCTGGTTTCAACTGTGTTCATCTGCTTGAAGACTGTGGTCATCCTGCTAAGCTTCATAGAAAACTGATAGGTAGAAAATATTCCAGGTTGCAGATGATGGCACTCGAACAGTATATCTGAATTCCGGTCTTTCTTTG
>LQNS02278187.1:17778734-17820968 GCA_001587735.2 Parhyale hawaiensis
GTTGTAGAACGGAAGCGAATGGAAGAAGTCCAATTTACTGACCCAGGGTTTGCTAATGCCGGGGTCGAACAGCTTTTCTAGGAACAATTTGCAGTGGTGGTCCAGAAGGTGGCGGATCCAGGGGGAGGGGGCATTCACGGCATTTGCCCCCCATCGGGAATTTTGGGGGAAGATTCATAACAAAATGCCTCCCCACGGAAAATGATAATGAGCATGCCTTAACAATTTGTATATGAAATAAAGCGTTCTGAAACTGATATAAAATATTTTCTCATGATTATTTGTGCTGAGCCCATTTCTGTTCTTTGCTCTACATTAGTTTTGTTCGTATAAAAAGTAATGCCAACGTTGTAACTTAAAACGTAACTAAATACATGTTTTGCATGATTTTGTGAAAAATCATTCGCATACTGAGAGTCACCAGCTGATATAGGTTGCTGCCACTTGCCGCCAGAATGCGACAGGAGGGACTTGAAGATAATTCGTTCTGCTCGATCATCAACAAAAAATTGAACTCGCCTACTGCTACATGAGGTACTAACAATAACAATGGCTCCAAATCACTGGGTATTGTGTGAAGAGAGCAGAGTGAAATATTGATACATCAGAATAGCTGTTGTTATGCGAATGGCCAAAGTGGCTAAGTTTATGTCTCTTTCCTATCAAACATCTTTCGTATTAGTGCCACAAATCATAAAGGGTAAGTTACTCAACTATAACAAACAGGCTAAAATACTGTGAAGAAGAATTACTTCACACTATACATAAGTAGTGCTCTTAGCTGACAAATGCCATCAGTGATTTAGATGTTTAAGACTGTACAGGTGCTTCAAGGACGGCCCAACTGTGGAATAAAGAGAAAGTTCAAGAAAAATTTTCCCAGGATTATTGATGATAGACAGCACAATAGACTCCAAAATAGTTAAATACTTTTATGATGGATGCCATTTACTTATGTATCAGTGCCCATAGCTCCATAGGGAATGCAGGGTCACTGGCGGATACAGGGGAGGCATTCATGGCATTTGCCTCCTCACAGGATTTTTTTTTGGGGAGGGGGCATTCGATACAACGAAAGTGCCCCTCCTCACGAAACGATACTAAACATTTTTAAAGAACTGGTACATGAAAGAAAGTGTTTGATTGTGATTTAATATAAAATATTTAACATGACTATCGGTGCTGATTACATTTCCTTGATCATTTCCTATTTCCTCAGCATTCTCTGTGAAAAAACATTATTCGTCTGACATTAGATACCCCATATTAACACTTGAGGTTGTAGCTACCTAAAGCCAGAAGGCGGCAGGAGTACGTAATACAATTCGCGCTGATTCTTCATCAGCAATTACTATGTCTACCATAAGCCTGACGTTTTTCCGTGTACTGTATGTGGTGGATGGTACTTGGTGTATTTTTGAATGACTTTTTTTCACAGTGATGCTATAGCATTTGGAGAGCGTTTTGTTGAAGCATGTTGTCAGTTTGCTAGTTTATGGTCACCAATTTTCCTTTGGATCGACGTTTTGGAATTGGATATAAATTTTAGTCAAAGATAATATTAAGGCGAATGTAACGCAAGCTAGCGCGCCAATAAGAAATAAAAGGTGGTTCTTGATTGAAACTCGCAAAGAACTTAACAGGCGGGGTTGGACTCCATATTCCCTATATATTTTACTACGTGTCAGAGATCACCTTCGTTATTTTCAATTGTGGTTATACATTTGTTACTTATGAGCCTCGGAAGCTGTATGACCACTGTAAGGCTCAGATTAATAAGATTAATTTAGTTGATTAATTATGAAAACAAACTGAAAACCATGGTTATACGCAAGCCTCAAGGAAAAATCAATCGGCAACTCATGAATGCCAAAAAGTTACATGTTAGTTTTGTAGAGCGTGTTCAAGCACTGATCGTATCTCTGACGCATAAGACAGTTTCTAAAATGGCACAGGAATCGATTATTTCAGAGAATACTACGTCTGTGTAAGGTAGTGACATATTCAAAGACCCGGCATACATTTGCTCCTCACGATATCTCAGACAAACTAAACTAAATTTTCGCAAATTGCTCACGTATAGAGCAATTCAAGTGTTAAAGCTTCGTTTCCTGGTTTGTTGGGCTTTGGAATTCATTGCCGGCATCAGCTTTCGGACGTGTTGGCCTGCAGGCGTTGAAGTCAGCTGTTAATGGCCTTTTGTTTGATTTCCTTTAGCAGCATTTTGGGCTTCCCGGTGTTGCCAAGTGCTTCTTTTGTATTAAGCTACCTGTTCATGGGGGCCAGAGGGTAAAGTTTTAATACCATATACATCACAAATAATTCGGAATATATATATATATATGATATATTTTCATTAATTTTTTCCTATACCTATATACTGGTCAATGATTGCGCCGCTGCATTTTTTGAAAACACTGAAAATTATCGAGCGTATTCAAAAAGATTGAAGTTTCGCTTTACACAATATTCATAAGTTTAATTTTTCTATACTATAGATAGATTGAATAGATATCCCACAAAAACGTAGTTTTTTTGGAGAAACTGTCCCTTTTCATTGTGTAGCAATAAAACAGTGGGTCATTAATCGCAAAAACTACACTGTGTGCAGTATTTGATTTATCCACTATCAGCGTAAAATATATTATTGCTCCAGCAACAAACTTCCATTACCATACACGTAGATTGACAGTCCTCTCTTCAGCATAACTCAACCCCTTACAAGGCACGTGACTATATATGGCAATTTCCATAGTGCTATTCCTACGGAACGCTTTTCTTCCGCACTGTGATATATTTATATTCGTTTTGGAATCAACTCCGCCCCTGGTGCACCAGAGTCTCCGGCGCAGCTGTCACAACGGGACATGTACTTGCAAGTCAAAACATGTCCGCGACAGGTCGTAATTTTCGGTCAGCCGCACGCAAGGAGCCAAATAACGCCTTCGTGTCGCCAACACGGGCGTCGGCTGCGGGGCAGTCGGCCACTTTCTCTTTATTACCGTAATTGGTGCCTGGCTCATCGCTGTCTTTTGAGGAAGAGGGCGTGAGTAGAGCACGCCTCTCTTATTACCTGAGCCTCAGCGGTTACTGGTATTTGTCTGACGCCATGCTGTGTGGATGAGGCAGAGGCCACCAGCCCCTGCCTCATAGAGACTGTCCTATTGCGCGCCGACTCTAATGTTGACCTGGCAGGTGAATTTATATTATTCTAATGCTGGCGTTATGCTCTGCAGAGAAGCGTTCATGACGCGCTGGCTCCCAACTAAGATTATCAGGTAGATAATATGTGTTTTATACAACCGTTGGTGTCCCGCCTGCAGAGTAGTTATTATGCGGCGGCTCAAAGTTAAGTTTATCTCATAGACAAAATGTGTGCTTTACAAACGCTGGTGTAACGTGTTCAGAGAGAAACCCGTTTTGAGCCGTGTCTTTCTATTAGGTACCCAACAAGCAAATCTGTATTATAAAAGCTCTGGTGTTTCACCCTCTAAAAATTAAGAAAGAGAGCTACAACCGTACCTTGTGAATCTTCGGACGAAGTCCAGGCGATGTTCTCAGCGTCACCTTCCACGTGTGAAGTTATGATGCTGGGTTTCTTGTGCTGGGTTGCAGTTACCGCAGAGAGCCAGCAGCAAACTGTCTTCGCAGTGTATGTAACCGAAGATATCATTGTTCAAAACAAACGTTTAATCCGTTCCTTCATCAAGTCTTACTGACCACTGATGATGGAGTGTCCGTAAGCCGAAAGAACGGTTTTTGACTATAATTGTGGTCATGTTTGCGCTTCTTTTTGTCCCGAGAGTTAGATTCCCAGTGGATGAAGCTATTTTCAATATACGGAGGAACTATTAATAAGCGTATCCTCTCGATTGTATTTAGCAGGCAGGGATATATGTATGTATTATTAGAATAGCCTAAGCCCTGCTAATTTCATTAGCACATTTCGAAAATTTTTGTTGATTTTGTAGAGCATTTTTTTGTGCGTATGCAGAGTATTTTCTTGCCCTGATAGACGGACGGAGAGACACACGTGCGTCTTTTGTCGTACCAACGCAATGATTCCGATTACGCTGCCACGGCAGGACTTCAGCTGCCATATTATTAAACTGTTCAAAGAATTATTAGAAATTTCAGCCGCTGCTGGAATTTCTGCACACGAGCGCTTCAGCAAGCGCCAGAGGTGAAGTTTCGTTTACCCGTTACAATTCTGAGCTGGTTTAAATTCCCAAAGACTTGCACTTTCGGATTTTCAGAGCAATGTTCCGATGCCTGAAATCAGTCATGGCAGCATAATCGGATTAGTTGAATTGGTTCCAGGTTGCCAGCGCCGACGAAAGTCGTATGCGAGCTGCCGGCTTAGGGAAACGAAGAATGAAAAGCACGAGAATCATAGTTCACTATGTTGTAGCTATTTAACAGTTTTATGTTTCTGTATGGTCTTAGATATAGAAGACTCGATTTATTCAAGTTGAACAAGATGTGTCCAAATAATCATATCGAAGTCCATCTGACTAGTCCTGCTGATCAGATATCACTCGTGAACGCAGTCAGTGACATTGTTTATCACGTAGTTCATGTCTCAAAAGGCCGTCCAATGTTTCTGCTTCCTTATAAGACAAGCCCCAGCGACCTCTGCCAGCGTGCGAAGGATGCTACCATTATTCCTCCATGGCTGGTACCAATCTCACTGTAATGAAAGGAGTCGGCGACAGGAGGGAGACGGATCGCTTTGTTTCTTTCTGTTTTTTATTTTCCGTGGATCACTTCGAGCCGTTCGAGGGACTGAGGTAGAAAAAAAAAACACTGCTTCCTCCAAAGAAGTGCTTTGGTGCGCCTCTATCATTGTTAATTTTTCATTAGTTAGTGCAAGATTGCAACTATGGAGCCGGGAATTGCTGAAGACTGTAGTTTTTTTTTTCACTTTGAAAATATCAGTTGGAATTAGTATTTACTTCAGATTAGCTTTGAAGGCTATATTGTGTAAGTATAGAGCTTTTTCCTGTATAGGAAAATGAGTTTAGAATAAAAAAAAATAAAATGAAAACACACAAGCTGCTTATACAATGTGTAGGCTATATTTAAATCGACAGGTTTGCAGCGAGACTGATCCCCTTATAATGGCTCATGCTCAGAGCCAAAACCTTTTCGGAATTTTTCCTATCTATTTCCAGACCCTATACACTGCAGTATTTTAGGCACAACCTACATTCAGGTATTGAAACATTGCGGCGCAAATCTCACGACAACTGCGTGAAATTTCGTCAGCACCTACTTTGAGACCCTGCTGAAGAATTTTCTTTTAATCTTCTAACCAAAACTTGCATCACTACATATTTTTTATAGCTTCTATTCCCGCTACCTGCGCACTGTACCTTCCACCCAGAACCCTAGGCGCAGTCTCGGACTCCACTTCGACCTTCCACCGCAGTTTCATCAGTTTCCTCAGCATTGATCTAATGCACTTTTAAATCGACTCAGAAACCCGTCTGCCTCTCAACAACATTTCCGCGCCGGCAATCTGTTTCCGGTTTCCAGAAGCGCTCCGGGGTACAGGAGGCGGTGGCTGGATGGAGAAATAGATAAGTGGAGACAGCAATGCGTATTGAATAAACTGTGACGATATAAGCAGTAACTGGATAATCAATCGCGGTATATCTCATGTTGCTGTCTGTATTGATGATGAATATCTAAACTTGCATTATTCCTTAGTTTCGGACACAAACAGGCAGGATCATTGAGTAGGTCTCACAACATTTTTTTTTGTCATATTCAGGATATGTGCGCAGTACGTAGCACCAAAATTAACAATAAGGTGTGCTTATTTGTTTAATTAGTTAAGCATATATATTTCTATATTTCGTACACACTCGTAACGAAGTAGGAGAAAAATAGGCCAGGCTGCACATTTTGTAATTACGTTGCGCTTTGATGGAGATCGACAAGCGAAAATTAGGCCAGAATGCAAAAGGTGGCCAAAATTGGAATTCTTATCTTTTACATTGAATGCACTTATTACTCAGCTAACGCTGAAATCCAAACAATGATGATATTTACAGCTTCTTTTAGAGCTGCCATATGGTCTGATTTTTGTTACTTTCTTCATTTCTCAACTCTAATTTGCCTTTATTTCAGTCTTACAAATTGATAAGATGATCAGAGAAGAGCTGGAGAAGGAATTTTTCACGGAGCAATAGCGCAGCAATCAGTTTTCCAGCTTGCTTTCTTCCTTTAACGAAGCAGCTTTGCCTTGATGGGGGCAAAAATTTTGACTTACTGAACCTGTATCAGGCCGTATATAAGATACGCGGTAGAAAATTGAAATAAATTCAGTGATGCTTCATTGCTTGCTAATATGAACTGATTTTAATCTCATGTCATCTAAGAAAAGTAAGGAGTGTGCTACTTAGATCAATGGAAACATAGAGCACTCATCTTACATGATAACTTGAGTTGGCCTTTGTAGCGTATCCGTAAGGAGGATATCATACAGTAACGAAAGTATGATCAATAAGGAAGGGTCATCACAAATTCATCGTTCTAGTAGATAATATGAAACCTTTATCAATAATTCAGCTACCGTTAGCGTATCCGTAATAGCTTCACATTATCACATTATAAGCTATTGCAGCCTTACATTGGCATATTGTACTATCTTCGGATCCACATAGGCCTTAATAATACGATGTTAAGTCAACAGTACAGACAGTATGTCCATATAATGAAGGCGGTCTAGTTCATTCGATTATCACGCATAATAATTATAATGCATGTTATTATATCCCTCTTTACAATGAGAACATTTATTCCGCAGCTGCCAGTAATGGTATAGAAAAGTAAACTGAGATCTTACTCCTGAGCTGTTCCCATTTCGAAGAAGAGGCTCCACATGGCTGCGAACTGCTTGCTCTATGTTTGTCCTCAATTCCGTAGCTGTCCGGAGCAGCAATTTTTCTGCCTCTCTGCCCGACATTGATAAGAGAATTTCCAAGAAGGCTCTTCGGTTGTTTTGAACAGGCGATCGTCTGATATTGCAGTTCCAGAAACCTGTAATGTGCTCCAAATTTTGCAGTTTGGCCCTTCGGCTACTGAATTTTCTCCCCGTACGTAATGTGCTCCAAACTTTGCGGTTGATGACAGATTCACTTCTTGTAGTGAGTTCCGAATTTTACCAGTTGACCCATTGGCAACTGACACTTGATCCATGTAAACATTTTTATTAATTTCTCTAAATTGCAATAAGGATTTTACATTTATATGAATTGCCTTTACTTTTCCGGTGCAATTGGTAGGGTCACCGTAAGCGTTCAGTTAACCATTAACTTCTGACGGGTCATAATACTGCTCATTTGAGTACTAATATAGCTAATCCTAGAAGGACCAAGTAAAACGTTAGTTTTTCATCGGATTCCATTGTTTGAATCGTTAATGCATGATATACGAGGTCATATATAATAAAGGCCCATTCGATTCACCGTCTCACTAACTTTATATTTTTAGACATACCAAGCGTAATCGGCTTGTGATTAACACCTGAAACTTGATTCGAAGGCCTGTTTTAAGATCCCGATAAGCTGGAATTACTGAACACGCCTTAAATCGGTAAAGCACCAACGCCATCAAGTAAACAAAACTTGATAAAATTTTTAATTGGAAAAACTAAAAATGCAATCACCATTTAAAATTATGCAACTAATACTGCGCTGCTAGCGATACTAATAAGCCAACTACGGTGTTTTTGGGGAAATACTGTCGGAAGATCATGAGCTAAATACAGTATGTTTTTATTAGTTTATATTTATGAGAAAAGAATTTGTACTTCAGTTTGGCTACGTTCTTGTCTCTCTTGAAATGGAGTGCATCTAACAACGAAAGCATCTGACTAATCACCACTCTCCTATGTCGCATGTAGTTTGTTTTTCATAATCAGTGGATTAATGATTTTCGATTACCCTTGCTTCTTTCTTACAGTATATCTTAACTGTTCTTCTATATCATCAGGCAGTAATTATTTATTATTAAAGAGATAGAAGGTAAATAAATTTTTACTCATACTGACAATTTACAATTAAATAAAAGAATAACTTTAATGTAACTGTTAGTGTTGTTCGCACCTCCATCTGGGACGCATGAATCCCTAGACGTATGCCTTGGAGAGGTCTATGAACTCTCCAGCTTTGCATTAATTAATTGCATCTCGCATGAACTGCAACGCTGAATCGAGGGTTGCGTTTGCTTTACTAACCTGTATATAGAAGCGCTCAGCTAATTGTGTTACTCCTAAAAATAAAGCATATTTTAAGCCGCCAGCCGGCATTATGCCTCAGGAATTTCCGCGAGGAAGAAGCCTTCATTTAGCTACATTGTGTTTACACTTCAATCGTGAAAGAAAAAGATAATACTCAATTAATTACACTGAGTGCAAAACGGAATTAATTGATTCTTTTTTCCTGAATATAGATTGAACTAACTAGATTAGATATTTGAAAATGGAGTGACCAGAAAGCCCATTCCAGAATAGGAGACAAAGCATAAACTTCAATTCGTTTTGAGCTTCTGCCATCACCTTAATTAGCTATGCCAGGCTCAGAGTAACTCTTCATTACCAGGTATTAGCTGTGCCAGGCTCAGAGTAACTCTTCATTACCAGGTATTAGCTGTGCCAGGCTCAGAGTAACTCTTCATTACCAGGTATTAGCTGTGCCAGGCTCAGAGTAACTCTTCATTACCAGGTTGCAACTTTCACACACAACTGAAACTTCGTACTCTTGCAATTTCGCTAATACTGTAAATTTTATCATAAAATGCCTATATCGCGCTAGTAAAACTCCTTCTACTACTACCATAAAATTTCGATTACGAGACAGGTAAATTTTTCTTCTTGTAAGTCATTTGAGATTTTTTATGCAAAGCTTTTAGGAATAAAGGACTTGCGGTCGGCACAAGTGTACCGTCGAGCACCGCAGGAGCTTCAGTTGCACCATACCACACAATAACTGCATTAGTTGCGCCTCACCACACAATAACTGCATTAGTTGCGCCTCACCACGCAATAACTGCATTAGTTGCGCCTCACCACGCAATAACTGCATTAGTTGCGCCTCACCACACAAGAAATGCATTAGTTACGCCTCACCACACAAGAACTGCATTAGTTACGCCTCACCACACAAGAACTGCATTAGTTGCGCCTCACCACGCAATAACTGCATTAGTTGCGCCTCACCACACAATAACTGCATTAGTTGCGCCTCACCACACAAGAAATGCATTAGTTGCGCCTCACCACACAATAACTGCATTAGTTGCGCCTCACCACACAAGAACTGCATTAGTTGCGCCTCACCACACAAGAACTGCATTAGTTGCGCCTCACCACACAAGAACTGCATTAGTTGGGCCTCACCACACAATAACTGCATTAGTTGCGCCTCACCACACAATAACTGCATTAGTTGCGCCTCACCACACAATAACTGCATTAGTTGCGCCTCACCACACAAGAACTGCATAGACACTGACAACCGCGTCGCAGTTCGCAACAGCATACCGAGCGCCTTCTGCAGTGATTTTGTTAACGAAAATGTTTCAACTTTTTTATATTTATGACATAATTCTATGATTTTCCTCTTTTGTTTTTTCTGTATGACGTCCTAATACATATTGGAAGAACAGCTGTGAGCTCATAAATTCAATAAGCCCCTTCAGCTTCGCTCTTTATACGTACTGTAGGTAGTATGTAAAGTAGTACCGTATATCGTCCCGTAAGATAAACTCATAATATATGTTGTATATATAGGCTAGGGCAGGGACTTCGTATGGTATGCAGGAAGTGACAAGCACTCTCTACATTTCTAGAAGTTCCGAGAAAGCTTCTAATCCATTTCTTTAAAACTATTCCACAGTATATACTACATTTGTCTATACCATGGACTCTAATGAGATTTTTATCCACGATTCGGCCCAAGACACTGGCGATCGCATATCTTGAAAATTCTATTTACTGATGCAGTTAATAGTTTTCTTATATGTGCAGATAAAAACTAGAACTTTCTTAGACCAGATGACAACGAGTGGTTTGGACCATAACATTGCCTATAGTTTTAACGCAATGAACTTTGTATTGTAAATTTTAGTCATAGAAAATTAGAGTACATAGTTGTGATGAAACTGACTATAGTGACTGTCTTGGCCTTGTTATAAACGCGGCGAAAGCCTAGAAATTAAGCTGTAATTATTGTTATTAAAAAATTTCTTCCAAAGCATTCGATGAGTAGCCTATATCAGCTTTAGGGCACGAAATTATCATTATAATAACAGTAGCATTTAAAGTTTTACACTGCAACTACACGAAATCAATTACTTCTATACATCATCATGGACTATTCCACTCATCATCCATGCTGTTATTTATCGCACTGAGAGTGACGACTATGTACAATGAGTCCAGTGATCAGTGCAAGATTCGAATTGAAACTTTTATCGTTGCAGACAGGAGAGATTAATGACTTTCTACAATCTTAGGAGTTCGCACATACCCGCTTATAGCAATGCGAGTACTCAACTATATATATATATGATTTGTGCTTTATATGATCTGTGCAACATTTGTTTTCGAAATAAACGAGAGCTGTTATCGATTCGCTGAGTCAGCGAGTATGACTATCCCGCATGGCAAATACGTCTGGATGGAAGAGGCCGTTCGTTAATAGATCATTGTACATTTTTTTCCATCGTACCCTAAAACGAAGAGAGCTGCAGCATCGTGGACAACGTTCGGGATCTTGGAGGCGCTCCAGTGCAAGCGCATCAAAATGGGCGTGTTGAGTGCGTGCTTCCTACGTCGATCAATACGTTATTTGAATTTTTTCGTTGCGGACAGACGAAAACAACCGTCTTTCTACAGAATCAGGGACCAAACGTGGCACTCCCGTGGCAACACGCGGCTAGTCAGATCAACTGGCATTTGTATGCAAATGTTTAAGTCAAATGGATTTTTCAGCGAAGAGATGGCAGTGCGGGGCTGCTGTCAGAGAAGGATTACACCGCCAACTGTGATAGGATTGGCAATAGAGCTCCATCGCAGTTCCTGCAGCGAATGAACAGCGTGCTGGAATTACCCTAGAAACGAATCTTCCCGGGAACTTGGGGTAAAATCAATGAGGAGGCACGCTGTGCCGGGTAAAGAGTGGGGGTTTTCTGTATTGAAACTTGTCGTAAAACGCAGTGAGCGGTTAAATGGAAAGAGCAAATGAGGATATTTATGGAAATTTGGGGGCACGAAAAGAACTTTACCAGCAAATTGACGGTGCAGGGCGTTCTGCTGGGTCCAGAGTTCTTGGTATCAGAGAAATGTAAATTTATGTAAGAGAAGTAACACTTATCCATTTGCTTACATTACAATCGACTCTTCCATGCGATGGTTTTCTATATTCTTGTACAAGACTTCCTGCTGTTTGCAATGATAAAAACAGGGCTGCCCAACTATCTCAGATTAGGAAACTTTCTTCAATATTTTAATTTTACAGCGTATTTCGTACAAATTGCCCAGGCAGCGATATTAATTTTTCTATCCACTAATGCAAGAGTACTGTCATGGACACCAGTAATAACAACGACTTCTACTTTACTACCAAAGCGGAAAAAATGGGAACTGGAATATTGCTTCTGCATGATGGGTTCATTGTGCAGCAGTGTGTAAAAGGTACCAAAGTGTATTATTGCCCCTTTACATTTTGCAATTTTTAGCATCCGCTAATCAATACGACTTTTCTGCTTTATTGGGAATTTTCTTTATGTATGATTTTTCCAAAGTATCAATTTTTTGAATTACTTATAGGTATGGCGGCAAAGTTGTCGGTTGGCTTAGCTCTGATGAAGTTAACTGGCCAGAGCAACATTTATATTCAACCAAAAATACAATTTACATGTAGCCATTGCTGGTTGTGTACGCTGCTTTCAAATACGATTGGAGCTACTCCAACTAACACTGACAATATGCTGGGCGATGTCTTTACTCAAGTACTTTATTTGTAACTAGAGCATTCTGAGAGCGCATACCTCCGCCAAGCGCGGCAACGGTAGCAAAAATTCAAATTGGTTTTGAAACCATAATTTTCTTTGCATTAACTTCAAAATCTAATCATTTTTGCCTTTTGATAATAATAACAGCTTGTGCAATTTTCTTGAAGATCTGTTGATAACTTTTTGAGTAAAACTGCTAACAAACTTTAAGATAAACATAAGTCAAACATACAAACGAACCAACAGATCTGTACCAAAATTCAATCATTCATGTCATTAAACATTAATATTTGCCCTTTTAAATTTCATAAAGATCCATTCAATATTTGTTGAGTTATTGTGCTAACAAGCAAAACATTATAAACAGTGATAAACGAACTAACGAACAAGCTGATCATTACTAAAATTTGGCCATCTACTCTCTTTGATATACCTAACAACTCATGCTAATTTCATAAAAATTCATCCACAACTTTTGAGTTATGGCATTGAGAAAAATGAGGCAGACAAACAAACAAACAAACGGATGAACATATCTTCACCAAAAGTTAATCATCTGTTCCTCCTAACATACCAAACAATCCCTGTAAATTTCGTCCAAATTGATTCATAACTTTTTAAGTTATCGTGGTGACAGAGAGATAGACAAACACGACGAAAACATAACCTCATTGGCGGAGGTAATTATGGTTGGAGCCCTTCCACCCTAACGATAAAAGGATATATATATATTGCGCAATTTTTTATTACTAATCGTGTAGAGACGAAGCCCAGGTTCCCGCTATATGTCCAAGTGTGTCAATACCAACTACAGACACAAAAATTCGTGCTAGCTAAACACTCCTTCACTCCTATTAGAATGGTTCGTTTGACATGAAGGAGTGTCCAGTACGAGGAGTGACCAGCATACAATAGTAAGGAGTGTTCAGACTAGACAGTATGACGCACCAAAGGAGAGTTGGACCTACTGCGAGATGATGAGAAAAACGGTTATTCTTTGTCCAGAAAGATATTAAATTGTATGGAATATAATAAGAATGTGGTAGGAAGTTCATGCAAGATCAATTGGAAAGTGTGTCAAGCTTGCGAAAACAACACAATTATTTAAAGTAGAATACATTACATTATATTTTTCAAGTCTCAATCTTTAAACTGTCGTCCTGCCTCCCCTGAAAGGTAACAGTTCCGACAATATTATTCCGATGACCTTTCGTGATGCCCATAAAACCACGATATGTTTAGCCGCAGCCGCGCCCGTGCTGTGAAAAGCCAACAATTTTAAGGCAGTTAAGCTCTGAAGAACGTCTGGGCCTCTTGTTTTTTCCTTCCATTTTTGGATATTTAGAAATATTTTAATTAGAATTCGAACATATATCTGAGGAAATGCAATCTGTACAGTTCAAATTTAATTCCATCTTGCTAATTAATTAACAGCTAACGTGAACTAATAATATAATTAACTGCCTTTATGATAAGTATATAGTAGTTTTCCTATAGAATTTTAAGACGTGGTCTCTTCAGCGTAAATGAATGTTACCGTTCTTAAATCCTTTCATAACGTTCATACCTGAACGTAAAATATACGCAGAGCCGCTATCACTACAATAATTTACTCACAAGTACTCTGACAGCGTATTTCCTGAAATTAAAGTTCCCCTTAGAATCGTGTCATAACTGGCCCAGACTGCTGCAAAAATTATTGAACTGGTTTTTACTGCAGTAGGCCTTCGAAGATGCTGCAACGTACTTTCTCTTCAGCTAAAGCCCAATTTTTCTTTTCGAATCCTTTTACGGCAACTAAGATTTTAAAAATATATCCGAAAAGGTTATTAATACCATAGCTTCACCATTCCATTGTAAAGCACTCCGTTGATGGCCTTAATATTGCGTCCACCTCATCATCGAGACACAATACGCACCTTTAGCAGGCTCTCGCTCTGGCATTCAGAGAAAGCTTTCGCTCCTCTAAAATGAATTCCGTGCATGAAACAAATAAGAAGAGCGCTACAGCAGCCTCGGCTCCTGCAATAAAACTGATATTGCTTCTGCTGCCTCAGCTGGAAAAACTGCCCTCTAAAACAATGGTGTGGATATTTGGGGCCTTCCTGCCAGTTAGGTCGTGGCGCTCGCGGAATTGTTTTTAGGTAGGCCGCGGAATATGCAGACAATAGGTGCGTGCTTGCCGGTCCCAGACACGCAAAAAGAGGTATTTTTGGTTTCCAGGGAAGCAGTTCGTAGCTGGAAAGAAGGTTTAGGGAGAGAATGGGATGCTGAGTTGTATATACTGAAAAGACTAGTATTTTTGAAATCTCCAGCGCAACAATTTGTAGTTAGAAGCAAAGTTCATGGAGTGAATATAATACTGCAGCGCGTGGCATATATCCACAAACATTAATATATTTTGGTTTTCCTGTGATTTTTCTTCGGAATGATGGTCTGAACAGAATACTGTATCGAGCAATAGATACTGAGAAACATGTGCACAGTATTACGCGTATTTACTCTCCAGAGAAGCAAGATAAATTAGATAGGCTCCAGTAGACGAAACAAGAGGTCCATTCCCAAAGAAACACCGGAACTTACACCCCGGCCCTCTATGAGCTATTGCCATTATGTTAGTAGGATGTAGAGGACTGGGGAAACGAGAAGAGAAAAAATGGAAGACGAAAGAGAAAAAAATAAAATAAAAAAGAAGGGGAAAAAGAATCTCCACCAAAGAGATGATCATGAATGCCCGCAAGCATGATCAATAGCCGCTGATATGCAGAGCTTACATATATAGATGGAGCGGAAGTGTGAAGAAGTCAGCTTGAAATGGCCTGGGAAGCTTTGGCCGTTAAGTGCTTGCGACTCGTGGAGGAGGAGTCCTTAGCTGTGGAGGATGTCTCTCCCAGTGCATGTCAAGACGATTTTTAAACGAGTTGACGGACTCTGCACCAACAACGTCGGAAGGAGTCTATTCCAAATGCTGACTATGAAGTAGGGAAAGAACTGCTGACTTAAGGTTGTTCTTCGAGCTTTATGCTTGAGTTTTTGACCGTTGTTTCGCAAGCAATCATTAAGGTCTCTTTCAAAGAGTCCCGTTATAGGTACGTCGTTGAAGCCATTCAAATACTTGAATGTTTCTATTAGTTGTCCCCTGAGTCGTCTTTGCTCGAGAGAGATCAGACCCAGTTCTTTTAGGCGACGTTCATACGACTTGTTTCTCAGCTGAGGTATCAATTTCGTTGCTCTGCGTTGGACTCTTTCCATGTTATCGATATCTTTACAGAGATGTGGCGACCAGAATTGAACAGCAAATTCTAAGTGTGGCCTCACTAATGCCTTTTACAAGGGAACGATGATGTCTTTGTACTTGTATCTAAGATGTAGAGTCATTGAGGGAATGTAGTGAATAGTATATACCGAATAAATAGCCATTTTTGTTGTCCTGCGACGTAATTATTATTTTAAAAAAATTACGAAGTCATTAGAATCGCTTCGACTAGCGTGGTAGGTTAGGAGGTATATGAAGGTTGCTGCATAAAATTGTCGCTTTTTCTTCGTAGCATAGCAATCTCTACGAAAGAATGAATATTTACGAAGAGACTAGAAATCTGCAAAAATTGAATTCGTTGGCTTTTAAAACAATTTTTATCAGGTGAGAACTTTATCGTCAGAAAGAAAATAAGCAGATGCAGAGCATAATATCAAAACATACCGTACAGTACAATGAGAGCCTGAATTGAGACACGTTAATGAAGTTCCATAAATAAGGAAGCTTTGCGTTTTATTTCAGTTTGATTGCTATACTAACATAGAATTTAGCTCATTGCTAACAATTTATCTGTCATCATTGCGAGAAACTCTGAGTCGTAATTCCAATAATTACGACCCAACTTAATATTCCACATTTATTCAAAATATTGCAAAAACAACCAGTTCCGATATATATACCGGGTGTTGCAAAAAAACTCTGCCAAACTTTCATAGTTTATAGAGACATTCAAAACGAACACTTTTTCACGAATACCAAAAATTCAAAAACTTGTTCGTTTCCGAGATATTGACATGTGTAACATTAAGGGTAATCTTACAAATAGTAAATAAGTCTTTACGTTAATCCTAGTTAGACCTTTGAATCTGGCAATACAGCAGTTGCCTACGTTTTGGCAACACTGTGTTTACAAACTATTTTACCGGATGCACTTTGTAGTCCAGTAAGGTCCAGTAACATGGCCTGCTAGATCTCCCGACCTCAATTCACTGGATTTCTTTTTTCTGGGGCCACATGAAAACTTTGGTGTACGGCACTCCTCTGCAGTCAGAATTTGATCTTGTTGCCAGGATCACGGTCGCAGCAGGCAACATCGCTGAAGATCGACAAATATTATTTCGTGTTCAACAGTCCTTTCAGAGGAGGTGTCACGCCTGCACTGAAGTAAATGGTGGACATTTTGAACAGTTAATGTAATTGGTTGTAAAATTAATGTATTACATTTCATTACACAATATTCTATCTCAGTTTCCACTCAATTGTTTATTTGCAACTGGAGTTGTATGTAGGTACTAGGTAGGCCTTCATTTAGTTGCAGTTTTAGGTAAGGTTTTGTTACAAATTACACATGTCAATATCTCGGAAACGAACAAGTTTTGGAATTTTTGATATTCGTGAAAAAGTGTTTGTTTTGAGTGTCCCTATAACCTATGAAAGTTTGGCAGAGTTTTTTTGCAACACCCGGTATAGATTTTTATAACTAGAATCTGAATGTCATGATAACGGTAACAAGCTGTCATTTTTAGAATATAATTCATGTCACCCATACTAGTTCTCGTTTCTCTCGTAAGTTGCTCAATTTTTTTCTGAAGTTTTTATGTTTCCTAAGCTTTGCAAACCAAACCTAAGTACTGGGAGAAAGAGAGCTTAGCTGTGAACCGTCGTCTATAATATTAATAGCGTTGTTCCTTCGTTCCCTCCTTCGTTCCTTCATGTGTTACGCCTGAATTCAATGTTCAGCTCGCATTTGGCCTTACATGCGAAATCCGGTATCTGTGCTACAGCTAACGCAGGAAGCAAATATATTGGCGATTTTCGTTGTTCATTCTTCATTGTTTTGCGCTTTATTGAGTTCAGGAAGCTGGCGTATCTGTGATACGACTGGTGACTAATCTCTCGGCCAAAGGTCAGGTCTTTTTAATTGTTTATACGCCCGAAAATTTTAAGAATAAATCTTGGGGAACCTGTACCGTGGTTCACTTCTAAAGGAATCCAACGGGCCAAGTTAGACAGAGTGACTTATCAATATAATCCACGCGCCCACTTAGACAGGGGTAGCTTTAGTAATTATTATCAGCAAAAGGCTGGTCGTATAAGATATCATACATCGAATCTCGGTGTTGTTTATGATGTTGACGGGGAATTGCCATGGTACAATGCGAAAGTTTCATCGATCAATCTGAAGCGCCTTAAGCCAGAACGTGAACGTTTCACGGATGCTGCTAGCTTATAGGCCTATAAATATTCCACGGGTCCAATGATACGCGGAGGTCAGCAGTTCTGTGCAGCTGAGCAAGATCTTTTCAGTAATTTTTATACCCCTGGGCTCTTTTGAATGAACGGGTTGGGACCTGGAAAATTTCCATGTGGGGGTGGGCACTAGGAGTGCTAGCAAAATTCAAGAAGGGGGGGGGGNCCCTGGCTACTCCACTGCAAGGAATTATGGATATTATTATCAACCAAGAGGATGGACATAATACATCACACATCAAGTCCCAGTGTTGGAGAACAAGTGTGGTGTTACCATGCTAAAATATGAAAGTTTCACGGGTCTGTCTGAGAGGCCTTGCAAAGCCGTGAAAGTTTCACGGGTTCAGCTAGAATGTATAAGTTGCCTCTGGGTGTCGCTTGTATTACTTTCTTCACGATATGCTTATGAGATCAGATCGTTCATGAATTGCACCACCAAGAAGGTTGCAATGGTTACTTGGAAGCAATTATTTGTCTTACAAAACCTAACGGGCGGACTTAGTTCTCAAATCATAGCGGAAGGAAAGTCTAACTAATGGACCGAGATTGAAGCAAGATGGAATTTCATTTTTGAGGGAAACGTTTTTTATGACCAAAATATCTTACGTATGTGGACTAAGATCGAGGGGATTACACATCACGTTGCATGATTATGGAGTTATTGTACGCTTTGCAAAGTTAAGGAAATCAAGGCCCATCTGCCATAACAATTGGTCACATTGCTTACGAATTTCCACTCACTGTGCCACCTTGGCGTCTACAACTGTCACTGCTGTTCCAAAATATGAAAGATAGAGAATCAATAGTGAGTCGTCAATCAAGCCTTTTCCGTAAATTTAAGAAGCTCTAGGTGGAACGAGAATAACTCGTCATAAAAAAAACTATAAAAGCAAAAAGAATACATCTGCAGTTATCGGCAGCTCTACTGTATGTCGATGCAACGTTGATATAGAACATCCAACGCAGTTTTCCTAAAATATAGCACATACTACCTATACCGCTCATAAGAAGCGACCGATATTTTGTTGGTATTAATGATCTGTGGAATTTAAATTGTGAATCTTTCGGGAATGAAACAAAATCATTTGTATATTTTGTAGAGCGTGCTGATAGCCTCATAATTATGTAAATATCATGTAACAGCTTGACAGCCAGTTAGTACTCATAAATAGCAACAAAATCATTTAGCGAGAAATTACTTGACACGTACAGTTTCCATCATCTTTTACAGATAAAAATCAGTTACGTAAATAGAAAAAGTCACCTGCTCTAGAACAGTGGAATTTATTTTTGTATCATTCTGTCGAGTGATTAAAACTGTGCGTATCTCCCCGTGTATACTGCACACGCAAACATGTGTGTAGAGCCTACTTTACAGATGCGTATTTGCGGAGACAGATGGTAACAGCGTTGTGGTATTTCCCACGGCTCTTCAGATGACGTCATGGTTTCCGATAGCGCGAAGTCGAGGCTGCAGAGATAATGCATAAGGATGGATCATGGGGCGGCTTCCACTGATTGACCTGCATCGAACAAGTTCATAAGGCAGGCATTAGGGCGAAACTACGCTTATGACCTCCTTTGGCTACATCAAGCATGTTTCCCAACATTTTAGGCCTAGGTGTTTCTAGGTCTAGTCACGTCACGTAGGTAAACCAGTAGCAATTTAATGGCGTAGGTACTACCACATGAACAGCACTTGTATCTCGGTGTACTTTGCAGCCGACCGAACACCACATGCCTGCTTATGGGCCCAGAGACGTCATTAAAGGAAAACCAAGTGACGCTGTAACGTAAGTACCTCCTTAGCAACATGCCTAGTGTCTCGGGGGTAACGAAATATAAATAAATACACTTTATCTAGTACACATAGGGACACGCTAGAAATACACGAGGCACAGCTGATGTGCACTGGCATATGCATGCGATGTTTGCAGACGCACGGGATGTTTACTCATCTCGTTCTCATGTGCGTCTCATTTGCCCAGAGACCGTATACAAGTGGTGAATATGATCCGTAAATTTCTGTGGAATGTAAGCTATTTACAAAGAGAGGTGGGAGCTGGAAAGTTCATAGAAGGACTAAAATACCCGGATGCAACTGAGATTACGCTGAGCGAACTATAAGGTTCTTACCCACGAAATTGTTGTTGGACTTTTTCTTACAAAGACCACAATTCTTAGTGAGATAAACAACACTGTTTTTACTGACAATCGCAGCTGCTAATAATTTCTTTACACCTAGCGCTTTTTCTATTAAGTATAATAAGAGTTTATAAATAAAACTGTTTCTCATTTTTCCTGCTGAAAGGCAGTGATTTTTGTGTCATACAAATAAATATTTCAATCCTAACAAACATTTGATAATTATATAATTATTTAGTAGTGCTAATTCATAATTGCAACATGTGATAACTATGACATTTGGTAGTTACAGACAGTTGGTAATTACAGCATATACAGTATGTCTTTCGTGCCCACTTGGCTTCGTTCCCGATTTCATACTCCTACTTGCTCATGCTTTATTCTGTTCTTCCTCTTCTTTCCCGACTTGCTGTTCCCATGCGCGTTGATCCTGTGTGGGAACACCTTCGTGCATAGGTTCCCCTTTTCTATCGACATACTATATGTCCCTTGTTCTTTCCTCTGTGATATCGTTCTGCTCGGAAACGGAGGCTTAAACTTCCTGACTATCACTAACTAACCTAACAGCATATAGAAACAAACATTTTATAATAACAATATTTCATCACGACAAACATTTGGCAAATGCAAGCATTCGGTAATTACATGCATTTTCAATTTACATATAATTACAACTTTATTTAATCAAAGCTAAGAATTCTAATGAAATTACGCTGCGCCTATGAAACGTTTAGTTGTTGTGACGTAAGAACCACCATAATATGGTAGCAATGAACCAATCTTTCTTTGTCAGATTAGATTCTTAACTTTGCTGGAAAAAATAAAAAAAGAAAAATGAAAGAGTAGATGAATACAATTTTACCGGCTGTTGAGAGATCTAACTAGGCATATTTAATTGCAAAACTTTCTGGCACGTTCTCATTACATAATAATTCATTCGGACGGAGATTATTTATATTCTAAACTGAAGGTCTTTAGTAAGACTACAGTTACCGCTCTGTACCCGCGGGATCAGATGCTCCGACTTCGAGGGCGTGTGGCCGCTACAAGGGAACCCCAGTCCACCTAAGCTTTATCGAACTTTATTTGGAAAACGCTTGGACGACGGAAGGTTAGTAGAAACCCTTGGAATTCGCAAATTGGCTCTCGGTCGCTGTGTTCTTCACCCTACAAACCGATCAAAATTTGAGATTTACTGAGAGGGTCAAATTTTGCCCGAATGTTAACTATTTGCTATATAATAAGAGACAAATAGTATGAGGGGGGGGGGCACTTATGACCACGTACGGCCTAGCCAAAGCAATAAATGGCCAAAGATTTACGGCTTCGTGTATTTAGTTTTTGCGGCGGGGCTGGAATTACCTTCACCTAAATATTATTACCCTAGCGGCAGTTGTGGGCCCCCAACAGTCGCTTTACAATTTTAGCTTCTGGAGTGAAAAAATTTCTATTGTTGTATTTTCTCAAAATTCAGGGAAAGCTGGCTAGAAATGTTTTGGCTTTGAAATTTCTCTTCGCTGTTACGACCGTCAGGAAGCTCGTGGTTTTTCAGCGTTCCTTCAATTTTGATCTCTCGGGAAACTTTTTTACGTGAGCCATAACACAAAAAGTTATCAGCAGAGTTTGAGTGAAGTTCGCCTACAGGTAGAGTGTAATAACAAGTCAGTTAGATGGCTATGCTGTAGCGGCTGACGCGGAGTGTTTCGACCAGACTTCGTCTCTTCAATAATACTTTCTAAAACTTTCGATGATTCCGCGACATTTACTTCTCGTGATGTCAACGTGCCAGTCTACCTAAAGTTTATTGGAACGAAGACAAGGCAGAGGCGTCTTTTTTTTTTGCCTCTGGTGTGACCTTTTTGGGTAATTCGGGTAACGAATCACAGGCCAACAATAACAGTACCAACAACTACGGTACATGAACTGATGGCATACCCTAAGATAGGAAACTTAAGAATCTCCTCTAACACTAGCTTAGGAAATAGAATAGCATCTTTTATTATTATCCTCAATTCCGGCCGTTTCAATGGTATTCACAACAGTTACACATCACAACACCGTCTTGAGCCGCTCGGAAAGCTTTATAAATGGTAGTCCTTTGGACACGTATCGCAGAACAATAAAAAAAACTACGTTACTTGTAATAGACACAACTGCATGCCTAGACTATGTTAGCTTCTATGCATTTGAATTCATCAGACTTTGCTCATTGAGTTTAATACAAAATATTATGTATAATATAAGAGGCGCCATTTCAAAGCGATGGCGTAGATTCCAGTAGTTCCATCATAGGATGATTTTAAGGTCCGTTGACGTCCGTTCACACTTCAGTTTTTTATCTTTTTTATGTTTGTTCTTCACTGCGCCCGCATGCTTTGCAGTTTTGTTCAACAACAGGAAAGTAAATTCAATGTTTTGTGAGTCGTTATTGACTCTTAATTCAGTGCCGTAGCCAGGACTGGTTATTTGGGCGTCCCCCCCCCCCCTTAAGTCATAAATGTTAAAAATTACTTGTTGCATTTTGGAGTTTTAGAGTCAGATCAGAAGAAAATTAATACTTGCATATACAACAAAAAGTTTGACACTTAATGACATGATGTATTTGACACAGCTGTATTGTTATAAGCATATTATTATAAGCATTCGTTAACCCCATAAACTCGATGTTTGGCTGCGGCCCTGAAATTTGAAGAGACTTCAAGAACTTTTCTAGGGGCACTTTGTTATGCCAGCTGGAGTAACGGCAACGCTTTCAATGTAAATGTACAAGCACTTGTGCTTGCAAAGTCAGTAAAGCGTTCGGTTGTTAAAACGTATGAAGATGGGGCAAAAACAGTCGTGTGAACCAACCTCAAAGTCCGGTACACGCAACTGTCTGTTGAACTTGTTCTCTCTATTAATCATCAGAATGATTCGTTGTCTTTGTAAGGTGTGAACTCAACTCGGTGTCTACCGATAGATTCGCTGAAATGGTGACCGTCAAGGTATGCGTGTCAGTAAAATATCCGATATCTCATATAATATACCATAACTTAGAACACATACAATATATCTGATTATTTTTCTTTTGTTTAAATACAATAGTAACATGTTCAGACGATTAGAACAAAGAACATATTCAGACGACTATCGTATTAACCGGCTTTAAGATACACCATAAACCTGTAATGTTACGCACTATTCATATATATATATATATATATTTTGACGCTTTCAAACTTGCTGGAAGATCTTCGGATACAAATTTTATCTTCTTTCAAATTCGAGTCGTATCATAATTGCAGCTACTGTCCGATAGGGTTAGAAACATTACTTGAGAGCTCTATTTGATATATTTGTATATAACAGGCCAACCATTACTTTTCACATGTGGTTTTAAGTATGTATACAATACTGATTTTTAAATCCGTGTCTTTCTAATAGTAAATGATCTGGAGTTGAGAGAAACCGCAGAAATTGTTTTCATATTGTATATCTTTTCTTGTCTCATTCTCATGTCATTAAGTTCTCTCATTTTTTAGGAATTGTTTGTTTTGCTGTAGGCAGCCTATCGAGTATGTTTTGAGATAGATGAAAGCAACATATTTGTTTGAAACTCCTATTCGTTGTCCCTGTAAAAAAAGTTACATGTTTGGAGGGTAAAACCCGGTCTTTTGAATTCCAGTTTATTCTTGTGTTCAAAAAGTGTTCAGTGTAGGAAGGTCCAATACATAGGTCAACTGAATTCCAATTCGTTATTGTACTAAAAGATTTTTTGGATTAAAAGGTGCAACAATTACAGTATTTCAAAGTCTTCTTTTTTCCTCCCACCCAAGAATTTGACGTATTAGGAAGGTCGAACAATTATTTTGAGATGCCGTTCCTTGTTGCATCAAAAGTCTAAGAATGCTGGGAAGGTCTGGGAAATATTTCGGTTATGACCTGTCTTACCTTCGGAGACCCATGACATCACCGTGAACCTTCTCAGACCCAGCAGGGAGTCCAGCAATAACACGGCGTTGGCGTGGCTAATAACAACCGTTACTCCGTCAACACAGCACCAGGTTATGGATGGCCCTAGGGTGCTGCTTTGCTTGCATGCAAATCTTACCGATACATCGCAAGTTTTTTGTCATGCATTCCAGAATTTTGCTGCACAAATACGCAAATTATTATAAAAAATAAGTCTTTAGTTCTTTACTCCCGAGATTACATACGAACGGGTAAACTGGAAAACAACCTTACGGGTTTTTAGCTTTTAACTGCAGTTTTTTTTTTTTTTGTAGATTTACCAGCAAGCGATTCTTGTGAAAACCAGGCAAACTCATGATTTGCTGTGTCCAAATTTGAGCGCTTCAGGCTGGCAAATTTTGCACAAATTCAACTAGTCCTTAACCCTTTGTGTCTCGACTCTGAGTTTCGGCCAAGTAGTATTTCATTTGTAAACTTGTACGGTGAGTAAGTCCATCTCGGAAAATCTCCATTCGCTCACAACACCACATACCGGGATTCTTTCCAAAACGTAAGCTTACAACAATTAGTGTTACTGGAGTCCTTCAGCAGATCGGTCCGTGCATGCTGAAAATGCAATGTTAAAAATATGTTTTTTTTAACAAGACAATGATACGTACGGGGTCAGGCATCATTAGAATTCTTACCCGCAGTGCGTACTAAATCATTCCGTTAAAACGCTGCAGTATTAAAACAACAAGTATTACGTTTTGGAGATCTACAAATGCTAGTTCTGCGTTATTCATTGAGTACAAAGAAATGCAAAGCATGCTGTACGCATAGCTAGAAACAAGGGAACGTTTCATGTTCCTCGATCAAAAGTGTCTGTGACCGTGGCTATAGCTTAACGTGCTTGCACATCTCTTTTAAAATATGTCTATAGCTTAACGTGCTTGCACATCTCTTTTAAAATATGTTCTTGAGAATTGAAACTGGAAAACAAGCTGTTCATTGGCTCTTTCAATCGTGGGATAACTGCAGTGGCGTCTCATATTTTTAGCCATTTTTAGACAACATAATATTGGGCAAGCCGACCTCGCATCCGTAGCAACGTAGTCGGAAGGGTAAAGAGAAAAGTTCACATATTCCGATTCTCGTGGACAGCTGGCTTATATCAGTGAAAGTACAAAATACATAAATATATGTGAGCAGCAGCATTTGCATTATAATATTATTTAGGATAACTTTTTAGATCACAGTTACCAATAGCTCTGGCAAGCTGCTCAATAATCCTTATAGAACACTCCTACTTTCCTCGATCTAAGCTCATTGTACGTACACAAACAAGAGAAAATTTTAGCACGCTCCACTGCCTACTTCAAAGACAGCACGGCTACCTAAAGACGGGCAGAAAGCTGCACTCGCTGCAATGTTCACTCCATTTGTTCGTCTAGACTTATTGCTTAAGAAAGCTCTTGTAATTGCCTCTCTCTCCATCACTTAATTTAATACCGCGAGTGTTAATTTCTTTTGAGAGTTCAATGTTATCGTTACGAGAAGATATTCAGTACGGCGATTCGGGGCTTTACGTAGGTCCCGCCGCTCGAGCAGTTCCGCCGCAGGTCCGTCGATACGGAAAGCATTTCCGGAGGCCGCGGCGGGCCGAGCTCTAGCATTCATCCCTAAGTCCTTAAATTGCCGCAGTTGTACCTAAAAATAGCGACAAAAAAGGCCCACAAACCTGTTTATGCAGTTAAGTGGCTGTGTCTGCAACAACAAACCGGGGCAGTGCATGCAGACGCGAAGGAAACTTGCGAGAGTCCATGTGGCGAGCAAGAGAGAAAATCGGTTTTGAGTACAGAGTACAGCAGTATCCCTATCACTTGCTCAGTATTATCAAGTGTTCCGTAATGTTACGCATTGTCGAGTATCATTGGGTACACGCTTCGGCAATGCTGAAATGATTAAGGTAGAAGAGAAAATGGAAGTTACATGAGATCGTATGCGATGCCAATTAAAAACCAATACAGGCCTGCCACCTGTTTTTTGTGACCTAGGGCATACTGATATAATAACTATGTGTGGCAACTACTAGTATAACACTAGTATACTAACGTAGCTATTGCAATGCCAGTTAGAAACATATGATACCGAACCTCATAATTAGAACAATATTATAGCGAACCTCATACGCTAATGTTAATTGTGCTTTGTGAGTGTACTTTTTATAGATTTATTCAGCAAGAGCTCTGTATACCGTGTATATTACTAGGTAGCTTAGCTACGCGGCAATGCTCACTGCTTCTTTACATCAGATTCCTCTGACCTGCTAATGCAGCTCTTAACGTTATTTAGCTCTGTACATTATGTAATGTTGTACTGTATCCACACTCTTTCAGACTAGCCACGTTGCTCTTGCTACCCTCAGGGTTACCTCTGCTCTTCAAAGTACATGTACTGTACCGGTGATTAGATTAGATAGGCGGCAGTAGACGAACCAAAAGGCCCATTCCCAAAGAGACACCGGGACTTACACCCCGGCCCTCTATGTGCTATTGCCATTATGTTAGTAGGATGTAGAGGAATGAAGAAACGAGAGGAGAAAAAATGGAAGACGAAAGTGAGGTTTTAGGTCATCATGCACTCAGTAATACTACAATATAACCAAGTGCAAATCACTCACTCATTGCTCAATACATCACTCAGCTGTTCTGTGTTCAGTTTGTTTTTATCTTTGTTCGTGCATACATCTTTTACACTTTCAACAATGAAAATACTGTAATTTACAGTATGGAATCTATTGCCTCAAGCCACCTCACTTTTCTACGCCCTTAATAAAATACTTTAAGCTTTGAACTGCTCGTATTTTCGGGCTATTTATCATTTGTTGTATTGTTATATTGTACTTTATCTTCTCTGAATATATTACTCTCTACTTTTGTAGTGAAGACCGAAACAATTTTCCGAGTTACTCGCCTTATTTACTTCATCTCCGTACGTACTGTAATATTAATATTCATTTTCCAATGTATTTGATGCTTGATTCTCCACTACTGACCCTTGCTATCCTCCATCAGAGACTTTGTCCTTCTAATTACGTTCACTAAATGCCAGAGGTCTCGTCGCTCCGGCCACGCGATCGTACATCGATGTCAGCCTGCTTTGTTAATTATCTAGTGACAAACGCTCTTTAATGAAGACTCCCCTCCCCCTTCCTGCTCCTCCTCAAAGGAAAAGAGTTTGTTTTCTCTTGTCCCAAGGGCACAACAGCAATTGAGGTTGCTTTCCGCAGTGTTTGTTTCGTGTTTGATTAAAAAGATATCAAAGACAAGTTTGGCAGGCACTGTGTTTGCGAGGCTTCAATATACTGATCGTGCTGTGATTTTCCTCACTATTTGAAGGGTGCATAAATGAATAATTCTTGCCAAAGGGTTGCTTCTGTTTCTCCATTGACGCAGTCTCTCCATGCTATAAGCAATTCGTGATCACCGAATGCAGTACGGAGATTTTTTTCTATCAGAGAACTATGATGTGTATTTCCAGTCATGAGCGATTCCAAAACTTTGACAGCTTTTTATGTTTCGAAAGTTAGTGTTGAGATGAAACACTGTGATAAGCGAGTTAGAAGAAGCTTCCCTAAGTGTGTAAAAATCAAGGTTTTGGACATCGTTACTGTGATCGTTTAGCATTTTTTAAGTATATAAATGTTACACGAGTGAAAGTTTTAACATAAAATATTGTAACATAACACTAGGGTATTCTAAACACCATAATAAGTGTTAATATACGCGCTACAATAGAGACGGTTGGGTATTTATCTATTTATATATCTGTGCACTTCATTAAGCATGTAGAATAATCTAACCATTGTATGTAACAGCGCCATGCACACGTCTAAGGGCCAGTTCACACGACCCTCATATCAACGCATTCAATCACCAAACTGAACACAAGCAATACGTCAAGTTTGCCAGTCGCGGTCCACACGTAGAAACGACCATCATGCAGATGAATGATGAAGTGCGTTCAGTTATGATCTCGTTTCTATACATTTTCGCTTATAGTTCGTGTCGGTGTGAAGTCTAGTGACCCATAATCTTACAGCCTCATTTTGATCGGAACAGCCTATTTCTAAAATAATTTATAGCCTGATAAACGGATAGAACGGAAATCAACAGAGAGCGATCAGCTGGCTTCCAAGTTCAAGATGGCGTCTGTATTCTTACAACATTTTCAGGCTATCTAGTTTCCTTGCGTTAAAATGAGGATGAAACAGCATTTTTGTCGACTTGTTCGTGATTTGAAAACGCTATAGAATATAAATTTAGTATTTATAGATATTGTTACTGAACTTGAATAGAGGCGTAGGTTAGGGGAGCTGTCCCCGGGCGCCAAGTACCCTAATTACGCCCTGGATTTAAATGACGCGGCGCGTTCACAAAACGGACGTGTTTCATCCTTCAGTTTCCCGCATTTGCTGCTGCTGCCTCCATAAAGTATACGCGCCGCGTCCATCAGTTTGATTGAACGCGTTACGATGATGGACGTGTGAACTGGCCCTTAGACACAGAGTACATGCGTATATGCGGCAGATTTCTCCAATTTTTACCACCACTGAAATGTGGACGGTAATGCTTAATTCGTCCAAGAGGGATTGACTGCGCTTACCGTTTTCGATATCGATATCTTAGATCAGAAATCGAGCATATACTGATGTATCTTTGTTACAGAATGAAGATTAGGTATATATGAATAACGAATGGGTGACACACTGATTTTATGGTCATTGCATAGTGATAGTATTGTTCTACGGTAAATTTGAAGCATCAAAAGCACTTACCATATATTTCTCTGAAAACAAGATAGCATCTGCAGTGCACACTGACAATCTGAAAGTTTCTGGCACTAAAAAATATATTCTATGGTTACATATAATAACAACAAAGATAGTAGCTATGTAGTGTGAATACGAAGTACCCTTATATATTATAATTTTCTGGAATGATCATTGAAGGGCATAATATACTGGAAGAATCGTGACGGGATGATCCTCACTGGTTGAAACCGGTACTTTCGTCCTAGGTGCGAGAATCGTCAAAGGTCGCTGTCTCTATACGGCGATTGTCGCACGTGGTATTTTGCTAGCAGCATCGCAAGTGCCACGATCGTCGAAGATCATAATATGATAGGAGCACCCGGGCTAGGATGAGCCTCGAAGATTACACAGAATATGAGGAGCACTTTAACTTAGACGATCTTCGAAGGTCGTACTAAGCTAAGGGGGTACCCTATAGCTAGGACGATGCTGGAGGGTTATAATGGGATCCCATGCAAGGTTACAGAGACCGCCGAGCGCTGTCGCCAACACTCCATTAACGCCCCTACAATAGCATTGTTTAGACCTGCGTAATGAATCAATTTTGGCTCAACGCAAGAGCCTGCCTGCATGACTTGACATTCTATTGAGTGTAAGGAGCTGCTGGACAGGGCTGGTGTCGATGCTGCTGAGAACTGCCTATTAAAAAACAACTAAGGCCTAATGTGGTTCCTCGCTTCGCCATTGGTGACTGATAGAATTAATTGAAGCTATTCTTCGAGCAGCCCGAGACGTTTGCTGCAAGGATCTGTGTATGGACCCGCCCAGCGTGCCAGCTATAGTGCGAATAGTAGGCAAGCATGAGAGAAATAATAACAGCTTGCACGTTCTTGCGTGGGAGTGGTTAAGTTCTTCGTACTACTTATTTGAGAGCCTGGTCTGAAGTGATGAATTTAACCCTGCATGTAGTGCCTTCAGTATCAAACGCTCCCATTTTAAATAGATTATTGCAATCTTAGCTGATATTTCAGTGTGTCTTGAAAAATTTACTTTTTTTTAACTTAGCTATCATCTTTAATTCTAGTGCGGGGGTTAAGCACGGAGTTAATAATAATAGCATCAAAGATAATTTTTAATCCTACCTTATTCTCCTGGGCATTTGCCCAAAAAAATATGCTTAACTTCTAGTGGCTAAGCAGATACAACATTGTAATTGTTTCTTACTCACGTACCTAACGATGTTTGTCTTGTATCAACGTGTCTGTGTGTAATAAACCTATAAACTATACAAGGGTTTCGTCTATAATAGAAGAATGACCCTTCATAGTGAGACACAACTTCATTGAGGTAGGATTAATGTATTTGAAAAAGTGTATCTAGAAATGAAAGCAGACGAGTTTGTAGTGTACGTAATTTCGTTTATATGGCATCATGGGCAAAATTTTTGCTATCCCAAAAACTTAAATCAGGGGCTCGATAAAAACTATATAAGGGAAAATACTTGGCATCTTGCTGTAAAAGTTTCAGCTGGCTACCAGGAGCGGGTCGCGGCCCTGGCGGGTCTAATCTCATATATGTGCTCTGTCATACCTATACATAAATAATGTCAGGATATATTTTTTCATTACATATAATTTAAGAAGGTATGTGGTAATTCTACTCAATCCACAAGTCGCCTATAACGAACTAAGAATTGGAGGTTGCAGAGTCTATTTTTACGCCAATCTTTACTTTGTAAAGACGGCACCAATCATTTTTCGGAGCCCAATTTCATTCGTGTTTCAAGATACTTGCACTTTATGTTGCCCATTGTATTAAATGCACTCAAATGACCATCTGATATATTGCAAGCAGTGTTCTGCGGGCATTTGCTAGTATGTATCGCGTCCAAATGCGAATTTTGAGTTAATTGCACGACATATGGCTACGTACAAACGCCCAGGATCGTTTTTCATTTGGAATGTTTTATGCTTACATAATTCGTTCTTCATAACAGTGTTATTATTTTTATGATTGCACATGTTTTACAACATAGACGAGAATATATAACCGTGGGTTAGACGGTGCTGCACTATCGAAGCAATAAAGTCGTTACATGCACGTACATCTTCTACAAAATGAAAAATGTAACAAACGATGCAGTAAGATATAGTTGAGTGTAAGAATACAACAGTTTTTACAATTTCATTCAGCAAAATTTAATTCTAGAATTTGCAGATATCACTATAAAATCTACCCCTTTAACTGGTTACATGGGAAGGTTATATTGACAGAAAAGCTCGCTTAAGACGAGCTCACATACGGTAGATCGAACGCATCTACTTTTACATTATATAAAGAGGGTTACGTTCCATGATCCAGTTTTTACCATCCTTAACGTTAAATTTGTGACTTTTCCATAATTAATAATTACACTGCCTTAAAGCAGGGCTAAGACAGTAATGGTAAATAACAACTACGAAAATGAAAGCACTGCTAAATAACAACATACTATATTGGGGTAAAAATTCTAAATAGCACGTGTGAAGGCAGGCGTGAGACTGAGGCTGGGGCACGTTGGGCGGAGCCAGAACGTGAGGATGCTGGTCGGTCGCACTCGGTTCGGCTCGGTCCACCCGCCGCCTCGTACGAATTTTTATCTCATAAAGAGAAACAGTGGTCACCCTTGTCCATTCACTTATAAGCGAAATCGCATTTTCCAAACTAGCATATAACGAAAATCACGTGCACATTGGACATCGTTTTCTATTGCAAAGAGGTGAGTTTGCTAGAATATTTGTATTTTAGTTACGCTCTGTACATCTTACTTATTACAGGGTAAGCAGATGTCTACAGATATAACAGAAAAAGGACACTGTGCGTTACTGTTTATTTTTTCTACACACTGGTGAGCACTTAACTCTTCTGGGTTAACTATATTTTTTTCGCACGGTAGTTCAACAAGTTGTTAACCAAAAAACTTCCAGCGCCCTACATAACGATCGTACCAACAAAATTATGCTATTCTTTCCAGAAACATAAATTTTATTCTATCGTTATGCGGTAAATAATCGATGATCAACGTCTCGAAATGCTTCAATCGGCAAAAAAAAAAAACATAAAAAAGTTTACAGTAGCTTAATTTCCTACCAGCGAGCCTCTCTGAAGAAACGTACGCACATATTTCGTCTCTTTATAAGTTAGCCAACTAAGCGCAAATTTAAGTAAATATACGCATCTCTGCAACCAACTGACAGGCGAGTCTCAATTTACTGTACATAGACCTACACCTACATTTATTCATAGTGAGCAGGGAAAAGTACAGTATGGCTTTGCAGAAATTATTATATACATAATTTAAAGCATCCATATAAGCATTAGTTGATGTTTTATGAGGATATAAGTATAATTTCGCATAAAAAGTCTTTGTGATGTATATTCAAAATTTCAAATCAATGCAAAGTACAAATTATCCCCTAACGGAAAATAATTTATGCCAAATTTTCAGATGGCAGTAACGAAAAGCAGTTAGAGCAGCTTTAAGCAGCGACAGAAGCAACTGCACCTTATAATTCACAATAATACATAATACATATATTCTGATGGCAGACCGAATATTTTCCCAACATCCAAAGCAGTAGCTTGCCGGTCATTGCACTTCATTGAATGAAGCTTTCTTTATCAATATTTTCTAACAAGTAATATTATACTCTGTTGCATTCCTCATCACTCACTGAAAACTAAAAAGAATCCGATATATAAGTAACAAATTATAGAGGACGTTGCATGTTAGTTCTGGAATTCAGATTGAGTTGATTATCTTGGTGAGCGCTCAGGAGTGGCCTGCCCTGCGAAAGTTGCTTCAGGCCACTCGGAGTCGGAGACTTGGAGCTTGCTGCCCTGCTCGGAGTCCGACCGTCGGTCTGTGTCGGAGACTCGGAGACACTGCCAGTCTGCCAGTAGCGGAGTGACTGTCGTAAGGGGTGGTGAACAAAGTGCTCGCTCTAGTTACCTGTGAGCTCTCTGTTCCTGAGAGGTTGTTGTATTTGCTGATACAATGTCAGTTTTCAAAATTTTAGACTAGTACAATGGTGTGATTTAGACCCGTGAACAGCATATTATAATGACTAGAAGTCTTTACTGTGTGCATTCTAAATAATGTAATTTATATATTTTGGGAAAATTCTATCGTATTTCAAAACTTGCTGTATAAGAAGAATGCATGATAATAATTGCAATAATTGTGCTGAAGACAGAAAAGTTGCGTAGCGTTTGACGTTTGCACACAGCGGCATCTCTCCAGGAGACATATCTATTTCAAACAGGTGAGGATGCAGACATATTCCTGTAATAATTATATACCGGCGTGGTTTTAAGCAAATGTGTATAAATATTTTGTATATTTCGAATAACTTTGTGTAAGGACATGATAGCAAAAATTTTAGCATTCAATTAATATCTTTAGCGATCAACAGAATAAAAAGAAAAAGATGCCATCGTGCTGAAATTTTCAAGCGATGAGGCATAATGTTTCATTTGCGTTGGAGCAGCTAACTTAGAAAAATATATTATGTCTCAGTATTCAGTCAAACTATTTGGCAAAAGAAAGTAGAGAATGGGTGAAGTTATGCCTGCATAGGAACGGCCGCTCTCCTTTTCAATATTTTAAAGCGAAAGTGACGCAGTCAAGTGCCGACTATTCTCCACGAGCGTCGAAACACATTCAGTGCCGTCATTTTTTGACCGTTGATAGCCGGGCACAACGTAGTGTGTACTGTAATCTTACGATGTCAGTCTGAACTATCGATGGATGAATTTAATCATCAAAGTTTTCCTAACTCGCCTAGCAGTCCATACAATATTTAAAGGATTTCTCAATAATTTGTTTCATCAAATGTTATCTTTAGACTAACAATATAGGTACGTTAGATGTTGATGATACGTAACAGCTAGGCAGCCTCTCTAATCTGCTGATCTTTGAAGCAAATTATTGAATTGAAGGCTTCGAGCAAGATAATCAAATCCGATTAGCTGTAACTCAACCGAAACTTCGATTGAGTGTTCGATTGGCAAATTTGGCTCAGTTTTAGGTGATAATTAAAAAGCAATTACGTTTGAGACTGCCATGAACTCAGTCCTGTTCCGATCTATTCAGATAGGAATTGTTGAAACTTTTAGCTTTAAATTTTATGCTCTGGATGAGTCCCAAGAGTCAGGCGAGGTTTGAACCCGTGAACCCGAACATACAGCTCCATCCTCAGAGTTATTATAGCGAAGTCTGACCAGACTGCTCCATATCTCGACAAGCCTTCTGCCTTGCTCTTCACCTAGGGACTTGTGGATACTATGCTATCTGTAGTTCTGGTTGCAGTGTGGTTTGATTACTGCAGATCTCGGCGATCACTCGGTCATAATTCACAACCCGGTAGAAACTTATCCTTTCGAAATCATGTGCTTTTGACTCCGGCATTTTGCTATTACCAGAGAAGCGGACCTCATTTATACTCAGGAGCTTCGATATCACCTAATGTTTCTAAAGCTCAATCGATTATTGAGCGTGTGTATGTAGACGTTCAAGTAGAAGTTGGTAGCTTATAAGCTTGGCCGTTTTGCTGAGGTTGTGGGTTTGCTGCCTGCCGGTCATTTTGCATACAGAACTGGTTTAGGTTGTTGTGACGCATTGTTGTCTGTGTCACACCATTTACAATCTGCGCTGGATTGTGGGTCTGAGACGCGCCTTGTACAGTTGGACTTTAGCGCGGCGTTTGACAGGGTCAACCACAAGGGTTTATTGTACAAGCTCGAGTCTTATGGTGTGGGTGGTAGGATTCTGTCAATCATTCGCGATTTGGTTTCTGAGCGAACGCAGAGTGTGTCTGTTGACGGCGTTTAAGCGCCCCTGTCGCGGTGTGGAGTCTGGTGTCCCTCAAAGTAGCGTACTTGGCCCGCTGTTGTTCGTTCTGTATACTAATGATATGTTCTCTTCGCTTGAAAACCCAATGATCGACTATGCCGATGATTCCACTTTGAAAGCAGTGATACCTGCACTACGCATGCGTAATGCTGTAGCCCAGTCTCTGAATAGGGATTTGTCCCGCATTAGTGCCTGGTGTTCGGCCTGGAGTATGAAGCTGAATGCCAGTAAGACCAAGCCGATGATTGTCAGTCGATCTCGAACCCTTGTGCCGCAGCATCCACATCTGGAGATAGCCGACACCTTGCTTCAAGAGTCTGGCTCCCTGGAGATTCTTGGTGTTGTTGAAAAGCTTACCTTTGAGCCGCATATTAGGTGACTGGTGTCACGTGCTTCCAGTAAGATTGGGCTTTTGCGTAAGGTGAATTCTGTGTTTGGTGACAGTGGGGTTGTCCGCAGACGCTTCTATGCTTTTTTGCTACCTGCTTTGGAGTATTGCTCACCGGTCTGGGCTTCAGCTGCTGACAGTCACTTGCGTCTGTTGGACCGACTTGTTAGTTCAGCCAGCAGGCTGTGCGCGGCTATTGATTTGGTGAACCTGTCCCATAGGAGAAACATTGCCGAACTCTGTATGTTTTACAAGGTGTATAACAATGAGAGGCATTGGTTGTATTCGTCTGTCCCTGCACTTACGGTGTTTAGGAGAGAAACACGAGCTGCGGTCGGTGCATACACTTTCACGTTGGAGGAGGTTAGATGTCGAACTATTCAGTTCCGTCGGTGCTTCGTACCCTGGTCTGTTCGGGTTTGGAATTCTTTGCCGGCATCGGCTTTCGGTCGTGTTGGTCTGTAGGCGTTTAAGACAGCTGTTAATGGCTTTTTGTCGGGTTTCCTTTAGCAGCGTTTCGGGCTTCCCGGTGCTGCAATGTGCTTCATTTGGGTCGTGCTACCTGTCCGTGGTGGCCCGTGCGGGAAATTTAATAATAAAGAAACAGATACACTACGCCATACTGACTCCTAAAGTTACTTCATTTATTTTCAGAAAAATGCTCTCCGACTAAATAGGGACCACAAACTGTAAAAAAAAAAGTTCATCGTGGTGCGAAAAAGCCAATATTGAGGAACTTCTAAGCCAAGTGTCTTAGTTTCGAGATGACAAATTCTGCATCGCGCTAGTTGCCCTACATTTTAAACAATTTTCTTTGACTATGCTAATAAAATACTTTTTATTGACATTGAATCAAATAGCCACAGGACCCATTTGAGATTTTGTGTGGGCCATCAAGCACAGTGTAGTCTACGATACACAAACGTCATTAAGTTAGAGCCAAGCTACCCATTATGCTTATGCAATAATCATTCGTTTTGTCCGCGGTAAAGCGAAGTCAGTATTACACGAACTTAAAGTAGAGCTACTATTACGTGCATTATGGCTGCAACAAAAGATGCCTCGTGTCCACAGTGGCCAAGGGAACATTATATACGAAGTTAAAGTAGAGCTGTACTTATATCATTAGCGTCCAGCGGTGTCACTCTCCTCCCTGTGGACTAAAGAGGACATCTTACGCTTNTACAGTGGAACCCCGTTTTCCCGGACGTCTCTTTTTCCCTGAATCTTGACTTTTCTGGACTGTTAAGCAAATTTCGAAGTTTTCCCGGAAATACCAAGTTTTCTGGTATTCCGGCTAGGTTTCACTTTGTTCAACAGTCCAGAAAAGTCAAGATTCAGGGAAAAAGAGATGTCCGGGAAAACGGGGTTCCACTGTACTTCATTTGGGTCGTGCTACCTGTCCGTGCTGGCCCGTGCGTGAAGTTTTTAATAATAATAATGATAATGACACAGGTAAACTGCTCTATAGTGAGTCCAAGTCACTTCATTTCTTTTCAGGAAAATGCTCTCTGGCTAAATACGGACCACAAACTATATAAAAAAAAACTGTTCATGGCGGTACAAAAAAGCCTATACATAGGAACTTCTAAGCCAAGTGCCTTAGTTTCGAGATGATAAATTCTGTATCACGCTTGATGCCCTACATCTGAACCAGTTTTCTTTGACTATGCTAATAAAAAACTTTTTATTGATATTTAATCAATTAGCCACAGGACCCATTTGGGATTTTGTGTGGACCATCAAACACAGTATAGTCTACAATACACAAACGACATTAAATTAGAGCCAAGCTACCCATTATACTTATGCAATTATCATTTGTCTCGTCCACGGTACAGCGAAGTAAGTGTTACACGAACTTAAAGTAGAGCTACTATTACGTGCATTATGGCTGCAGCAAAAGATGCCTCGTGTCCACAGTGGCCAAGGGAACATTATATACGAAGTTAAAGTAGAGCTGTACTTATATCATTAGCGTCCAGCGGTGTCACTCTCCTCCCTGTGGACTAAAGAGGACATCTTACGCTTACTGCTTGTCTCCATCCAGACAAGATGGTACCCTAGCTCTAGGTCAGCTTCCTTCAGTGTAGTCTATAATAATAGTACGCTCGATACTGGCAGAAATACTGGTTAAAAAACTTGCTTGGACGCCGCTTCAATGTTCATGGCTGTGGTCGTGATTCTGCCAAGCCCGCGTTTGGCTGTTTGACACCCAAGAAAATAGATATCAGTCGACAAGCCGACTTGTAATTATTGTTAACTGATTAGTAATAACCAAGTTACGGATGGACTGTTTCCGGCTACCGATACCTTCTTTGCATAGGCATCAAGCGTGACAGGCAATGAACAGGTAATTACGCAGCGGTCATTGTCATCATTTTCAAGGTCACAGGTGCAGAAAATGAAGCTATTAGCCTTTTCTTTTTCCATTTCGACAAGCCGCACTCAAAAAGTTTTGTTACGGCGGAGGTTTTTGACCTTCTAATGAAGCCAGACGTCTATGTGCATTGTCCAATTGGTCCCGTATCTCTTCCATTTACAATCGGAGCATTCATCACAACACCTTATCTTCAGTACCCGTGTAACATCCATTTATAAATTAACAAACTCATTAGAACCGGCGTTCAGACATCGAGTCCCGTACGGTCCACACCCACCGTACTGAGATAAGGATACACGCGGGCAGCGAGGTTCGAACCCCAAACTCTTATATTCTCTTTCGTTAGAGACTCGGCGTGGAGCGCTTCACGTTCACCATTCGCCAGACGCCCCGCATAAGGCCAGCGTGGCAGCCCCACGCCCCGCCGATGCTTACCAACTTTGGTGTCCTGGATACACACCAACTGGTTCTCAGAACCTGATCGAGGAAAACCGTACCCCTTTATAGTCATCGTGACGTATTTCGCGAAAGCGTAGGATGTGTGTGTGAAATAGAGATCTTAGCGTAAATTTCGCACTAGCGTAAACGATTAAATAAAAAAAATACGTGGCTAATATCCTGGGGGTTTCCGTTGAATAGTATCCATGCGCCTGCCAATTGCGCTCTTTACGAGTAGAATCTTAGTCAGGCAAGACCTCAGCCGCTTCATGATTGTCTTCACCCAATCCTGTCTGACTTAACCGTTTCATTAACTCCTCACCCGTACCTGTCTGACTCAACCGTTTCATTAAGTCCTCATCCGTATACCTGTCTGACTCAACCGTTTCAGAAGGTTCTCACCTGTAGCTGCATGCCGTCAATCGATTGAGCGAGTTTCCAAAAGCATAATTTAATATTTTATATTCAACCATTTCTGAAATTTTCAATCCTCTAATTCATAAGGTACTGCTAAAACCCACGCTCAACATTTCGTACCATCTCTTAAATTTATTCTATAACTTATCACTAAGCGTCTATCTGCAGTAACAGTTTCGGCAATAATTTCCATGTTGTGAGGCCGAACTCTCATGAGCCAGAAATAGATAAAAACTGCTTCAGTAGGGCACATTCTATCAATGAACAAATCATGAATGATTCTTTTGCGGAGAGGTCTTTCAAACCAACTCTTTACCATTTGCGAACCTCTCGAAGTTTGCGCTGTCCTCCTCAACCATTTCAAGAGGCCCTCTACCGTGCCCCTTAACATCTAACCGTATTCTCCGCAGCACCGATATAGCAAACACAATTTATTCCTCGCGAGTTTATCACAAAGAAATTTCTCAGAATATTCAGCACTTGCGAGCCCCATCCTACGCGATGATCTGNTTCAAGAGGCCCTCTACCTTGCCCTTAACATCTAACCGTATTCTCCGCAGCACCGATATAGCAAACACAATTTATTCCTCGCGAGTTTATCACAAAGAAATTTCTCAGAATATTCAGCACTTGCGAGCCCCATCCTACGCGATGATGTGGCGGCGCTGCTCGCGCCCGACCTTCGAGGGTATCTCTCTGTTCGTGCTACTCACCTGGCAAGAAACAACAATAACGTGCTTCTCACAAATCAAAGCACTGTTATAAACTCAATTGATGTTTAAAATTTTGCACTCGTGGAGCTTTATTTATCTGTGGAATTATATATTTATTCATTCCATTATATAATAATATGCATATGATTTGTTGGTTGCTTATAAAGTTGGTTGATCGTCCAGTCGAGCTATCTGTATTATACCTATTTGAGAATTTCATCGCTCAAAAGAAAAAATTACATTTTTTTGCCCAAATTTAAAATTTAAGCATTAAATTAATGGTATGATACTCTTAGTTGAAATCATTCAAGACATCTCGAGTACCTTTCGGCGTTAGCACAGACACTAAATTTCACTGTCTCCCCAAGGCAACAAAGCTTTACTTTCTCCGAGCTCATGGCGCGCATGCCGAGTAGGAGACAAACACAGGAAGAGAGGAAATTACTTTAAAAATGTTCCTTAAGAAGAGCAATGGGGAATTCGTTGGGGTAATTATTTATTCCGTCATTTTAGGATTTCACGAGCCACTAGTGTATATTATTTTTATCGTTAAAAAAGGGACACAAGATGTGTATGTATTGTATTACTGTATTGGCCTTGCACACAGAAAGTGCCATTATTTTGTGTATGCAGATTTTGTTTACCGTATGTATTTTAAAGGTAAATTTGCGAAAGTTCTCGGACGCTGCTAGAATTTCAGAAATATTTTGGTTCTGAAAGGGTGCTTCTCTTTTGTGCATGTTGTAATGTACCAGTAATTATAAAACCAACACGTGCTAATAATGAAGTTTATCACTGTTACAGCAATTTTGATCTGAGTATACTGGAGGCGCAGATTTTGGGGAACACATTACATTTTTTATTTGGAGAAGCAATTTAAAGAATATCGTGTGGAACGAACTTCAAGTATGTAGAGCCTACAGTATATATATTCGACATTCTATACAGTTGTCATCTGTTATAAGCTAGGGTATTATCATTTAACTATTTTTGATGCTACATTATTTTATTTATTATATTATTGCTTTAATTAATTCCGTATATGATTTTTGAGAATAAATATAGGTGTAAGGTGTAAAGGTGTATTAGTATTATTTATTGTTATTGATATCAGCAATGAGATACTATCTCACATAACAGCAAAGCGTCTATACACAAGGAGACATCTGATATTTTACATACACAGTTGCACCGAATAGCACAAATTCCTTTTATTATATTGGTGTGTGCGAATTCAATTGGATAAGCAGCAAGCGAGTAACGCCTGGTTTCCGTGCTCTCGTTTTACCCTCCGTGTCACTTTTACGATTCAAAATTTGCATGGCAAAGCAATAGGAAAAATTGGCGAGTTTCCCTTCCGCTGCCTTCATGGCCGACATAAATATTTTATCCGATTTTATTTGCATTTTTCAGCCCAGTGTTCATTTTATCCATATATTTTGGGGTTTTAAACGATCATTGTGCGCTTGAAAAATGCAAGCCTGACGGAGCACAGAAAGCAATGGAAATCTTTGGTTGGAGTTCGAGCTTGTTGGAAAAAATGTTTGACGAGTGTACGAATTTTTTCGTGAAGAGAGACGGTACTATTTGACTGAAATACAAGGGTACGGGGAAAAAAACGACTGTGTAGGTACAATTAAGTTGGCGAACAGCGTATAAGGAAATATTGGAGAAAATAGATGAGTAATCCGGAACAGCTAATAATAGCTTGACCGCATGCATAGATTTTTTGGAGAATGAACAGCTTGGTTGAAAGTACTTGTTCCGTAAGAGCAATTGAACATAGTACTTAGTTAAAAATACGAGTTTTGTGAAAGAAAGGAAGGAATTAAAAATTCTATTTTTATTGACGAATAGATCGAAATAACTACTTGATTGAATGCAGAATGTTCAAATTTATATTTGAGGGGACTGGGAAAGATATTGGAATGTTCACTTGAAAACTGGAGTTTAGTAAGACAGGCAGAAGAAAGTGTCATGATGAGGGTACGAGTTGGGTGTTGAGGAGAAGGGCTAACATGGTTGGCTTTATATTTAAAAATGAATACCTTAGGATGATGTGTCTTTAATATGTCGGGCACTGCTTCCAGATCAGAAAAATATTGGTTTTTCTTTTTTTGGATACTTGACCCCTGATGAACTTTTCGGCATTAATTCAATAAACAGAAACACACAGAACATAGCTGGTGCCGGCAGCACACTACTCACTAGCTTCAGTTACCTGCTGGATGGTAATGGTGAGGTGGTCCGGGTTCTCTTCAGTTCTCATATTAATGAATCAGTGAATCCCATGATACACCTATTACCTTACTGTGAGATAAATAATAGGACTGCAGAACTCGACTAGGTTGAATTGGAAAGCTCGAAAGTTTTTAGTGTTGTAATTCCTAACAACCCAGTGTATTCTTCGAGGGCGGGATTTCCATGCACCTGAGTGGAAATTGTAGCTTCAAAAATACAAACCTTCGTTTCTTGGGGAAAAAATAAATTTACCATCGTGTCTGAAAGGGATACACGTTACATTACTTGTTCCATCCCATCCTATTTGGTGTCAAGCCGTTCGGGGCACCTAGATGCGTTAAAGAACCTGATAAATGCATCAGGCTACATGAATATTTCGCTCTAAAAAAATAGATTTGGCTTGTTTGAATTGAAATACCAAAGTTTTTCAGTGTATACAAAAATTACCTAGTTCAAACATAATTGCTTTCTAACAAAAATATCACTGACAGGTGTAATGTTGACTGCATGCGTCCGACAAAGATCGCCCCACCAGAACTAGGTAAATATAGTGTAACGCATAATATTTTCAAAGGATATCAGTAAATCAGGTTACAGTCTATCTACTAAATCACAAAGTAATGAACTGTATCTGCATATCCATATAGGATTACACATGTATGATGTATTGCTTCTTCATTTACAAATTTTCTACTTTGCGTTTATGGTGAAGTGCTGGTAGTTTTCTATTTTTAATATCCGTCCCTTGAATTAAAGATGTCGCTTGGATTTACTTAGTTTATTAATAGGAACCTTTCAGTTCTGAGCTGCCCGGTCGTCATCCTGGAGAAGTTAGAGAAGTCGCGCCAAACTTATCCAAAGAGTCGATTTTCTTGCCTGAGCTTTTTCTGCAGCTCCCGAAGTTATTTGACGCAGGTGTGCGCAGTTGCTGACGTTTCGTAACGCAGTTACTGCAGCAGTGGCTGACATTTTGCCACCGAGTGATTGTAAGGTAGTGGTGGCAGTCTTCGACAGAGTTACCACTTGACACTGCGCGATAGAATGACTGTAAGAGTAGCTGCCATATCGTGACAGAGCTATAGTAACAATTGTAAAATTTCGTGACAGAGCTACTGTACCAGAGGCTGACATATGACTGAGCTACTGTACCAGAGGCTGACATATGACAGAGCTACTGTACCATGGAGAGGCTGACATATGGCAGAGCTACTATACCAGAGGCTGACATATGACAGAGCTACTGTACCAGAGGCTGACATATGACAGAGCTACTGTACCAGAGGCTGACATATGACAGAGCTACTGTACCAGAGGCTGACATATGACAGAGCTACTGTACC
>LQNS02278187.1:17821687-17836012 GCA_001587735.2 Parhyale hawaiensis
GTACCATGGAGAGGCTGACATATGACAGAGCTACTGTACCAGAGGCTGACATATGACAGAGTTACTGTACCATGGAGAGGCTGACATATGACAGAGCTACTGTACCAGAGGCTGACATATGACAGAGCTACTGTACCATTGAGAGGCTCACATATGACAGAGCTACTGTACCAGAGGCTGACATATGGCAGAGCTATTGTACCATGGAGAGGCTGACATATGACAGAGCTACTGTACCAGAGGCTGACATATGACAGAGCTACTGTACCAGAGGCTGACATATGGCAGAGCTACTGTACCACGAAGAGGCTGACATATGACAGAGCTACTGTACCAGAGGCTGACATATGACAGAGCTACTGTACCAGAGGCTGACATATGACAGAGCTACTATACCATGGAGAGGCTGACATATGACAGAGCTACTGTACTAGAGGCTGACATATGACAGAGCTACTGTACCAGAGGCTGACATATGACAGAGCTTCTGTACCATGGAGAGGCTGACATATGACAGAGCTACTGTACCAGAGGCTGACATATGACAGAGCTACTCAACATTTTCTCTTCATACTTTCTCTCTCCGAAAGCTGTACCCGTAGAACTCCGTCACCTTCATCCTCAATTCATGAGTCAACATGGGGCAGCGGTGTAGGGTGATGTTGAAAACCCCTGAATACTTAACAACCCTGTTAAATTACGTTAGAAAAATAGCGAACGTCAAAGACGGAAATTACATAGTATTATGTTATAATTAACCGTCGTCAATATTAGTTACACGCTGAAGAATGCATGCTGGTTCTAAAAAATACTGGCAAATGCGTCTCCAGTTAACGTCATTAATAAAAGAATTAAACCTTTTCAACGATAACTTGGAGAAGAAAAAGAGCCCTCATGTGCTGAATATGCTAGCAATTTAAAGATTTATTCTTTATCCAGATACGTTTGTCTCAGCGTTTTGTATTTTGTTCTAGGAAATTTTAACTAAACTTTTGGGTCAATTTCCTTGCTTCGCCCGGTGTATTCAAGAACTGTCAACGTAACTTTGTACGTAGGGTAATTTTCTCACTTTTACGCTAATAAATTATCTTATTTCGAAGTTTCCAAATAAATCAGGGAGTTTTAACTCTTCTGTCTCGGCGCCTTCACTGTAATGCCTGACATTTATCTTCCTAAACTCTACGTTCGCTCCGTCTTTTTCTGGAATGTTTCGTTCCTCTTTGACGTTTCCACTTGAGTTCGTTCGATGAAGATATTATTAAATTTACTTATGAGCTCAATTCCTTATGACTCTTGGTCCGTACTGGTTGTGTCTGTGGCAGCTTCATAGAGGATCCATCAACAAAATTTTCGCATCCAGATAAGAACTTAACTTACTATTAGTCCGAGTTTACTAATGATTTTCTGTTACTGTCTCGATATTCTATAGCATTCGTTCGATGCAGCTATTTTGGGTATAATTATTACTTACTTTAACTTTTTTCACAATTCCAAGTTTGTGTCTGCTTTTTTCTTGTTGTGACTGTTTCACAAAACATCGTTCGGTACGTGTTACACTTTTGGATCAACTGTAGCTGTTGAATTTTGTATCCGTTCTGTGCATTTTCTGAAACTAAAATTATTACTTCAATGATTGACTGACCTTCATACCATTGTAGATAAATTTGCAGTATTTTCATACTATTAATATTGTTTCAACGTAATATTTTCAACTATTTGTATCTGGAACTACTTGGCTACTTATGGGATATTAGGTATGATGCTTTGTCAGACTTGTATATATGTACTTGTTCATAGTTGTAGCAGTGTATCACAAACACTACATATAATATATATTAGTGCATCCGGTTGTCAAAAATGACGGCGAAGAATTCCTGAAATTTCTCCATTACCACATATTCGCTATATAATGCAACTGCCAACTTAAAAGAACATAAGATGAGCGGTTTCGGGTTCGCACGCGCTGAGCAGCGAAGCTCTTCTTTCTTTATCTGACATGGAGAAGCATTAATTACTTTTGTAGGCAGTCTAGCATCACTTAAAGCATTAATTTCGATTCAGTATCGTGGATATACCAAGATATTATGTGCGTCGAATTTTTTTTAGCTCAGCAAAAAGATGAAAGAAACCAGTTGGAAGACTAAATAATGCAACGATATAATTTGTGGAAAGCACCAAGAATCAGGTTGCTTGAGACTGCTTATGAGAGACGTCTGATATCTACAGTGCTTCGACTTCAATGTCGAAGCAATGCAAGAAGTGCATTCAAATGTCAGGTTGCTACATACTTTTGCCATCAGCTGCAACCTGGCCTAATTTTCGCCTGCTTTCTTCCAGCTTGACAGAACATGGGCAGATAAACAGATTAACAAATAAATAAACTGATGAATACACAATGTAATAATTGTATTGTGGTCCTTGTGTGGATGTCACGGTTCCGTGAGGACCAGAGACAATTCTTAGCTAACGATTTTTCTGTTCGTCGTCTCAATTTTGCGAACTAAATTCTTCTATTGGTTATCAAGGTCATTCATTAAATTCCCAAAAGTTATCTTGCTAGTCCATTTTACATTTCGAATGCTATCAACTATTCATCATCAAGTGGATCTGTAAAGTTTCTGAAAACTACATTGATCATAACCATTTTTGCGTTATTATATTTGCAATACAGAAATCGCAATAGTAGAAAAATATGTTCGTTATGTAAATTTATAATGATATATATTAAAATAATTGAAGATTCTCGCAAATCTGGTTGGTTGAGGAGATGCGAGTACGAACAGGAGCGCCGTAGCTATAGACTGTTTTTTTTATTGTTGGTGTGATATCTCAAAATACAAGTACTGTCTTCAAAGACTTGTCGAGTTAGAGTTAGACCGTGTTTGGGAGACGGGTGCTGTTGGGGCTCCCCCACATCACTGTAAAGTAAGACGCCGACTCAGGATGGTGGTGATCATGCTAGAGTAATTCATGTTATTTTTCAAGGTACAACCTTCATTAGGACAGGAAAACTTGTAAATCACATTGGTGGCTCGAGTCGAGCATCTTAATGCAGTTGTTCATCACTTTTATGTGGCAGAAGAAAACACGGAATGTGAGGCGATCGTCACGGTTTCTGGAATAGACACTACGTGCTGTGTTTTGTTCTATTTTTTTTTTTCATCCACACGATGGGAATCAGTCATTTGATTTTCGTAGTAGACTAGGAAATTCCACGAACGTTGTTATGTTGGACCGAATTTTTATTGAGGCGTTTTGCAATATCTTTTTGTGCAGGTAAATTCGAGTGGCTATTGTTTACCAGAATTTGCAAGCAGTGCCTTAGTTCATTTTCTAGTTTTTCTGGTGACGAGCAAGTTTTTCTAGTTCTGTCAGTGAACGCAAGGATAACGCTTACTTTATATGTTGAAAGGCATTCAGTATCATAATTAAGGCAGCTTTCCATGTCGCTAGGCTCTATAAAACTATAGTTTCGTAGCAACCATGGTTGATAGAGATTATACATATGAAATATAATTATATATTTAATATAATATAATAATTATAACATTATCTGTATGCATATACTCCTATTTCCGATGATCATACGTGCCATTTGACCCTCATCATGCGAGAGCTGATATCAGGTTCTTTGCTAAGGGTAAGAGTATCACTATATGGCAGCAGCAAGAAACAGACATGTTTCATAACCACCGTAGATTTTATTAACATCTTCCGCTCAACCTTATGAGGACCAGATACAACGTCAGATTCTCGTTGGAATGATTTAGTATGAAGCGTTTCAGAAACACGCTGGTCGCTGCGCGGTGAAATAGTCGCATTTCCTTTCATTTACAGGTAATATTCACAGGCCTCTACCGGTACCATGAGAGCTACGAACTTATCAGCACCCCTTCATGTATACATGCACTTGCACAAATATTCTGCTTGACCCAATGGCTGCAACAAGCCCAACTGCCTCTTAGCTAATTAGAAAAATAGAGATATTAAGTAATGAATTAATTATTCAGATAATCTGCTAATTGGCAAGATAATCTTGTTAGCGTTCCTCATTACCTGCCGTCTAAATTTAGCGATTAATTTTGCCAGAGATTAATATGAGAACACGACGGCAGCTGCCGNTTAGCTAATTAGAAAAATAGAGATGTTAAGTAATGAATTAATTATTCAGATAATCTGCTAATTGGCAAGATAATCTTGTTAGCGTTCCTCATTACCTGCCGTCTAAATTTAGCGATTAATTTTGCCAGAGATTAATATGAGAACATGACGGCAGCTGCCGGGGCAGAGCTGACAATCATGCTGCCGGGAAACAGGCTACACAAACAGAGGATGTTCTATGCACAGTGCTGATACTGCGACCAAAATACCTTATCTGTTGTTGTAACATTTTACTGGGCAACTAAACAGGCTACACAACAAATAGAGCATGTATAATATGCATAGTAGTTGTAATGCGGCCAAAATGCCTTACTTATTGACAAAAATTTTACTGAACCAGTAAAATGGAGGAAGGGAGGGAGGGGGAGAGGTAATTGCAACGCTTTTGTGATCAACTTATAACAAATGAATCCAATGAACCACCAGTATAAAAACTGTACTGTACTTACCTGTTGATTTGTATCTTTGTCTATTTTATGCCCCGTTTAAAGGATTTGCTCGCAGTATGTATTAATCTTACGGGCTCGAAAGATCGATCATAATTCTCTACTCTAATTTTTAGCTGCAAATAAAACAGGATGGTAATGGTCTATCGAAGCGGACGTGCTTACTTTATTCGGTATTTTAAAATTGGAATTAGAGTATGCTGGCGCAACGTCTTCTCTACCGTAAAATCACTACCACGAGTGTGAATAATGGAGTGTCAATCTTTACTTTTTGCCATCATTTTTACAGCTTGTTACATTAGCATAATACATTCATTTCTTCCAGAAACTTGGTGTCAATTTCAAAAGCAGGGTATTGTATCGTAAATGGAGGGCAGCACAACAATGAATAATATTCACTATTTCGAACACCTGTTGACTAATTATTGTGTCCTTCACTCTCCGACCACACTTTTAGCCCCATCTGCACGAAGCCTTCTGTGTCACGTACAGTAGGTTGGAACGCTTACAAAACAAAGCAAGGTATTTAACGGTAGTGCTCTTCAGCTGCAGAGCGATGGCAAATTCTAGCGTTTGGTTGGATGGTCTATGTAACCTTTCGTCTCTACTGTATACACTTGCGAACGTTTCAAATAATTTCATTCCTACAAAAAAAGATGTCTAATTCAGGCACGAAAGTTAAACCTTTCCACTGTTCAAATAAGACAAACAGCCTTACGAAAATAGAGCTATCGCAATGAAAGTATTCATGTCCGCTCTCAGAAAAACAAGTCGATGGCGAGCGCAGAACAAATCCTTAGCACGCCGCCGTTACTCACCGCATACCAGCAGAATTTTCTCTTCTCTCCTTATCTGCTTCGTGACGCTTAATTCTTTCGTCACACATGACGCAAAGTGGCGGAGGAAGCCGCGTTACTCATCGATGACGTAATTGGTTCGTGAGACGTAGCGTCACTTCGTGTAGGAGTCTCCGGCCTATCGATTGGCTGGCCATGTGGGAGGCGCCGTCGCCTGGTGTTCGATATATGCACCAATTGTGTCTATTATTAGCACCTTGCTTTTTTAGGAAACATAACGATAGAAAATCATGTTACTGGCTTATTTTCTGCTCTTATAGAGAATTTTTAGTGAATTTAAGTGAGTATGTGCATGATACGGCTCACATCCAAATGATACAGACATATCGGCAATAGCTCATAGAGGGCCGGAGCTTAAAACCCGGCTGCTGTCTGGGAATGGGTCTGTTGGTTCGTCTACTACTAGCTATGTAATTTAATGTAATTATTGTTGAGCATCAGCAGGACTGCATTTTTAGTCAGTTTCTCTCAGATATGTTTTGTGTATCGCGGAACTAAAACTGATTTTGAAGATGTCTGATTACCCTTGAGACTAAGAAGACAAGGGCTGTGATAGAACCTATTTCAGTGAACGCCGTGATTACGAAGCGTTCGCTTCGGACACGAACCATCGTCAAACTTTAGCAGCTATAAAAAGTTACCAATAAAGGGACCAAGTCACAATGAAGCACTACATTGACGACACTAAGACACTGTGAAAGGATATTGTCTCATAAGGTGGATTGCGAATATTGTCGGATAAGATTGGACAGTATCATCCTGGAGTCGCGTTCACTGCACTCGTGTGATGCTTTCGTCTCAATGAAATTTTGTTCTAGAATAACAACGCCATTGCACAGGAGAAAAATTTCTACAGAGTCGTTGAAAACTGAATTTACTGTACGAGTTTTTTTTTAAGTTATAATCGCCAGAGGCGTGCTGTAATCACAACCTAGCTGGGCAAGCGCAACCTAAAAATGGTAGTTATGACCCGAAATGCGGCTATGAGAGCGCCATCTTTGGACTACATAGTGATGTTAACTCAACAATAATCAAATTCTATGTTGAATATTTATGTACTCTGGGCTATGGATTTACTCGCTGGCTATTGGTATAATTTTCATGCTCCTTTATTTTCAAACAGATGTTGCGAGTTGTTACCTCTGTCACAGTAAGCTTTATCGCAACACGTTGTTACCACTTTTGGGTTGCGATAGCGACACAATTTGTGAGGGGCAGGGTCAACGGTACATAGCGCCGGCATCTAGAAATTGCCATTACCACACGGCTCTGCTGCCATTCGCTTGATGCACTACAAATTTGCATCACACCAAACCTTCGTATTATGGATACGGTTTTCGATTTTGACCAAGGCCCCTTAAAACACATATTCTAGGGGCCTTGTTTTGACACGATATGAACGGCATTGCTGTGCTTCAAGTTAATTGGATGCACAACTGATGGTGTCAAAGATACATAACATCCACAGTGGCAATAAACTTGGAACAGCACAGGCAAACTAAATTTATTTCTTGTCCTTTTTAGCGGCAAAGCATAATAGAGATCGCTCTTGCCGTCTAGTTTGGAAGCTGTAGCTCCCATGGTTTTCAGCAGGTGTAATGTATCCTTCATAGTGAAGTAGCCACCCCGATCGTGAAGAATGAGAGGCAATCAATGTCAATTATTTCCCGTCGTGTTTTGAAACCAGTTCCACCAGTGCACATGTCTTCCATATTGGAGATTAAATCAAAAATAATGAAGTGAAAAATATCACTCATGAAACATATCCAGTTCAATATATTGATTAGATACCAACTTCTGATATAATCTTAATGCACTCGGTGTTGGTTCATAAAAGTGATGTTCCCAATCTGGGACTTATTCAGCAATGTATGCTAGCTATTCAACTTCCGCCATCCTTTGAAAGCAATGAAAACCGTAATTTTCTTTAAATAACTAAAAACTTTGTAGCGGTATTCACTTGCGGCCACAGTTGCGACTCTGCGGCCAATTCTTTAAAGCAATACGGCCGCAGGATCACATTTTGCTTTTACGGTCACACGGCCACTGTACGGCAGCAGGAAAGCTCCTCTACCACGAGCCGTGCAGGGGACAATACTTTACTGAACAATAGGAAGATGCAAATTTAAAACGAAATTAATAGACTTTTCACGGCAAGTTGCCACGCTGCGCCTACGCAGGCGAATCTATCAGCCGTATCCATTTTACAACTCTTATCTTAAGCGTCGTTTAGAGACGCGACTCTCGAAATAGTTCAGAACTATTTGGACTACCTCTTATCGTAAGGAGACGGTAGCATCAAAGCTGGGAGAGTTGCAGCCACGTACGTGCTTTGGTGTCGATGCACTGCATGTGTGCTCTCCCCGCCAGTTCCCGGTACGGAGGTAATTTTGCCGTAGCCATTTACGACCAAGACCGATACTCTGCTTCTCATACTAAGCAACATTACTGCTTTCATTCAGTAGGTATATGGAGCAGCAAGAACAAATAACATAACTCAGCTCGTACCTATAGTTTACAACTAACTCCTAGCCGGAACTCAATGTTTTGCTCATCCGAGAAGACTTATTTTTTCTAATCTGTGCATGGGAATATAGGAATGCATAAAAGAAGTGTTCTGTTCCTGAAAACGTGCTATTTCATAATCCATGTAGATCACAACAACACAGAGATAGGGTTAGTTACAGAAAACATGCGCATTATACCAGTAATTGCATATCAGTATTATATAATAATTCACGTCGTTTTTTTATTTATTTATTATTTATTTATTTATTTATAACTATACTAGTGTCCCGAGCCGTCATTGTAAATGACGGCATATTGGGTTATTAATGACTGGTGCACGTGTGCGATAAATGACGGCAGTAAGTTAGCCCTTCAGGAAAACCCCCGCTGNCGAAAAAAAAGTTGGGTACCTTGGAATCTTTTTCTTCAGTATTAGATAAGGAAAAAATGAGGAAGCTCAAAAGACGGCGGGGGTTTTGGTGAAGTGTTCATTTTTTGCCGTCATTTATAATGACGGCACGGGCCACTAGTATCACATGTTCCTGAAGTTACTGGATGAGCATGGCATTATGCTGTAAGTTAACCCTTTCTGTCATACCGTGGTCCATGTAAACCATTTCGAATAGTCCTACGCTTACGAGAAAGGTATATGAATTCATAAGAGAACTGGTTAACTACCATTGTAAGTTGCAGGATGTTTCAGAAGTGTTATTATTATTATTTTTTTTTAATCTGGTATAGTGAGATTTAGGTAAAGGTACTTGACGCACTGCGTATTGATCACAAGTAATAATGGACGCAAGTATAATAGTATTTTGTTTATGCACAGAAATATACAATAATTAAAATACGCTCCGTGGCATGTAATTGAGCGCCCTCGACGCGAGGGCATATCGGAAATACTAAAAGAAGCAAGCATTACAGCATTTTGCTTGTTACAGTGAACAGTACTTCCTTTGCTTTTAAAAACAAAGTCCAGTTGAGACATTTAATGGAGTGTGCTCGACGTAGAACCCATCGGTAAACCATAATAATAGTACCGTGTTTGGCCTTCGATGCCGTTGACTCACCTTGCTCCCAGCTATCAAAAAGCTGATCGGCTGCTCCGACGCGTAGAATATTCAGCACGTGCCATCTAGGGAGGCCACTGCTGGCATTTGAGGGACAATCCCTCTAGGTTTTAGTGCGTCAGTGGCTTACGCGTAATTTATTGCGGCACAACTTCGTCCTGATATGAGCTGCCAATTTGATTTCACACCGAACTGTCATAAAAATATCGTTTGGTAGCCGCTAAGGTGATGCAAGTGTGTGTGGTATTTGAGTGAGAGCTCTAAGTTTATTTATTTATGGACATTGTTGTGCACAACTGTTAACTTTACGGTGACTGGTAGGGATTTAGGAGCAATATAATACGTCTCGACGTATGATGGTTATGCAATATTAGTTCATAGTTGTCTATTCTGTTGCTATGGCTATCCCTGACATGTAGCACTACACGATAACTATCGTGATGCATTAGCTAGATCATAGACTACGCTATTGTATTATGAAGCCTGTGGCTAGATCCTTTGGCTTCCAGCGGGATACTTCGTAGCCTGTTATCGTACGTTTGGAAGTAGAGCTGGTCGTTACTCTTAATTTATTTAGATGTATTGAGTCGCAATTTGTTACATTTACAATAAACTAAGCAAAACCGAAATACAGCTTAGTGCGCATTTGACGCTTAATTTACCATTACATTTCGTTGATACGTAGATTCAAAGCGTGTGATTGGTTTTACTTCAGTTTTGTTTATCGAGGGTCACAGGGGCTTCAGCACTACATCCTGCTTCAGAGTATCTTGATATGCCTCAAGAGAATATGAACTGGACTCAACTGCCAAATGTGACATTTCTGCAGTTAAATAAATCAAGCGAGATTGCCTGGAGAGATGAAAGGAGACACATATAAATGTCTCTCTTTGATGGCCGTAGGATCCCATCTAGTGGAAATAAACAAACTTCAATGGTTATGGCTAAACGAGGCCCTACTGCATACAGCACTTCGTACCATCATCACATGGAGTTATCCGTAATTGAGGACATTCGTATACCCTAGTGTGTAGTAAAGATTATGCGAGGTGGTAAACACCGTATATATCAATTAGAATTAGCCCCTTAGTTAAATTAAGAAAAAAATCAAATGTTTCTGCACCAGAGACTTGATACGCTTTCAGGGATACGCTGGTTCCCTGGGCTAGTTACCTACAATAGTGATTTGTTTGGTAATGTCAGCTGGTAGTGGATAACAGAGATCCTTTCTTTAGCAAATGCGTTAAACTACCCAATTATAGAAGCATCCAGCTCTCAGTTTATGTGTCTAGATATTGCATCCGTACAAGATGTTGCAATATACCGTGCGCGCCAAGTGAGTTATTATAGTCAGAGAGATACCTCGCCTCACTCAACTTATCTGGTAATCTCCTGGAGCCGACACATCATTGCCTAAATTCTTAAAAACGGCTTGTACTACGCCTTACTATCCAGGGACCCGCCTCAGCCTCACATCACGTTATGGCAATCGGCGATACTTCAGCTTGCCCAGCATTGAAACTTCCACCAACTCCCGAACATTTTGCCTGTAAATCGCATTGCGTGTCTTAACTCAGTCACAGATTTTACTTAACCATCGCCTTGTCAGTGTTATTGCGCTGGCCGTCACGCCATTGCTGCGATATTGCCGCTTTAATATCGCTTTATTGCGAACTTGACATCCTTTACCAGGTCTTTACTATTGCGCCTGCGTCTCAGCCGCCCTTGTCACGCTACACTGTGTGTATTGTAGCGTACAAATTACCTCTACAGTAATTAGTCTTCCCGTGTAGAACACCAAATAGCGATGAAAGCTCTTTATTCCTGGTGTAAATGATATGGTGCCTGTATGCTCACCAGTTTTCCTGCTTGCGCAAAGGTAACAGCGATGGTAATGGTGTTTACTCGTCTTTTGAATAAATTTACTCGCATAGCATACGACAACAACAACAATAATTTTCTTGCTCGGTGTAGGGTGTTGCTCGTCTCTATAATCATCTTCCCTTGTAGAGTGGATGATAGCGATATTAACATTCTTATTATGCTTAAAATTCTAATTACCTTTGCCATATTCTTTTTATTATTAAGTGGGTAATGGCATTTGTACTAACCTTGTCAGGTGAATGTATGTAGCATGCGACACGACTGGACTGATTTTCAATTCTCTGAAACATTATAGTGTTTTTTTTTTTTGTTTAATGTAAATACTATGAAACAACCCCACATGAGAGCGCAAAGTGTTTGTATGCTAAAGACTTTATGTTGTTAAAGCACAAGACTGTTTATTTTTCATCTAAACATGACAAACTATTTTCGTGGTGAAAATTTTGTCGTCCTTACGCAATAATATGTTATCTGCGAGGCTGAAATACGTTGAAACAGCCCATTATGGAGTGCAAAACTCTTGTACGCCTACAGTTTCGTATGTTATAAAATAACCTATTGTTACTGATGAATTTTAAATACCGCGACATAGCTCATGGTGCAGTGCGAAACGCTTGTATGGTGAAGGCTGACGGTGTGTCACTCGCAGAGCTGCGAGACTTCTAGGAAGGCAATCCATAGCTGCTGGCAGGCGTCCTAGATACAGAACCGATCTATGGGGCCTCCACCTCTCGATTCCAGGCCTAACAATCACTCGCTCTAATAAGCTACTCATATGCCATCATTCCGAGGGCATTGCACCCAGGCATACTCAATATTCGGTATCTCTGATACTTTGTACACGCAGAGAAATCTCTGCCCAGTGTTACAAAAGACCTGAAACACAAACATTTTGCATTTGAGGTCTTCTTGCTATTGGTAATACAAGTAAGTTATGGCACAGCTAACTCAGTTAGTCCTCAGAAATTATATTGATTTCTTGTTGAAACATTTGGTTACGTTTACAAACAAGTTTTTTTTTGCATGTTTCGTGCATACCATCTGCAAAATTGATCTCTTAATAGTCCTCGATGCAATTCTGAAGCGTCCCAGGGCATTTGTTGTACTCATCATCGAGCACAAGACCACTGCTGTGATTCCATCTATCGAGCAGCCCGGAGGTGATTAACGGCTGTATGTATGTGTGATAATCTGACCTCAGTTCGAATCTCCTATGGTAGTTGAATTGAAAATATCACACTGGGTCCTTTTTGATCACAAGCTAACATAATTAAATGGCTAATTAACCATCCTTAACCATGCAAGGGCTGTGGGCTTGTATATTTTACCGAAAAAATGTGGTTCTTATCATTATTAAGAAAACAGGGGCTGATATAAGATGTTTATTGGTTGCTGAAAAGTTTCTTTCTCCAGTTAAGTTTTCGTGCGTCAATATTACCCTCAAAACATGTTACGGATAACTAATCTGCTCCCTACTGTTTTCGTTGGGAATTATTACCAGCTTGTTGGAACCTGTCAGAATTCCGCACAGAACAAAAGTACTGTTCTTCAATGATATCTCAGACCCGTATGATGCTTACAAAGTTTGAAAAAATGTTCCAAGGCAGATAGCAAATCTTTTGCACAAGGTACTTGAATATTAAACCTCTCTGCTTCTGCCTATGACCTGCGAACAGCAGCAGTATAAATTGAAAGGACTCCCTTTGTTCCCTCCCGCAACCCTCTCAAGGATACCCTAATTTCCCCCCAGCTGATACTGAAATATTAACGTTTGTACTAACTGAGGAAGGCAGGAACAAAGGGAAGAACGAGCAGAATTATTTCCTGCGAGAAATTAAATTAGAATTTGGAGTTGAACTGGGTTACCGAGAGGAGCAAGCAACCATGTTGCCTCTGTCCAGCTGCCCCAGTGGATTTTGTCAGTATTTCCAACTGGCTGCTGTAGCTGTCAAACCTCTCTAGGCCGTCAATTCTTGCAGTTGTGTACTGTCAGCTGGCGCTTGACAGCACAGCCCCCTAGCGGCTCTCTCCACTTACAGCCTCAATCTTCACCAGCGTCTGACAATGGTGCTCCCTGCAGCAGCGCCGTTTCGATTAAATGGCCGACACCTTAAGAGGCACGAAGACCAAGCGCTCGTATGTTCGTCGACGAACGGAGCAATGTCGCTATACTGTAGATTAAAGGGCTGATGCCTTTCGAGACAGGCGTGCCAGCACTCAGTTGTGCATTTACAAACGTAACTAGAACGCCTCGTGGTGTATGACCATCATCCGCGGGGGAGGCAAATTCAACGCAAACATTTATGATGGCCAGCTAATCCTAGTTTCTCATATGGATGCTCTGTCCGACAAGGTTAGGGCATAGCCCCCGTAGGATTGATACTTAATGGCAACATGAGAAAATAGAACGCCTCGTTGCGTAAGACAATCTACCGCGGTGGAGGCATATTCTACGCCGTCGTTTTGATGGCAAGCTAGGCCTAGTTTTTTGGCATGGGTCACATCTAGGTCAACCCACCAAACTCCCTATAAAAAATTATGAACATTACGCAACTCTGTTTACCTGTCTTTGGTTGGACAGACAAATATATATATATATATACACTAAAATTTTCAACGAAAACATTATCCCCTCTCTCACTTCGTTCATGGGTGATAAACGTGTCTCATTGCACTAGAGTGATGTTTGTTACGTTTCGAAACAAGGAGATGAGACACTCACTTGTTCGTGAACGAAATTTTAAATGGCTTGTATTGAGATTTATGGCTCTTGCGAAAAACTTAAATAGGGTGACTATTTTCCAGCACGTATACAAAAAACGAGTATAAATGATTTCTTAACAAATTTAGGCATTTCTGTTGGCTTAGCATGCGACTGATTCTCTTGTCCATTATAGTCAGCTCTTGCTGTGGGAAAATATGACTGCTGGTTCTTGATTTCAGCGAGCACTCGCTCTTGTTGCACAAAGCTTGTGATTTCTTGGCACCTCGTTCTCGCTGTCCTCTCCGTGTCCCAAGACATACAGTTGTTGTTTTTCTGCTACATCACGAGACGTACAGCTGTTTCTGCCACGTCCCGAGACGAAAACCTGTTCCCTCCATGTTCCGAGACGTGCAGCTGTTCCCGATACACCCAGGACTTACTGCTCTCTTTGCAAATTTCCAGGACTTACAGCTGTATCTTTCATTTTTTTTTTGGGTCGAACAGCTGCTCTTGTAACTTCAAGAGGCATACATCTGGCCTCGCCATGTCCCGGGACGCACAGTCGTTCGCACCATGTCCCAGGACGCACAGCGGTCCCTGCACAGTGCCGGCCGTGTCGCACTCTCCCTCACATGAGCGTATATCGACCACAGCCCCTCTGAGACCTTTACAGTGTGACCTCTACAGCTGGAGCA
>LQNS02278187.1:17836108-17854408 GCA_001587735.2 Parhyale hawaiensis
ATATCGACCACAGCCCCTCTGAGACCTTTACAGTGTGACCTCTACAGCTGGAGCAGGACGGCTGTAGGACATACATTCGTAACGCGTCTGCCTGCTGCGCTTACAGTAATGCTCTTAAGGGATATACTTGGCGTCCCAAACATACGAACACGTCGAAATCTCAGTAATAATATCGGGTGTCACATAAGGCTCCTTTCAGTTCGGTAAAAGCTTTTGACAAATTGCAGAGATTCAATGCTCACCTGTTATATTTTTCATGCCTCCAAGGATTGTACATGTAAAAGTAAAAACTGAATATGATGTGTATTTCAGAAATCGAAGAGGATAAACATCTCGAGAGAAAGAGGATGAAAAAGCGGATGAATGTAATGCACGTCATAATCCCTAGAGGGAACCACTTGGCATTGCTTCTTCTATCGAATTCTCGCGAATCTTGCATGTCAGACTTACAATCTTTTAAAAAATGATTGAAATCCTACAGAATATTTAGTTTGCTTACATTCTAGTAATGTATAATGTTTAAAATTTTTATATTTTATTTCCTGAAAGTATACAACTTAGCCTTTGGTGAATTCATCACACGTAGGCTTAAAAGTCTAATACAGTAACAGTGCCTTCCTAGAAGTATCAATTTTGCTCTTCAAGACGCGAAAGGTCTATGCTTCTTAACTAACTCGAGCGTACTGGATACGATGACACACAGTGTGTAAGTATTGTACAGGGACCGGCATGGGTCATCAATTTGCTGGCTATATGAGCGAGCTAATTTTATCAAATTAATCCAATTAGCATTAACTTGACTGCATCTTGAATCCTAAGAAATCGATGCATCACTGTGAACGGTGTTTCAGGCGTTAATGGCAAACCGATTACATTGAAGTTAACTGAAAACTCAAACTCGCAGGGCTCCATGTATACATTTTTGAAGGGCGGAGCCTTGGGCTGAAATGTTACAAATTTACTAGAGTTTGTGACGTCACAAATGGCACGAACTAACGACCTATTGGTAACTGTGTTAGAGGTCACTGCATAAACACTGCCTACGCATAGGCACTGGCTAATAGGACTAATCCGCAGTTATTATGACGTCATCAAGGCTGAGAAATAAAAATGACGTCACATCGACATATCATATTCCTCGCTAGAGAAATATCACAGCTATTAATAAGACTTCTACTCGGGCAAAATCGGAGGCGTCTCAGGTAAAGCATATATAACAGCGAACAAAAATAGTGCTAACTAATGCGAGAAATAATTTGTTATTAGTTTGTGAGCAGCGAGAGTTTGTGCAAAGTTTTAATGAAAGAACGACTCAACGAAGACGCTGCCACAATATCATGATACTGAGAATCCAGGTCACCTCCTTGTGCAGAACGTTCTGGTGTAGACAACACGTAACTCCGAGTAGTTTTTATCTAATTTTTAGGACGCTTCTAAATACATGTTTGATTTTTCTTGCTCTGTTTCAATGCATGCGCTGATATTCTGAAATGCGGCAGAAGTGCTCTGAAAAATTCAATGATTTTTCATGAGCATCTTTCTTTTACGCACATGCCGTCTTGCATTTTCCCAAGAATAGCACGAAAAACTAATAAGTTTTTGCCACGCACTGGTTCAGTTGATTAATGTAGATGTAACTTTAAAGACTGATAAAAATTAGCTAATGTACACGTTTGTTTTGTTTTTTGGCTGTGTAAATTGTGAATGTAGATTCACTGCACTGTATAAGAGTCTGTGAAAAATTTACTATTTAAGCAGAGGTTCTTTGCCAATAAGAAAGTATAATTTACAGCCCTGTATCAGTGTACTCACAAGACCTACAGGATATTCTAACGCGTTAATCATCACATACTGTATTTTGCTCTACTCTGTTAGGTAATGTCTCCTATGTTAACACATGTGTGTGATCATCCAATTAATTTCAATAGCCTGTTTAAGTTAATATGTTCTATGATTATGTAGCATGTTGCGCTGTAGCTACGGTATAAGGAGCTTTACTATACGTCTACTTGAAGTATATGAATGACTTTTTTTATTGTAACAGGAGTTTAGTATATGTATGAACAGCATAGGCAAGGTTTACCTTTTCTAATAATAATAGTTACAACGAGAACCTGTAGATTGTGTAATAGTATTAGCCAAAGAACACCTTCGCTGTGAGGAGAAAAACATGAAACTGTTTGCTTTATTTGACGCTTGGTTATGAATATTGACAATTTTATTGAATATATATTTATATATTTGCTTTTTCTGGCTTTTTCTTTACAAATGTGGGCAGGCTGCAGTGCTTCTCCAAGGGATTGGTTTAACAAACTTATGATTTTTACTCCTGCACAATTTTTTTCCTGCCGCCTGTGTTACGAAGGTTGACACTTTGCAGCGCCCCTGAGAGCTGCAAGTAACACTACCGTAACTTGTCTCTAACTTTGTTGTGCTCTGTGGCGCAGAAACTAAGCGTGGCATAACTTGGCCTGTGCACCTCACTGACTTGTGTTGCTATGGCAATGATTCTGTCAGGCTATATACTTCGAAAATGAATGTACCGTAGGTGAACTAATACTCCTTGATTGCTAAGAACAACTAGGATGTATGTATGTAGTGTTAAGTGAATATGTGTTCTTCGAAAATGAAGAAACACATCGCTTTTAGCTCAACGTGACTATGTGTACGGTACCTACTCGAAAAATTATGATCTCGTAGAATGAGGCGAAATCAACTTTCGATTCATGCAGAGTGTCTTCGCCTTTTACAGAAAATAAAGATAACGAATATTTCCATAGTAGATTTGTCGCTAGAATGTCATGAAAATTAGTCGCGTGGCGGAAAGTTTCTGACATCAAAATACTTTTATTGATATACCAAGGTTAGTGTTGCCTATAGAATGACATATAAACAAGTGACGACTGAGGGTGCCTGACGATCTGAAAATAGAGTACTCCATTGAATATTCCTAGGGAAAGTTGGCCTCTGTAGGAATACCATACAAAACAAACAGACTAGAATTATGAAACAACAGTGCAAGTATTTGCCAGTGTAGATTTATTTCCAGTGTAACCCAGTAGCAGGATGCAATACTGAGTTAGATTATCTTGGGCAATTACGCAATTCGACAAATGTTTTAAGGGTAGATTTACCTCAAGAATGACATCAAGACCAGACTACGACTTCGAGTGTCTCCAGCAATAAACTAATGCGGTCATATATCTGTTGCATCGATAGCATTATCAGTGTCATATTGACAGCAGTGTCAAATGTATTCAAGAAACACTGATAACACAAATGCATTTAGAGTACAGTAACTGTTTGTTTTCCTGGTACTATCGAGGTCTGACGGCGAGACCACACTATGTAATCGCCCGTCCAGCTTATGCGCAGACTTTCAACTCGCAAGTCGTTCAACTTTAGTACTTTCCAGGGGTATCGCGAGCACCAAATTTCATTGAGCGTCCGCTCATCATTGTAGACTCCGATTTCATAGGGTGTCCTCGGCATTAGTTTGTGTACGCCAAAGGTACATTTGCGCAATTTATATATCTATACTGTATATAAATAAATGTGCGTATATTGTTGTTGCGAAGCAAAAGCCAGAATGTATAGGCAATAGTGTATAGTGTGTGTGTGTGTGTCTACTCACCGCGGGCAGTGTCTGTTCACTGTCCGAGGCTCAGTGCCTGTCCGACTGTTGTTGATGGAGCTTGTACCATGCGAAGGGTTTTTGATTTTTGCTTTTATTTGCTGCGCTCTGAATTTTCTCAAGTGATCGAGTGGTATGGGATGCTTACTTCAATCAGTTCGTCATTACGTGAAGCGCAGTTTAAAAGGCGGCCTTGAGAAACTTCCATTTTTCAACCTTCCACCGACATTTTTCGAACAATTTTCAGTAAAGGTCTGTTCATATTAGATTTACAGTCCCACAACTTCTGACAAATGACTGAAGTCTGTACGAGAAAGCTTCAGCTAATATCTATTGTTTGGCTAAAGTTTTACTGTCGGAAAACTGGAACAAGGGACGGGCCAAGCCCGTTTCAATTTAGAGCAATATTCGAAAAAGAGCATCGAATCAAACTCGTAGAACTCGTCTTTTCATAAAAAAAACGCAACCTTATAAATATTGGCAGTAGCTGCCGTGATCGTTGCATATGCAGCTCACTCTATGCCACGGTAAATGTAAAGTCTATTAGTTTACCGCGCTTTAATTAAGTGTACCGTGGAACGCACGCTGATTTTATGGTACAAAAAGTTATTTAGTATTGCTGTACAATTTTTTTTAACGAAGTAGGGATTACGGTTTGCAAATTTCGCGGCGGTAATAACAGTGCTATTTTTTTCGAAAAATAAAGGTTTATTTTATCCGGTAATATGTTCAAGCGGACGGTAAAAGATTAAATCAAAGTATTGCAGTTTTTGGACATAAAAATAATGTAACTTAGTACAAAGTTCTACTCATGAGAGTACTAGATGCTCGAGCCGTCCATAATTTCCTTCACTCTTCATTGTTGGTCTGTCCTCAAGAATATTTTATTTTTTTCTACCTTGATATTTGACTCAATTCGAGCATCATGAGGTAATAACATTCGTATAGGAAAGACAACACAAACTAGATTAGATTAGATAGGCGGCAGTAGACGCACCAACAGGCCCATTCTCAAAGAGACACCGAAACTTTTGCAACGGCCCTCTATGAGCTACTGCCATTATGTTAGTAAGATATAAAGAACTTGGCAAAAGAGAAGGAAAAAAAAAGAGGAGGGAGAAGAATCTCTGCAAAAGAGACGATCACGAATACACGAAAGCGTGATCAATAGCCGCTAATATGCGGAGTTAAAAACGTCACACTGTGTAGCTGGAGCGGAAGAGAGAAGAAGACGGATTAAGGTAGCCTCGGAAGCTTTGGCCGTTAAGAGTGTGCGACTCCTGGAGGAAGAATTCTTAGCTGTGGGGGATGTGTCTCCCAATATCAAGACGATTTTTGAACGAGTTGACTGATTCCGCACTAACAACGTCGGAAGGGAGTCTGTTCCAAATGCTGACTATGAAATACGGAAAGAACTGCTGACTAAAGGTTCTTCGAGCTTTATGCTTGAATTTTTGACCGTTGTTTCGCAAACGATCATTAATCTCTTTCAAAGAATCCCGTTGTAGGTACGTCGTTGAACTAGTATGTATCCATACTACTGCTAATTGGCACTCAAAGCGTCTTTGATACTCGGATATGATATATTTGGCAAGGCAACAGCCTCCATGTCGTCTCCTATATCATGTTTCAGATCAGGACAAAAATACCAGCCAACAAAACCAGAAATGAACAAACTATGTATTATTGTACAGTGGGATTATTATTAATACTTCACGCTCGAGCCACCACGGACAGGTAGTGCAGCCCAATTGAACGATGCATTATGCAACACCGGGAAGCCTGAAACACTGCTGAAGAAAATCCAACAAAAAGCCATTAACAGCTGACTTAAAGGCCTTCAGGCCAACACGACCAAAAGCCGATGCCGGCAATGAATTCCAAATCGAAACAGAGCAGGGCAAGAAGCACCGACTGAACTGACGAGTTCGCAGTCTAACATTCTCTAAAGTAAAAGAGCGCGCGTAAACTGCAGCACATGTCGAAAAATATTCTTAAAGTACTGTGGATCCATTTAATTAGAGCCTTTTCTAAATGCGTGAAATGACTATAGCTTTTAGCTTGTTAATTTTGAGTAAAACTAGTGGCTTACACCGTCATTAATTAACAGTATGAAAATAATCACTTCAGCGAAATCCCTATTTTCGTTCACTCTTCGTCACGGTTCTCTAGTCAGAAATACCTTTCCCTTTTGTCTAATTTTTCATTTGCGTATTTGCAGAAAAAAAAACAGATCAATTACAGTGGAAAGGATCGAAGTACAGCTAACATCAATGCTACAATTTTAGACTTTGCAACCTGACAGGGCAAAATCCCTTATCTGTTCATTAGATGAATTTTCTCCTATCTAATCCTTCACATCAGAACAGATCAACCAACCAACCAACAAACCAATGCAGCACTAACACAAGCACACAACAAACTGCGCATTATTAAACTGCATAGTGGGATGCTTGAAAATTTAGCATAAAATCTTTTTACTGAATTATACCTCGTTTAACCGTACTTGTAACTGACTTTGTTATCCTTGAATAAACTTTACTTGTTTATCATCGCATGAGTTTAGTGGCTAATAATTTTTTCTCTTTCAGGTCATATCCAGAAATGGAAGCGCCGGTCCAAGAATTTCCAGCAGATCTGGGGCAGTGGAGGGCCAGCGGAAACCTGCTGGCTGTCAGCGGTTGTCAGGGATGTATATATCATACCAGCAGTGACAGCTATAACGACAGTGAAATTGCTGAAACTGCCAGTGGTGAAATGGCTGAAAATAGCGATAGTAAAATCACTGAAAATACCGATAAAATGATAAGAGGATATGGCAGTACCGAAATTACTAGGAATGTACGAGAAGGCAATAAAATTGCTGAAAATGTTATTATCGGCAGTAAGAGTAAAAGTATCTATTGTACTATAAGCAATACTACTTACTTGATTGATAGTGAAAATTTTGCCGACAACGACACCGATATTTTCGATAAAACTGTCGCCAAATCTGTCAATTCCAGACTTATTAACGAAAGCAGTGATGAAGTTATCGAAAGCTTCAACAATGACGAAGATAAAAGCAACAGCGGTAATACTGCCAGACGCAGTAGCTCGAAAATTCCTAAAAATAGTAACTATCCCAAAAATGACAGCGTCATGCCCAAGAAAAATAGAGATAATGAAAATAAATCATTAACAAGGCAGGTCTGCAATGAAGGAAATGTTGATTCAATTGAAAAGAAAGACTTAGGTAGTAAGGCATTTGGTTATGAATTATATTCCATTAAACAAATATCAAAATTTACGATCAAAACCGAGCGAAATTCCTGTATTTCCTCACGATTCAGATTCTTTCATATTATAGCCTCAATCGTATTAATATTAGACATAGTTCTAATGCCGTCATGCTGTGAGAAAATCAAAGGTGCTAATTTCAAAAATATTTTTGTAAAGGATGCTAACTTTCAACCACCGCACGTGCATTCCACTGTCGATATATTCCTATCTTCGTTGGCATCTCGAAATGAAAATAATCCTCTTCCACGAGCCGTTGTTATCCCTGAGTCTCCCAGTCTCGGCACACCTGTGTCTCGCCCAGCTAAGGTACCTGCATCTCGAGACGAATACCAGATCGTAACGAGTGGCTTAACCGCCGTGAAGACTGGAGCAGTAAGCCACTTAGTTACTCTAGACACCGACGGGCAAGAGTCTTTTGTCGTAAACAACAATTTAAGTGGTAAAACCGAAGTCCCTGTTTCTCCCAGCCCCCCAAACACAGCGTCTCGAATTCTTGACAATTCCGTGTCTCGTCATCTAGACAACCCAACGGCTGACGTATTGGACGAACATGCGTCCCACGATGCAGACGTTGATGCACTTGGTGACGACAACGTTCCCCAGCTCCCTGTCACCAACGTTGCATCGGATGACAAAGTCACCCATCCTTATAACGAGAATGTGAGGAGTAACGCTCAAGATTCTGGAGGTGAGGAAAAGCCCAAACGGTCTCGACGTGACGTATCTCACGTGGGCCACGAGAAGCCGGCTCGGGCTCCGCGTGGCAAGCATTTCGCGTGGAAGTCCTCGTGGCAGCATGGCAAGCGAGTACCGGTGTTGGCTATCGAGTAAGTTTCCTGCATTTATACTTATTATCAGTACGGCATAGCTAAAATTCGCCATTCTAATTCTAGGGTTAATATGAAAAATGCGTTAGCATAATGTTACGGGAATACTAGGTTGTACACTTCTGAGATTAACGCTTTAATTTTATTCATTACATGCCATTTCTTTATTAATTTAGAAAAAATAGAAGCATGGGCACAAAACAGAAAATTCATGCATAAGTTCTTTCAAAATAGTAGTTATATCAATCATTTTTCATGAGTATGCTACCAAGACTTGGGTGGGTAGCAAAATAATTAATTTTTAATGTTTTGTGTACTTTTTATCGAAATCTAGCATAAGTAATGTCTGTGCAGAAATATCTCAATATAATCCTATTCCAAATAGAATACCTACATTGAACTTCCAGAGCGAAGTAAACAATATCTTTCTTCTTCTACGCAACATCTTACCCTAGCCTATTTTTTACTGCATACTGTATTCATACTTTCAAAACATATTGCGCCTTAACTCTGAGCAGCCGACGTTTCTCCTAATAGAAAATAGTGTCAGTGTCATCTCATTAATAACAATTGTAGGTATTGTGCGTGGAACTCTCAACACACAAGATGCTAATTCTCTCTTATGTTGTTGTTTAGTATTGTTCTTACGTTAGCATGAAGAAAGAAAACCTTACGGTGCTGTGCCCTAACTCTGTTAGACACAGCATCCATATGAGAAATAAATGGGATTTATTTATTTATTATTTTATCTTCTTCCAGACCAGACGGTCAGAGAGACAGAAGAAGTTTAGGGATCTCATCCACCAAGTCTCACGGACTTCACACACCCGTGCACGGAACCACAACTACTGCTTCACATCTCGACAAGTGGCGTCCAGTCCGTTTGGATCACCGTGGTGGTGCACATCATGGGAGGACGCGTGGCTTCGGTGCCCGTCATCGTATCGGGAACCTGCCACACGACAGCGATTCTGAATCAGCCTTCAGTCCCGATATGCATGGATCTTGGGAGCGATCCGATGCTCGCAGCAAGCGTCGAGAACAGAGGAAGTCGGTGCTGCCACGCTCGAAGGATCCTGTCGATTTGAACTCGGGGCCGCCAAAGGAACTTTCAGAAAATTTTAACGACGTTGGCTACATCAAAAGCGAGGAAAATGCCCAAGCAACTTTCGGCGTCAAAGTGGACGAAACTTCAAGCTTTACTCGACGTCCATCAAAGAAGAAAGTTCGACGGCAAGGGGCACTAAAATCGCAAAATCGCAACCCCTTCAATTTGAAACAGCATCAGAACTCTCACTCTCACAGTTCTAAGCGTAAGACAGAGAAGGAAATCCGTTTCGAAGACATTGCGGCTGGACTCGAAAGGGAGAAGAATGTCTTGAAAAAAGAAATAAATAAACTCGAAAGCTTAGAAGAGGAAGAACGAGAAATGATCAGAAGAGACCTACTTGCAATTGAGGAGGACTTGGAACTAATTTTGGATCGAGAGAGGAGAAGTTTGGTTGAGAGAAGCGAGAGAATATTAAGGAGAAGAGAGAGAAGAAGGATGAGGAGAGAGAAGCGACAGCAACGTCGAAGAATGAGGAGGCGCCAAAGAAATAACAGGCGCAGAACAAGTTTAGAACGGGGCAATAATTTAGAATCCGATCTTATCGAAGCACTGCAATTTAATCGAGAAGTGGAGCAGGAGCAGAAGCGAGTACGCGAAGAAAGAAGACGGCTGAGGATAGCTCGAAGACGACATAAGAGGAAAGAACGAAGGAGAAGGAGAAGAGAGCGTAGGCGAAGAAACAGAACGAAGCAAACTGGACATGAGCGTAAGTGGTAACTTTTAGATAAAGTTAGGCTCTCACCTCTCGTTACAAGGCAGAGGGAAGTCCGTTAGCAGAGATTTCTGTGGTAATGAGTGATCTTCACACCGTCGAGTCCTGGGTACAGTCGGCATGCTTAGTATCCGCTTTGAACCTGCCTATGTACTTGAAAGTTGATAGCGGCTTTGCATTGTCTCAACTATATGGATTCTACTGATGCTCATTTAATCAACCTCAGCAATTGTTCATTATAGGGTTGAATTTCTAACTACAGTATTCTATCCCACATTCAATAGGGGGACACGAAATATGTACCTAAATACGCATAATACGTAAATGTGGTCTTAATTGCAGTGTTCTTATGGATTATTATTATGCGGGCAGTGCACGGCCACAACGCGTGTCAGTACGAAGACCTGCTGCACTGCGCCAGTGACGCCCGGCTGGTGGACGCAAGTCTTGGGATGGACTCGGGAGCATTTCTCTACTCCGTGGGGACTCCGCGGTGTCAGCAAAGGAAGGTTCGTGAGTTTCAGCAGTGGAGGGCATTCGTTAATCGAAATTACTTCGTTAATTGTTAGTATGTTCGTAAAAAAATTACTTCGATGACAATTAATCTGTTAATTCATGAGGAGTGAAGCGAAAGTTATCGATAATATGTTAACGGTAATGTTGTTATAAACAGAAGCATTCTTTTATTGCGATAACAGTACCTAAAACACCTACAGAAATATACCAGAAGTATAGAGTAACTCTTCTTCATCCCTAATTGAGTCTTTAGAGCATGAAAAATATATATCTTGAAAACTTAGAGCTAATATGATATCAAAGTTATGAATTAAAACATGCTGATAAAGTGGTCGAAATTTAAAATGGCGGAAATTAAAAAGTGGGAACACAACCTACACAACATTCAGTTTTTTTCTATTAATTTTTCTTTCATTTCGTTCAATTGATACTTATAGCTCAGTTATCTAGTTTTTTCCTTGTACCGATCACAATTGATATTTACTGAGTTCATTACCTCATGTTAGTAGTCTAAAATGAACATCGGGTAAATATTTCAGCCCAATACGTCCATGAACATTAATCCTGTTAGCAATTTAACAAGAGACAGACCAAGGGGCAAATAAACAAATTTATAATTCGAAACTGTACTTGGATGATATGCAAGTGTCTGTTGTTATTACTTGACAAATGAGCAAACACGATAATTTTTTTAATCGGACGAGCTCGTTTCTCCTGGATTTAGATACGTTTACACTTTTTAATAATGTTACGTACTGTAATATTAGATATATAAATTATAAATTGATGAAAAATATCTCATTCAAAATGCTGCAACACTGAATGCTTTCGAAAGAAAGGGAGTTATCCACTTCCGACATTTGTTTTGGCTTGCAGTAGTGTNACGTTTACACTTTTTAATAATATTACGTACTGTAATATTAGATATATAAATTATAAATTGATGAAAAATATCTCATTCAAAATGCTGCAACACTGAATGCTTTCGAAAGAAAGGGAGTTATCCACTTCCGACATTTGTTTAAGCTTGCAGTAGTGTGCAGCACGTCTGTATACATTCAATTATGAATCACTTCTAAATTAACTGCAATATTTAGCAACAAGTTAATGCAGTGAGTGGACATATTGATATATTTATCTGAAGTCATCAGTATCTCAGACAACAAGGAACACTTAACGCTCATCAAATGTAAATACTATCCTCTAGATCAAACGTCTTTGCCCTCATCTCGATTTTAAAATGGCATCATTTTGTTTTTGTATTGACAAGGTGTTGGGAAATGCGCCACGTGCGTGTTCAAATTTCTTTGGATTTTAGATTTTGATCCCAATGAGCTTCTTGCAATAGAAAAACATGCATGGCTCGCTGAACATCGCATTCCGAGTTGGTGGTAGATACGCCTGCGGTTTGCTCAAACACTATGTCTGTTAATAAATTTCCCTTATAAGCACTCAGGGCATTCAAACATCACGCAGATTTTAATATTAAACGTAGTTGACAAAGTACTTGTTTACGGTTGTTTTCCTGCCCCCTGCAGCAAATGATGTTGTAACCCGATGATGTAGTGCGGTAAGAGCAAGGATGTATTGGCAGTAGTGGGTATGTGTTTACACTCCGCGAGTAATGGTTTTTTGAAGTTCAGTGCCTGTTAGGCTGCTGTCATGGGAAGTTTTGCTGTGCTGCGGGGGCTGTGGGCTACTCTGCAGATATTTAAAATTATGGCATCATTGATGAAAGATGAAGTGAACAATAAGGGTGACCTTTGTATTTCCAATGCATTTCTCCTGTAGTAAAATTTTTACAGACTATGCTATTAACAAGTTAAACCCGGTCACATTCTCATGTTTTGCAGATTAATAAACAGCTGGCAATATACATTTTTTTAAGATGAAAGACACGTTGTTGTTCTCCGCTAAGGGAAGGTATGCAGTTCCTAATGCTATTATATGCCGTCTGTTGCATAAACCAGTTCGCGATGACAGTGTAAATCGTTAAAAAGGTTCCCCAGTTCTAACGTGTTGCAAGAATTAATTTCTAACTTAGAGATGGAACGCGAAGAGCAAAAGCTACCATTAACTGCGTATCGGATCCCATATTCTTTGTTTCTCGCACATTAATGCTCACACATACAAGAAAGCAAGTAGTTTATTATTTTAAGACGAGTTGCATATTCCTTGACTTTTATTCGAAATTTGTTTGAATAAATCAATTGATTTGCAGGAATTCCTGGAGTGCATCGAGCGCCAGCGGCGCGCCAGGTCGCACTGCAACAGCAACACCACGGCGCTCGGTGACCTCAAGAGCCTCCGCAAGCGGCTGAGGGCCATGTTTACCAACTCCTCTTGTCTGATCGTACAGTCCATCACAGGCTGAGCTGTCGTGTACCTGCGACTTTGAGTCTTACTTTGAGTTNGCAACACCACGGCGCTCGGTGACCTCAAGAGCCTCCGCAAGCGGCTGAGGGCCATGTTTACCAACTCCTCTTGTCTGATCGTACAGTCCATCACAGGCTGAGCTGTCGTGTACCTGCGACTTTGAGTCTTACTTTGAGTTCCGGTTGCCCATTTGGGAAGTGGATTCCTTCTCTGAAGCAGTCCAGCACAAGTTGTGCTGTCGTGTACCTGCGACTTTGAGCCTTAGTTTGGGATCTGGGTGGAGATTTTGGAAAAGATTTTATGCTTGTCAATCCTTCACAGTCTGAGCTGCCGTCTACCAGTACACTAAGGTTTAGTTTGAGATCGGGGTGAGGTCTCGGTGCACTTCTGGGAAGCAAACTTTTCGTCTCAAGTAAGCCGTCACAGACGGAGTTATCGTATTCCTTTGACTTTGAAATCCAGTACTCATTTGGAACTGAATCTTCCTTTTCTTAAAGCTACAGCTGTTCCTGCGGAGACCCAAACGTATCGTCGTGGTGGGATGACGATGCTTAGAGGCCGTTTCGGCCATGCCACCTGAAGGGGAACGCATACGACAGTCTTTTGCCGTACGTTGCCCTTAGTAATGTATCGTTATGTCGTCATGTTCTCGTAAGCACAGCTGTGCATACCAAAAGATTTATTAAAATGTCAGCTAGTGTCACAAGTAAAGATTCCGATTCCGTGTTTCTTCAGATTTTGATTGAGTAAAATTTCAGTAAGCTAGGAATTTTCCTGTTGCTTAAACAGACATAGTAGCATATTCGAACGCTGTGAAATGCGAAACTGGGTCAATACAACTATCATGTAAACTCGTTTTTACCCTGTTTGTATCGAATGAAAATTTATATATATTTCCGTTTCATCCTGAAATCAGTGCATTAATTTTTAAATGAGTCCTATTGATTTTGAAGACGTTGGTGTTGATATGAAATATGCCGGCCGCTTTACTATAACTGCTTGTAAATCGACTGGATGGCGGCACAACAACTTGTCTTTATATTGCCCTGACGTCCGATGCTTGTGCATTCGCTACGTCTGCTTCTGGACTAGAAATTTTTCTGGCAGTTGCGAAAAAAACTTTTTGTGTTAGCTGGGCTTGACATTCTAAACTTAGACTCACAAGTGGCGAATTCGTCGCGCTTAAATAGCTTTCGAGAACATCGTGTTGAATGATAGTCGAAAATACTGTTGCCGATTTTTCAACACTTTATACCTACGTATAGTCCTTTATTTAGTATTATTATTATAATTGTGATGGAAGAATAATATCTACGACCTTTGACGGTGCCACCTTATCGAGGCACCGCACTTTTGTAGAAATAAAAACTTATGTAAAACATACCCAATTGTATATGTTAGCTAAGGCAAACTTTGGGGATGAAGGTCAGGGAAGAAAGCCGTAAGAAATGGAGCCAGGAACGGAAATTAAAAGCCATTATGACAAGCGAGCTCTGGTGAGACCGCTGTGAATGTGATACGAGTTATGGGAAACTTGTCCGGGCTAAGGAAAATTAGGGTGCGAATACGATTGCAAAAGATACTTAGAACGGGGAACCTCCATCTGAATATCAGGTTCATTCAATTAAATTGTTTGTAAGTATAAAGGCCTCGCAGACTATTACTTATATTGATCTTTTGGAGCTAGCCGACTTAACACCTCTGGCCGAATTAACGAACGTAAATGTACAATTACTGTAGACTAATCTATAACCGTACGATTCCGATTAAAATTCAAAATGTGCTACCCTTCTCGTGCATCAACTCGCTAGTCCCATCATTGGTCAGCAGCTGCCATAGATGCAATCAGCACATGAATCAGAGCCGGCTAATTCAATTTTTATTTGATACCGTAGGGTAATTACGGAAATTGTATACTGTAGTTACATACACTAACTCGACTAGCACCATATGTTTGGCCAATCAAATTGTTAATTTGGATAGTCCACACTTGGAAATAAATAAATAATAAAGAAATATTCAGAGGGTGAAACAGTTGTCATAAATTAGATTCTCACTCAGTGAGGAATGACGGAGAATTATCCTTTTAGGCAGCTGTGGTGTTGTGCGTTGTTGAAAACGATTTGTACATAATTTTTGTACAAAAAGTTAGGTTGACGGAACAGTAACCTAGGCTGTTTTGTGATGCATATAGTACTTTATTAGCGGACATAAGCCGGGGTGAAAATGAATATTTACCTCCTACAGAATACACAAGGCTAGAACAAAGAGCTGTCGCCTGATGGCGTTTTGTGTATATCAACAGTATACTGCTACAGATGTAAATGCGAATCTCAGGTATATGTACACGAAGTTCGTACTTTTTTAGTTTATGATATAAAGTTTGCACGAGGCGTACTTGATAAACTTTTATGACACAATCGAGGGATGCAGGCAGTTTCTTCCCATATGAATACAGCTTCCTCTTGTCTTTGTTAAATGTTTGACATATCTTCGAAAATACATACCTTTTCCAGTCTCTTGCTGAGAACGGTACTGCCGATGCATTTATTAATTCGTTAATCATCGCCTCTAGCGCGGCCTGTATTTATCTGGAAGCTGACGGCGTGCCCATCAGCCATTTTCAATTTCTTTAATAATCTAGAGCAACTCGCTGTTCATTTCTCTTAATCTGTCCATGTATTTTCCATGTAGTTGGCTGATGAGTTAAAACGTTGACAAATTTCAGTGACTGATATTAAGTAAGGGATTTTTATCGGGAGACAAGTTTTATTTGAATAAGCTATTGCATAAATCGAGTTGCTATTAACGGAGGCCTAGGAAATAATTCAATTTATGTATCGTAATTGTGTACATAGACTTACCGTATTTATTATTCATAATATTTGTTTTAGTTGCTAAGGCTGTTGTTATATCAGTCGTGACTCTGTATATCCTGACATAGTCTCTGAATTGTATGCCCTCTAGCATCTAGTAATGACTATCTAGTAAGATGTGTGTATATATATTGTACCACTTTCATCAATAATATATCATTTTACTGTAACAGATGACAGCTGTTATTTATTATCCTGTAAATTTTGTGTTAAGATATAATTATCACTTTCCATAACTTGATTTGATTGCGAATTTCACAAGTACCGTAATTTTCACAAAATTAACCCTTAAATGCATAGCGTGCCATATATGCAGCATATACCAATAGTGTTATTTCTACGGGTGTGCTATGATTAAATCAGGCATTTAAGGGTTAAGATTGATTTCCTAGCTGAAATTTACTAAATTACGACACTTGTCTTTTTAATACCTTCAGCAGCATATTGGTTCCTACACCGAAAAGGTTTACCGAAGAGTTTAACAGTCGGAATAGTTGATTCTTACGTAACGTGTGTGTTTTTCTTCTGTAATATCTGGACCAACTGTTCATTTTTACTCATTCACTGTACCGAATCCTAGACGTTTAATGAAGACATTCACCGAAGAAGACGTAATTCACAGATTCATACTTTATGAGCGTGCACACAGTATGCATGTGTGCGTCTTAACTGCTGACTCACTTCCAGTAGCTCTGGCGCTCCAATATGACTCCACTTTAAGTACCTCTGACCTGAATGGCTAAGTCACGTATCTCTCCACCAGGTGTAGAATTCCGCTCCTAATATATTCTATAATGCTGAGGGCTCACAAAGCTATCACCACACTTTACTTATAGACGGATTTGTTCAAAATTTGCCTGGTCCACATTATGCAATCGCAAGCTCAATTTATGAGTGGGCGTACAGCTCACACGTCATCCCGATGCAACGTGAACGTCCGCAATACGAGCGACGAGCGGGCTAAACGTCCGTTCGATAAGTTGACCTTGCAGTTGCTTGGTGTGGCCCCGGGATAATCAGTGGCAGCTCATGACAACTGAAGTGTTCTGCTCCACAGTCTGCGGCAGGATATTGGTGATTGTTTCATGGAATAAAGGGTGTCTTTTGCCGCACGGTAGAGCAATGCATGGCAGTCAGTTGCCATTGTCTTTTTGCTGAAGGACTCGAAGCATCTCGACTGCAGTAGTCACGAGCTTCTAACTATTCCATACAATCTAATTCATAGACAAGTTTCCCATGGAAGCGTTAGCCACCGAAAGGTTGCCCAGCTCCAGTGTACCCAGGTAGCGAAGAGCGTAACGGGAGGACTCACTTGAAACCAGAATCGAAAAGTAACGTCACCAATGACGTCACATCGATGAACAGCGCAGCTGAGCGGTCTATGAGTATTTTCATTAATGTCGCCAGAGAAGTCGTCAATTTCAAATGTTACGCCCTCAAACACACAAATAAATAAAGATAACATCTATTAATTGAACAAGAAACAAAATAAGTAGTAGAAAACCGGAGTGGAGGCTGGTGGAGACTTTCAGCACATCAGAGGCAAGATCTGGGAAGGCATGGCGCCCTAATTTAACTTCATTTTTGACGTGAAGCCTTATTTGCACTTCAGCTTCAGTTCCCACTGCTCTTCATGAAAAATTTCTAACATATCGCGGCATTTTTAGACTTTATCCAATCAACCTTCCGCGCCCGACTAGCCAGCTATACTTGAGCTGCACCTATAAGCAAAACATGGTAAAATGGTTGTATAGTCTCGTGTCAAGAATATAACATTTCATATATTTTTGGTTAAGATAAAGGCCCGAGGTCCCACCCGCAAGTCGTTCGACTTGCAGATGTGACGTCATTCATTGGCATGCGGTCACGGCTAAGTTTTATTTTACTCTGAGAAAAGTTTTGATGCACGAAGATGTTTCACAGAGAAGCATTAGGATGCACGTGCGTAGGTGCTTCACAGAGAAGCATTAGGATGCACGAAGGTGCTTCACAGAGAAGCATTAGGATGCACGTAGGTGTTTCATGGCGTAGTTTGGTGTGTCATCGCAGCAGACACGGCAGTCAGAAAAACTTATTTCGGAAGGAAGTGAAAAAAGCTTAGTAGTTTTGTTAAACGTGTGAAACGAGATGCGGTTTCATACAAACACGCAGATCTCCATTGCAATTTAAAATTTCGTCTCTTCAGGTGTATCAATTTTACCTGTTTTTGATGCATCTTGGTATATCATCGGCTTTGTCACAAAACCGAAACACATAAGTGCATCATGAGACCTTATATGCATCATAATGCACTTTAGCTAACTTTACTATTATGATAATAACGAACTGAAGGCGAAGCAGCAGGCCTATGTGAGATAAGCACTTTTAGGGTAAGAGGGTTTCTTATGGGGGTTGAAATTTCTTGCTACCATGTTTAGTGCGTTACAAATACAATACACTGCATTTATGATCTTAAAGATTTGTGTTTTCATTACTTTCTAGCGTATTTCCTGTGATCAAATTTCAATAATTTCGATTTCTATAACATAAATCTAATGACCACACAGTTTATACAACAACTTTGGGTTTGGTCTCTATAATTAATAATTAAGCACACAATGCAATGGAAGCATGGCACTTCATAAGAATTTCTACAAATTCTTGTAGAATTTTTACAGTTGCGGCTTCAAAGGCGTGCTTTGTCAGTGGCAAGGTCAAGAATTTCATAGAGATCTTTTCGTGGACTATTGGATGTCTCTAGATTCTAAACCTTTCCCTCTCTCTGAAATACAAATTAAATTCATTTTCTTGAGCCAAGAAAAAGGTATATGTGGCCCCTCGCTGCCCCCGCACTGAGCGGGCGAGGGCAATTGCCCTTCCTGCCCCTTCCCCATCCAGACGTAATGCAATCAATACGGAAGAGGATGATATTTTCGAATAGCGTTTTCTTTGTCATTAACGTGGTTGTTTTAGAATTGCTGCAGTGT
>LQNS02278187.1:17856888-17867399 GCA_001587735.2 Parhyale hawaiensis
CCCTTTTCACCCCAGCTCTGTGTAACCAACGCTTCTCTCAAAAGAAAATAGTGTCAATATCATATCCTTATTAAGATACAGGCATTGTGCAAGTAACTCTCTGCAAACTAAACGCTAATTCTCTCCTATGTTATTTTTAGTAATTTCTTGTTAGTACTAGGAATGAGAACCTCAGGATCCTGTGCGGGCCCTAACCTTGTTAGACACAGGATCCTTATGAGAAATAAATGTGCTTTGCTTTGTATTTTTATTTGTTGCACCATAGTAAGTGCCAACTGCAAACTTTTGTCGGTCATCAAGACGATATAGTAGACACCGTCGAGTATTTATACGTTTATATATTTACTAGAAAGGCCGTGACCCATTTTGGGCACTAAAAATCTATCCTATTCTAAAACATATCTTAAGCTTTTCTGCATTAGTGATGAATTGAAACATTAAGTTGAAGCATTATTATTTTGAAATCTCTGAGTTCTTCTCTGTTTATTCCCCATATATATGTACTAGCGAAGATTGTGTGCACGGTGACAACAACCCAGCAAACAAGATTATGAGAAATTTATGTGTATATATATTTATATATTTGTATCTGTCGTGTCACGCTGTTGATGAAATAGGCAAAAAATAAGCTGGCCTGCAGAATTTGTAATTATCTTGCTTTCTCGGTGGAGATCGATTAGCAAAAATTAGAACAAATTGCAGAAGATGGCAAAGTGGGAATCCTTTTCTTTACAACTGAATGCAGTTCTTTTTCAGCCAACGTGGAAATCCAAACAATGAAGATATTTATCACTTCTCTTAGCGCTGCCATGGAGTCTGATTTTAATAACTTTTTCAATAGAATGGAGCTGTATCATATATTTTGTTTGCCCTCAGCTTACGACTTGCAAATAGAGTAGAGATCAACGAAGTACAAAAGAGGCGATTTTTCACGGTGCAGTAGTCGGAAAATTTTCCAGCTTATTTTCACCCTTTGACAAAGCAGTTTTCTCTCGGCCGCAAAAATTTCGATGTACTGGAGGTGTATCTCACCATAAACAAACTAGAACGCCTCGTGGCTTATGACCATGACGTGCGTTGAGGGCAAATTCAACGAAGTAATTTTTTTGGCCAGCTAATCCTAGTTTTTCATATGGATGCTGTGTCCAACAAGGTTTGCGCAGAGTGGCCTACCTTGAGATCTCTTAATAATAACATAGGAAAAATAGAACGCCTTGTGACGTAACATCATTTGCCGCGGTGGAAGCAAATTCGTACCAGTGGAGGAAAATTCAATGCCGTCATTTTTAATGGCCAGCTAGGTCTAGTTTTTTGCTATGGGTCACATCTGCATAGGTGAACCCACCAAACTCCCTACAAAAAATTATGAAGATTAGACCCGGAGTAGCGGCCGTCTGGAGCGTCTGACTTTGACTCTCAAGGCCGCAGCTTCGAACCTCACTCCCAGCTAGGCAAGATCTTTGCGCTCTTGATGTGATCGGTCAGCATCCGGTCTGCATACTGCTGTGGGCTTACTGACCGTCTCCAGCAATGGGGAGGGTTGGGGGGTCGCAGATATTGTCGTATGGAGTTTTCCACCACTGGTGCCATAGCTCTAGACATCAGTGGTCGACTGCAGCCGTGTCGTGTTGATTTTTGCTGCAGTCGATGACTTTTTTGGAAAATCTAATGAAGAGTTATTTCGTTCGAAATATAGCTTCTTAAATTTACGTAAAAAGGCTTCATTGACAACTCATTATTGGTTGTTCATCTTTTGTATTGTTGGAATCACACTGACAGTTGTAGGCATACAAGATGACTCAGTTACAATTCATTACAGGGTGGGTGATAAATGGTCATGGCAAATGAGGCCATGACAGCGCTAATGCACTCTACTAAGTGTATAAAAATAGAGGCCAGCGGAACGAGCTGGAGGGCGACTGCCTGTCGGCCCTCCAACCTCAAAACTAACTAATTCCGTTCCAACGGGTTAAACCCTCGACAGGTCGGGTTCAACCACCTCAACCCACATCGTCCAATGCACACATTTCTATCGTAAAAACATTCCCTCCTACGTATGCTTATTCGTCACTGCTCTGATGACGTCATCGAGAACTTCCTCTTAGAACTTCCCACGAGAACCCTCATTGGTGGCTTCCCTTGTTGAGGATGCCCCTCCTTTAGCTGTACCTTGATCCTAACCAAGAAAAATAGGTAAAACTGTAGACTCCTTACAAAAATATCGGTTACCAGCTGCCTTTCACGCATCAATTGACTCGCGAATGGCGAAACTCAAGCTTGGTTCACGTTTTGCTTTTCCTCCAGCCCCCATTAATTTTACCGACCGCAGGTTGTCGCAGACATGGACCTGCGTGACCTTTTTTCGAACCTGACACCCCAGCAGCTGTCCTCTGCTTCGGACCTCCCGTTAATCACGGCACTATCCCTAGGCTGAGTCGAGGGTTCCACAATTCGTAAAAGATATGAGCATGCTTATTTCACTTGGCGAGCAATTATTTGAGATTGAATTGCTTTTAGTAAGTAACAAGTCCAATTATTTTGTTTTGATGCGCAAATTATTGAATGACTTATCACTAGGTAGCTATATCGGCATCACGATATTAACTTCCAATGTTTTCCTAACAATATACCGATACTGATTGCCGCTTTCTGAACACCACTACAAACATGATTCTTGTTAGGAGGGTCGTAATTATCAGGATTTGCGGCAGGAATTCTTATGATTACGACAGCCGTACACTCCTCTGGGGCATGTTGGTCTATATCTGCAGCACAAACCAGTGCATGCCGGTTTCCCAGTTGGGGGTACGGTCAAGTTGACTTAACCTTTTACCTTTATTGCTCAGCTCCTTCAACCACTTATTGGGTGGACAGACAAATATATATAGGTATACAAACTAGAACGCCTTGTGGCGTAAGACCATCACCCGCACTAGGGGCAAATTCAACGATGTAATTTTTGATGAACGAGTTGTGCGCACAGCCCCGATCCCCGAGCCCCACCCAATCTCTCTTCCTTAATTACGTAGGAAAAAAAATAGAACGCCCCGTGCTTTAGACGATCTGCCGCAGTGAAGGCAACTTCATCCCGGTGGAGGAAAATTGAACGCCGTCATTTTTCATGGTCAGCTAGGTCTGGTTTTTTGACATGGGTCACATCTAGGTTAACCCGCTAAACTCCTTGCAAACAATTATGAACATTGCTCAATTATTTCGACCACTTTTTGGGTGGACAGACAAATATGCAAATATATAAAATTATGTATATACTTAAATCTTCAACGAAAACATTATCACCTCTCTCACTTCGTTCGCGGGTTATAACAATTATACTTAAATCTTCAACGAAAACATTATCACCTCTCTCACTTCGTTCGCGGGTGCTAAATACGCAGCCGGAAATTTGACTAAGTTCAGTGATGCTTCACTGCTTGCTGATATATGGGAATTACCCAACTACTGAACTAACTGAACTAACTCTATTTCCGAACAAACATCATTATTTGATTGGTGAAAATAATAATCCCATCAAATAATAACTGTTTATTCGGAAATAGAGTTAGTTCGGCAATTGGGTAATTTCTCTAGATTGATATTTTTCCGTATGTCATTTAAGGGTAAGAGTGGGCTGCTCAGATGGATTGAGACAGAGAGCACTCAGTTAATTAGATGGGTTCATTTTTTTAGCTATAAAGAAAAGCTTCCCGCTAGTATGCTCTCGTCTATTACTTACAAATACTGTTGTCCACGGTGTGGATCTGAGTACGTTGGTAAGACCACCCGTACTTTGCGAACGCGTAGGTTGGAGCATGCTGGCAGGAGTTTTAGAACAGGTTCAGTTTTAGCCCATCCTGCAAATTCTTCCATTAGATCCCATACAGAATTTTGCAACAGTTTAATACAGGATGATCATTTTAGTAATTTCGGCTCCGGTAACTCTCCTTTAGAACTACGCATTTTAGAGTCCCTTAACATAAGTAAAGGCTAACATAATGGACCGATTCATAATAGATTATGGCAAGTTAATGCGAAGAGTCAGCAATTTGTTGTGATAATGTTGTATTACTACCGGACAGCCATAGGTCGTGAAATGATAGATGTCGAATGACGTCACATGCATGTAGTGTCACGTGTGTTGAGAGGGTCGACTCGTCAGCTCGATTGCGTGCATCTTCTATAGACTGGATGTTGGATGACGAATCAAATGAAAGTGATTTATTTCTCCCATTAGGAAGGTTTTCATCCATTGAAGCATTTACATTACAGGAATATTAAACTATTAAACTAGGCCTAGTTCAATACATGGAAATAATAATAAAGGTAATTGCTTAAGTTACAGATTTATAGCACTTTCATACCATGCAACAACCTAAAGTCTGTAGAAAGCAGATGGTAAATGAATTACAGTGATTATGTTTACCGCAAATTTGATGGAGTTTGAATATCTGTTTGGAACATAGCAAATACTGTGCTCTGCTATTACCAGATATGAACTAAACCAGAAAAATACAATAAATTCCAAAGTGTGTTTGTATGCTTATTATCACCGGCTAACGAAGTGAAAGAGGTGATAATGTTGTCGTTGAAGATTTAGGTTTGTACTAGCGGGAACCGTGGAAATTTCACGGTTGAATAAACTCTATACTTTCCAAAATGAACGAGATCACATTACGCTGTTGATTCTAAATTTTTCATTTATTAGGTTTAGCTAATCTTAGGCCAATTTTACAATAGGTATTCGTTGCATTGCTAGTTGTAAATGACTTATACTTTGCTGTTTGCCCCACAAGTATTATTATTTTTAGATGGGCGTGTTCTCATATGTATAACCCAATTCTAAGCGCCAGAGTATTGTGTAAACACAGTATATTGAGAACAAAAAAGTGTTACTGTTACCCGAGTTTAACCTCAAGCAGATCTTTTAAGGTAACACACACCGTCTTAGACAACGCCCGTCACTTAATCCTGACGAACTCTTTCTAATTCAATAATGTCTGTCTACCCTAATGTAATAATTATATTGTATACGCTAACTTGACCCGTGGGTGAAATGCGAGAATTCCACGATTAGTTAACGTTCTCACTTTGTAAAATGCAGCAAGCCTAAGCTACGCTATCATAACTCATTTTAGCTTGACCTAACGCAGCTGTTCTAACCAAACCTACCCCTTAAACAACACCAGAGGGCCCGCCGTCAAAATTGACGGCAGTAATTTTCTGACTAAGCTTTTTATTGTTCCGGTTCCTTGTATGGGTTTTGCTGTAAATTAGCCTAAATAGGTCTCATTCCTGCGGGCCTGATCTTCCATTAATGAAACGCAAGTTGTGCAGGCATGAGTTTTGCAAGAGCTACATATCTCCCTTGCAAGATAAGGCGCGAATATCAGCTTGGAATTGGGCAAACGTTGAGCAGCACTAAGAAAATATAGTTCAGTCAAAAGAATTCACCAGAAATGCTTAGGGCTTACTGTAACTTGGATACCAATCGATTTTTGAACCTCAAGTGTCGAAATTTGGCTGAAATGTAAATTCGGTATAAAAAGTGTCAGCTCAGCGTGAAGTTTCAGCTGCATCTAAGGCCGGCTGCACACTAATTTTTTTCACGTGTGGATTTATTAGTTTTGCTTGCTATTACTCGGTTAGTAGGGCCAATTTAGGACTATTTTCAGGAATAACGTTTTCGTCGCAAATGCTTTGTTTTTGAGATATATGACTTTGAAATTCCCATTGTTGGGAGAAAATACCGGGCGACCCAATTCAATCGAAATTAGGGTTAGGTAAGGTCAGGTATGCTAAGGAAAGGTTAGGGTAGGTAATGTTAGGTTAGGTAAGGTTAAGTGGGAATTCTTTACTTTAGACGACCAAGTCTATTTTTTTTATTTAGGGTCAGATTGGCATGAAACTTGCACAGTATACGTAAAATTGAATTTTAAGAACATTTTATTCATGCAAATTTTTTTCATTTTCGCAATAGTTTTTGAGATATTAGACTTTGAATTTCAGATTGTTTTCCTATGGGAGAAAATAGCTGATGTCATCACAGGCTTGCTAGCGACCTAAAAGGAACCTAACCAAACTTAACTTTGCCTAACCTAACCTTACTTAACCTAACCTAACCTAACCTTACTTAACCTAATCTAACCCAATCTTACCTAACCCAATCTTACCTAACCTAATCTTACCTAGCCTAATCTTACCTAACCTAATCTTACCTAGCTTAATCTTGCCTAACCTAACCTAATCTTACCTAACGTAACCTAAACTAACCTAATTCAACCGTAATTTCTCTTGTATGGGATCGCTCGGTATTTTCTCCCATAGAAAAACAATGGGAACTTCAAAGTCATATATCTCGAAAATGAAGCATTTGCCACGAAAACGTTATTCGTGTAAATTGTCTTAAATTGACCCAATTTACATACTGAATACAATAAAAATCATGGGTAAGTGAAAGTAAAATAATACCGAAAGTTTAATGTCAACATTACGTAAAAACTATTGCGAAAATCGAAAAATTTACACGAATAAAATGTTCTTAAAAATCATTTTTACGTATACTGTGCAAGTGTCGAATTAATCTGACCATGAATAAAGAAAATAGACTGACTCGTCTTAAGTAAAGAATTGCCGGTTAAGTTAGGTAAGGTTACGTTAGGTAAGGCTAGGTTAGGTTAGTTTAGTTTAGTTTAGGTTTGGTTAAGTTCCTTTTAGGGCGCTAGCAAGCCTGTAGTGACACCCGCTATTTTCTCCCATAAGAAAACAATGGGAACTTTAAAGTCATACACCTCTAAAACCAAGCATTTTCGACGGAAACGCTATACATGTAAATTGTCTTAAATTGATACAATTAACATGCTTACAGCAAGAAAAACCCAAAAAACATATGTGAGCTTAAACAAAAACTTGCCGACAAAGCGCCCGGCGGCCACTGAGCACAATGGCCCTTTCCCTGTTATTTTAAGCGACCATTGTCTAGATATATTAGATATTTTAGGGTTATGTTAGGCACGTTATGCTAGAATAGTGTTTGACGAGGTACGATTAAGCGCTATTGCCGGTTAGGAAAGCGTAGGAAAGATTCTGCTCACAACTCTAGACTGCCGTCAAAACCGTTACTATAAAGGCTTTGGAACTTAGTCCGGTCAGCGGGCCGGAGGTATTCCGAATAATGATTGATAATGCATTTCATGCATTGAAATTACTGTTTTCTCGTTAATACAACACAAATTTAAAAATAATAATGCACTGTAAAATGTGGAGTTGAGTATATGCAACTGAAACGTTTAAGCCTTCATTTTATTCTTCAAATGGAGATTTACAAATTTGGCTTTCAAAACGCTGCTCTCTCCACGTACTCATAATTTATAAAAAAAAATTAATCAAGGCACAAACTTTTCAAATATTACGTCTATTGTGACTCCATTTGCTGCACAACATATTTTATTTTTTGTTTGTTTCAAGTAGTTTTGCCAAAAAACCACTCAGATACGTCATAAAAATGTTAGCCTTTAAGTCATATTTTCGAATGTTCCGTTGAATCTATTCTGCCCAGGAAGCAAAGAATGCAACGGGAAGACTCAATAGGAGTAAAATTAAATTTTGGATTGACCGCAAGTAGCAAATTTACATCACATCGACAAGTCAAGTTTGAGTGTTTGACCTTAGACCTTCGTAGGTTGTTTTCTTAACTATATCACCGAATTTTTTCGATTGATTCCATTCAGTCTCCCCCTCATAACTGGTCAGCTACTTGAGCTGTAAGATACTGTAAAATGTTGCTGTCAAGTACCGAAAGTTCGAGCTATAAGCTAACTATTACTGTGGTTTCTTTCGCGCGCAGAATTGGCTCTAACGGTGCTTATATTTGTTGGTAAGGAATAAGTATGTTCTGTAAAGAGCACTGTGAATTGAATATGAAGTGTAACTAAGGCTTCAATAAAAGGAAGAAGTAAATCAGGTCGCCAAACTGGACCAAATTTCGGCGATAGTGCTGTGCATGTTTCCATCAGCATACACTGCAATTTTCCATAGATAATTGCTTACTGCTAAATTAGTACAGATTCTCTTAATTTATTTATGCGCTAAAGAGATGAAATTTGCAATTTAGGACGATTTTTAGGGCGAAATTAGTTAAAATACTTGTATGCTGCTCAGCCATAGATTCGTCGACGATGACGTCACTTTTTAATGCTGATTTCTCGTGAGTCCTCCCGTTATTCTCCTTGCTTCATGATTCTGCCGTTGGTGTCGCTGGCTCCAAAAACGGTGAAATTTTATTTTAGGTCAAAAATAGAATTTCGACATTTTAAGGTGTTACAGAGTTAAAAGAGCCCATTTAAACACATTTTAGAGGAATGCCATTTTGCTCGCAAAAGCTTAGTTTTCGAGATATTTGACTTTGAATTTCCCATTGTTTTCCTATGGGAGAAAATACCCGGCGACTCCACAGGAACTTAAACTGACCTAAACCGACACTAATCTAGGTTAGGTTAGATTAGGGTAGGTTAGGCTAGGGTAGGGCAGGGTAGGGTAGGTTAGAGTCGGTTAGGTTAGGGTAGGTTAGGTTAAGTTAGGGTAGTTTATGGTAGCCTTGGTTAGGGTATGTTAGGGTAGCCCAGGTTAGGTTAGGGTAGGTTAGGTTATAGAAGGGTAGTTTAGGTTAGGGTAGGCTAGGCTAGGTTAGGTCGGTTTAAGTCAGCTTACGTTTCTGTGGAGTTGCCGGGTATTTTCTCCCATAGGAAAAAAACGGGAACTTCAAAGTCAAATAGCTTACTGTATCTCGGAAAATAAGCAGTTGCGAGCAAAATGGTACTCATGGAAAATGTGTTTAAATGGGTCCTTTCACCTATGTAACGCCTTAAAGTGTCGAAATTTTATTTTAGACCTAAGGAAAAATTGACCCAAAAATTTATTGTGTTGAGTATTTTATATGTTTTTTTTTATTTTTGAGAATTGAAGATAAAATGTGATGTGCAATGCGTTTTGTGACGCGTGGTGTTTGTTCCAAAGTTGTGTTTTGCCTAAAAATTTAACTAAGTGAACGAACTTGCAATTAAGTGTCACTGAGAACGCAAAGATTACCTACACAGGCTGTGATGGAACAGGAAAAAACGTTTAACTCTCGTAATCGACTGAGGTCCTCTCAAGTTAATGCTAGTGTTATGGCGAAAAGTAATTGCTTGAGTTATATTTTAATTTTCATGTACAAGAAGCATTTCTAAACGATAATTTCAGCTGTCAGTGAAGGGAAACAGTTACTGTTGAACCAAAGAGGTTCTAATGGGAACCTCCTTGAGTTGAGCTGAAGCTGATCACCGAGTCTGCAGACTTCTACCGAGCTATTTGCCAGAGTCTACATGTGGTGAGTACCGTGGACTCATTTTTGTTTCTGGTGATTGTATTATTTGCAATTTCGTTTGACTAAAGTAGGTCAAGTTATGATAGTTTTAATTTATCTAGCTAAATACGGTAGTTCACGACTATAGGTAGTTATAGCTTAGTAGTGGGTTGTTTAGCATCAGGAAGCAAAGAATGCAACGTTACGCTCTTTGCTTCCTGGTTAGCATTGTCGAAGGTCTGTTTCACAGTTACATAAAGTTGTAATACAATTGAACCGACTCAGGCATATCGAGTTTACGATTAACTCGTGAAATGCAACTTATCAAACTACCAGGATTGAAATTCTGGACATGTTAACGGTAATCGAATGCGATTATGTCACTGTCAGGGGACCAGTCGACCGCCCTCTTAACTACTGTATTTACGTTTCTAGACACTTCACCACTCTTAAGGTCATGAGAGGAATGACGTAATCCGAAGAAATGTCATAATCTATTTATTTAAATTGGCTCGAGAACAAAATATTAATTTGCGTCGTTGGGAAAGTTGAGTGTTTCTCAAAATGATCTGAGGAAAAATTGCAGGTTTACCAGGATTGCTATTCAAAACATTTCTTTTATTGTTGTGGAGAACTGGCAAGAATGACTGTATTTATCAATCGAAAATGAAGTGAGACGAAAATGCATAAACAACTCATGAATCATTGTCATGTTACATGATTAAGAACTTGCAAAACTTAGGCCAGCTCAGCACGTGCTATTTTGTCGAGATTTTTAAATCTGTCCGACCTAGAAGCTTCATTGATTCTAGCCGGTGAGAAATAATCCTTTTTCTTTTATTTTGGAAACGTTATCGCTTTACGTGTATATTTTCTAGAAACACCGGCAAGCCTTTGAAGGCTTGGCATATTGTGAGCGCCTGCCGTAAGTACAAATCTGATACAGCAAAATGAACTTCCGTGCTTAGGACCTAATCAGCAATGCCTCAAACTTGAATGAACTTGAGCTGGAGCGTCCATCGCCTCTCTGCAATTCTCTAGTGTCAAGCTCTTTAATATGTCAGAGGCTACCTAGAAAGTACTATTCTTCCGGGACGAATTTTTTGCGAAATATAGGAGCCATTTGGTGGCCCAAGTTTTTATGGCCTTACGATAAACTCAACTCATAAATATT
>LQNS02278187.1:17868678-17879461 GCA_001587735.2 Parhyale hawaiensis
TGCTTGCGGTGCTGTGCCGTACAGGCGAGACAATTTGCTTGCTCGTGGGGCAGGAGTTGCTGCTATGCTGCATCAGCGAAATAATAAGATTGTCTGCTTGCGGTGCTGTGCTGTACAGGCGAGACAATTTGCTTGCTCGCGCTGCAGGAGCGCCTGGTTTGTGAAGGAAATAATAATTCGCCTGCTCGCTGTGCAGCTCTGTGCTGGCACGGCTGTTAACTGCTTGCTTGTTGTGCTCAGTGTTTCAGTGTGGCCAATTTAGCATAAACGTCAAGAACCTTAACTTTTTTTAGCTGGTTTGAGAGACTAAATTTTCCTTTCAGCGACTTTTTGGCTAGGTATCTTTCTTCTTTTTTTTAAGTTTGGCAACATTTTAACTGGGACGCTTTATTATATTCGTTAAATAAGAGTTTAAATTAATTAAAATCATTTTAACTTCGTTTTGATACTGCTGACATTATTTTTCTTACAGCTGCCACAAGGTGTCTATTAAGAAATCTGAAAGACACCCAAACCAATTTTTCAGAAGAGAAATTAGTTACTAGAGCAGGTGATACCACAGAGAAGACAGTAATGGTATTGAACCGTGTTGTAAGCTGTGTAGTTGTTCAGATTATAACTAGAGACCTCACGAAAACTTAGAGCCCACAGTATAGCACAATCTATCGAAACAACCGACGAATTAAGGAGCACTGCGAGGAGGTTTAGTAGATGTAGAGAACTCAGCTACATTTTACTGTAGTGGCCAGGGAATTTTTTGTTCTTTCATAGTTGCTCCCTTCCCACAAATCACAGGATCTCAGCCATCCCTTCCTACCAAGTAGAAGCTCCCTGCCATTCGTGCAGCCAATTAGCGAGTCGGCCTCTCCAAAAATTTCACCTTCAGAGCTTCATAGCGGTTACCACTTCCATCTACAGCTGAACCTCGATCCTTTGAGCCCTGAGCGCTGGGGCGGCAGCCCGCGGATACACGCCAACACTCGTTAGCAAGACAACCCTCGTTCTTACTTCGCGACGTCGGCCAATAAACGATATTGATGTGCCCTCGATTGGCTGGGCTGAGCTCAGAAAGCTTGTCTTGTTCTCAACTGCCTACAGGGGCGTTGGCTTTAACACTTTGAATCGTCCTGCAGGTGTAGCAGCAACCTGATTTCTTTTATCCGAAATCTCTATTTTAATAAGAAGGACCGAGTTGTCAGCAGGCACTTGGGAAATCGATTCGATATCAAAGCATGCGAACTCGAATCAGTAAGGCGAAGCTAACACTGCCGTCTGAAGTTCTTGACAAGTTCAGCCTTGTAGACTTAACTCTACTTTGCCTTGCCCAGAGACAGCAACAGTACTTGACTCTTAGGTCCGACGCTGGCGGCCAAAAGTCGGCAACGGAAAAATGGGATTTTCTCGAGAGCTATTCTTTTTCCCCTATCTAATACTGAAGAAAAAAATTCCAAGGTACTAAACATATTTCTTGCGGAGAAGGTATCTTGGATACGGCGGGGACGCACTTGAGCGCTTGCCTGCATGCCCGTGTCTGGACATGTTCATAATAGCTCTTGGGAAAATCCCATTTTTCCCATTTTGGCCGGCCAGCGTCAGAGGCCACTTGGACCTTAGAGTCAAGTACTGTTGCGGTCTATGCCTTGCCGATCGACGACACCTTTAGACTACAGACTTTACCTTATCATGTGCCCATGCTAGTATGATATTCATGCATATTAATGCTTGAATATCTAATAGTCTTAACCGGGTGGTAACAAAACGGCTCTGTAAGATTAGCATAAATTGAAGCATTCCGCTCGTTCTGTTTTTTCATTAAAGGGTTAAATTCGATAAATACTGCAGTGTCTGCTTATTTGCTGCTCGCTGAAGAGATATTTGATCCGATGTGACGTGATACAGAAATTCTTAAGTAGACTAGAAATATGAGTAATCTCCTAGGAAATTTGGTGTAGGGTTCCCTCTGTTAAAATGATGGTAAAATGTTACACTAAAGAAACAGTGTCTTGTTTTCGACAATGAAATTGATAATAGTGCCTGAAAGAGCTGAAAGTTGCTACAGGGATAACATGTGATTGCAGTTCTGCAAATATGCGTGCAACAATCTGTCGTACACACGCATACACCCTTACACGCGAACACAACAAGTGTAGACACTTTCTTTTCTTGGGACAGATCTCTTTGTTTATCGGAACTGTTAAAGATAAGAGCAGAGACTTTGACTTAGAAAGCGCTAATGCGAGATTGGAGCTAGCGGTATGCAATAATCCTTCATATTATAATGCATGGCACAACCCCAAAATACTTTAACCTCTAAGCAAAGGCTCACAAAGGACTATCTTAGCTTTGATCTGCACTCAGCACCAACTGCCTTGAAGGCTGTCGCGCTCATTACTTTCTCCGTTATGCCGGAATGCTGCAGGAAATGGAAGGAAATGAGAGTTCCAATTGGAGCTATGTACTGCTGAGAAATTATTATTATTATCATGACAATATAAGGATACCTTGAACATACACCATGCTAATATACAGGTAGGGCTTAATATTTTTTTATAACATAGCGACAGGATGTTTTTCACAGAGCAGTTTGAACACATATAAATATATTATTAGCTTCAAAGTCGTAGCCTCCCTTCCTGCATTTCGTGTGTTCTATGCCACGCGTAATGATGTCAAAATTTGCTGATCCCAATGTATTATTATAGAAACAAACAGCGTACAATGGTTGGCATTGTTCCGAAGTTGGTCTTTAATAACTGTATAATCTCTGCACTACTCTAAAAATGCTGTGTGCGTGTACATGAAGCAGTGTATCTGTCACACTGGTGGATATGACAATTTAACTCAATGGTCTAGTAGCGACCACAATGCCACAGGGATACTATATTGTCTCCTTATCCATAAATAAAATACACCGCACCCAAATTGATAACTAATAAAGCATTTGCTTGATTATACGACTCTTAGGACTAACATAACTTATGGTTCCTAAAGATTATGCACTCAGATTCCCTTATCCAGAGGCTTGAAACCCAAGCGATCTCCTACTAATAGCAGTGGCACTTGATGAGTTAAAATTAATTACCCCACACCAAATCCTACACATTCACGCTACCACCTGTCAATGCTGCTTGGCGCTACGGCGAAGAAACCCTGATTGAGATTCTGTAATGAATAAAAATATTCATATCTACGTTCGTATCAGTGTATTCGGAAACAATCCCCGGGAGGGAAACAAGCCCCGCCCGTTTCTTGAAGTATATTTCTAAGTAAGATCTCAACTCAGTTATTTTGAAGCACTTTAAAATAAATAAGTTGAGGTAACAGGCGAGGGTTTTTCCTACAGGGGCTTTTTACCCGGTTACTATTTTGCACCGGGGCTTCCTCGTTTACCGTTTTGCACCAGGGTTTCCCTCACCGGGGCTTTTCCTCGCGAGTTTTTTTCCTATGCCCACTTACGGCGTGTACTAAACGGATGATCTCTTGCTCTTGTGCGTTGCATTGCCATGGAAGCGAACTGTATGCACAACTTATAATTCGAGGCATGCAACGATAAAAAATTATCGAAAACTGAAGTGTGGCAGGCCAGATATGGTGCTACCTCTGGTGCCGCTGCCGCTGCTGCAGCACAGCTGCCTCAATAGTCGCAAGTTCCGACTGAATGGCCCAAGTTTTGACTGGAACTCAGGTTAATCGATGTACAGTTCGGAGTTTTGGCTGCAGAAGAGCGAGGCTCCAGAGCAGACCGAGGTCCTGTGTGTTGCCTTTCGATCACAGAGTTCCGATGGGAACCGTTTGGCGTTGGAATTTCGAACAAACACAGGCGTTTGAAGCGAATTTCCAAGCGAGAGGGACGTTTGCTTGCTTAGACGACAGGGTAAGCTGACTCCAGGAGAGGAAAAGGTATTACCATGCAGGCAGCTCTTAGACTAGGTCCTAAATATTCATTCAGTTTAAAAGCGTTATCGTCATGCATCTGAGAAAAACTTCTTAATTACCTCCGCCAAGGAGGTTATATTTTCATCGAGTGTGTTTGTCTGTCTGTTTGTATGTTTGTCTGTCTGTCACCAAGATAACTCGAAAAGTTATGGACTGGTCTTAACGAAATTTACAGGGATTGTTACGTATGTTAGGACGAACAGATGATTAACTTTTGGTGACGACCCATCGATTTGTTTGTTTGTCTGACTCATTTTTTTTTAAAGCCATGACTCAGAAAATTATGAATGTATTTTTATAAAATTTGCATGAACTGTTAGGTATATTACGCAAAGCAAATGACAAAATTTTTGTGATGAGCTGTTTTTTGTTCGTTTTTTTATCGCTGTGCTTAATTCGATACTTGTTAGCACAATAACTCGAAAAGTTATGAATGGATCTTTATGAAGTTTACAGGAGTTGTCTCTACTGTTGAGAGACATAAATGATAAATTTTGGTGATGACTGGTTGGTCTGTTTGTGTGTTTGAGTAATGTTTGCAGAATGTTTGTTAGTAGTGTAATTCCAAAAGTTATGAACGAATCTTCAAGACAATTACTGGAACTGTTAATACGGTTGAAAGACACAAATGATTAGATTTTAGTGTCGATACAAAGAAAATCATGGTTTCAAAACCAGTTTAAATTTTTCGTTACCGCTGCCTTAATTGGCGGAGGTATGCGCTCTCAGAGTGCTCTAGTTCTGAAAGAAATCGTTCATGTATTACGACCTAAGAATCGACACTGCTCGGCAGTACCACACTGCATGTAATAGCTACAGAAGGCGCTTAGATTTTAAAGGTTTCACAGAACAGAAGAAACTTTTACGCTAAAACATCAAATAATGAAGACCAGTATGCAACTTAGAAACTTCTCTTGTTACATACCAGTCGATGTTCTCATACGTTTAAAGTAAACTTAGTTGTATTATCATAAGTTTTAAGTGTAATTAATCAATTTTTGCATTTTACATCTATTGTTGATACGCGGAGTGCATGCTGAGCACAATTTCTGGCCGCCGAGCATAACTGATATTACTTCACTGCAAGGGCTACTCAGCTAGAAAGTTATCCTTGCTTCACGGCTAAATTTTGCAGTATAATTAAATTATTCTAAACTCAAACGGAATTGGCCACACTCACCTCGTTCGATATTAACACCTGTGCAATGAAGCAAACAAGCGCAAGGGGTGCCCTCTGAAGCACTGTTCCGAAAATGAGCATGGATTATGAAGGCGATGAGGGGCAAGTGTTTCTCTGAAGACTGACGGCTTTCCAATGGCCAGTCCAAAATTATTTGCATATTATTTTCATCTTTGAAGAAAGTATTGAGAAGAGGTGTTAAGTACGTAAATTATTACATGTATCTGCAACGAGCATCTCAAACTTTGAAGATTATTATAAAGCTGATGGGGTTTCAAGAGTGAAAGGTTTACTCACTGCATTGAGTATAGTAGTTATAACACTTGAACGAAAATTTTTAGAGTAAAATAGAAAATTACTGTTGTAACTAGTATGTGAAACCACACTTCAACAATAAATAACTCAAGTGAATATGTTACATGTTCAGCTTTCCTGCATCAGAGTTGTGCACATAAATTTTGCCCCCAGATGCAATTGAAGTATTCTGTAAACATGACATCAATTTTCCAACAAATTGAAATGGATTTACTAAAAACATGTACCACACGTATATTAATTTTGAAGACTACCCTCGCGATGATGAAGTGACAACGGCTCGGCATCGCACCAATGGAGGCTCGGGTTCGATTCCCCGGACGGCACGCTACGGATTTACACTGCGTGAGCGAGCATTCCAGCACCGAGAGGCTAGGCTATACACGGTGAGGGATCCTAAATTGACTCACTTCACGGACTGCTTCTGCTTTTCTCACTACTAGTTCTTCAAAATTTAGAATTAAGGTAAAAAAAAACCTCGATAGGTGTATCCACTGTATCCTGTATACGAGATAATAAATGATATTTTTTTGTTATTAGATCTACGTATTGCAGTGTATCTTAATTACTGGGACAGCACTTTAAATTTTCCAGCAAGAAACGTTCTGTCGTATTTTTTAAAAATCCTGCAAGGCTATAGAACAGAGAAGAGCTAAATCTGCTTCTTTGCCAATCTGAAGAGCATATCATTTATCTTCACGAACTTGATGCCTTAACCAAATTATGAAATGAATTTCTGATGAACTGTTTATATTGTCTCTTTAACAGCGCCTGTAAATATTTGACTAGATGCATAAAAACACATAGTTATAAAATTGCTTAACAATTAAAATAAGATTTGCGATACACATCGATAAACGAAGCTAACGACTATTTTAACTGAAACTAATATGAAAATATTTAAATACTCCTATAAGTTTGTTGATGGTATTTTTGTAAGGGATAAACAGAAGCGCAATCGATATTGCCCTTAAATGCTAATATACTATCTATGGCTGTGAGGTTGCCTGTTAGATTGGAAGCATTTCCTTTAACTGCTTGTGATAGCTGATAATATTGCGTAATAAAGAGAAAAATCCAATTTTCTCTCTGTATCGGAGAGGTTTGCTTAATTCTAATTACCAGTAGAGAGAGTAGTAGCTATATATACTGTAGACAATAATTGAAAAGGGTTGGACAGTTTCACTGTTTTGTTAAAAACGGATGATTGTTAGATGCGTAAAAGATACACAGCATGGTTGAAATTATATTTAGACTGGTTTTCATAACATATTAGTTCCATTGATATATTTCAGTTCGACTGAAAAGAATATGTATGCCTACTCATTTCTCAAGTTATGCCTATAGTTACTATTAAAGCTTAATCCCCGTCAACGGTATACGCTGTATTGTGAGGCTGCTCAAACCTAGCGCCAGGGCGGAATGTGCGCCTCATGGTTGCTGCCGACAGACATTGAAATGCTCTCGCCGGCTGCGAAATGGAGAGAAGTTATACAACGGAGCCGTTCTCAGTTGCAGTAAACTCGTTACTGATCATATTTCGCGAAGACATTTTGTTCGTAAAAACGCCTGAAAAATCATTTTCTGACGTGTACTACGTAATGACTAGCGGGTAGTAGACTATTTTCTACCGTACAAGCTAGGTAGGTTAGGATAAATATAACGAGACTTTATGAACTTAGCAGCAAAGTGAGAGTTGCAATCGTTACGTAAATTACGACTCGTGCTGATGGAATATGAAGGAGAAATTGTACAGTTGAGCTGCTCTTATGTTTGTTTGCAGAACATTCGTCATTGATGTTCATATTATTTGAAAAGATTTTTCACACCGTCGAATATACATACAGAAATCATACGCGAACTTGTAAAAGTAACAGTTTTAGAAGTAAGACGTTCTGAGCTGGTAACCATTGCAAATTATTGACGATTCTTCCTTCAACGTATTTTCTAGGCAAGCTTTCGGCAGATTTTTAACAATAAAACTGGCAGCTGGCATAACCTTTAACCCATTCGCACGCAGCGTGATCTGTGTACGATACCGTATTTCAAATAACGCTATGCCTGCGAGAAAGCCTGATAAATACATGAAAGAAATGGTTAATGCTTCACTACTCTCTGGGTTGATTAGTTCATATTTCAAATAGAGCTATTTCTGCCGAACTTGATGTTCAGTGAAGATGTTCAGGAGATAATATGCCACGACTCGCTGTATGCCAATTGGAACGAAACTATTTTACTGATCAACGGCTTGTTATTTGTTACTAGAGTATTGACAGCGAAAATTTTTGAACAGTCTCCAGCCTAGGCTAATTTCCGTCTATCTATTTTGTTAAAGCGTGACAGAAAATTAATAAATAAATAAACAAATAGATAAATAAATACACAGATAAATACACTTCGGTCTATATTATATTCTAGATAGCATGGGCCACACCATTACCTGCATGGTGTGGTCGATGGTTAATTACCTCCGCCAAGGAGGTTAAACTTTTGTCGTGTTTGTCTGTTATTCTGTTTGTCTGGTACACCGTTTGCATCTCTTTGTCTGTCACCAAGATGACTCAAAAAGTTCTTGACGGATCTTTACGAAATTAACAGGGAATTTTAGGCATGTTAACAGTAACAGATGATTAACTTTTGGTGAAAATCCGTTCATCCGTCTGCTTGTTTGTCTCTCTCCCTTTTTTTTTAGTAGTCCGCAACTCAAAAAGTAATGGATGGATTTCCATGAAATTTATATGAGTTGTTAGGTAAATACGAAGAGTAAATGACCAAATTTTTGGGATGATCTGTTTGTTCGTTCGTTTGTCACTATGTTTGATTTTATGCTTGTTAGCACAATAACTCAAAAAGTTTTAACTGGACCTTAATGAAATCTTATTTGGCTACTCTTTTACTTTATCTGTTTCTAGAGACAGTTGAGAATAGAAAATGTATGAGACCGTAATGAAATTTACAGGAGTTGTTACTAATGTTAAAAGACATGTATCATTAAATTTTGGTGATGATCGGTTGGTCATGTTTGACTTATGTTTGTCATAATGATTGTTAGCAGCACAACTCAAAAAGTTATGAACGGATCTTCATAAAAATTGCAGGCATTGTTAATAGTATAAAAAGCCACAAATGATTAGATTTTAGTGCTGATACGAAGAAAATCATGGTTTCAGAACAATATTGAATTTTCCGTTGCCTTGCTTGGCGGAGGTACCTATACGCTCTCAGAGTGCACTCTAGTTCTAGCTATTAATAGCCTATTATCACATAAGAAAAACATTCTCTCCAGGCACAGCCAATGTTAAAATATAATAATATATTCTGTAGATAAAAATAGACCAGTAGATTCAATGTATATCACGAGTAGATTGGATAGCTGACAGTAGACAGACTAATAAGCCCATTACTAGAGAGGAGCCGAGACTCACGCCCCATGAGTTTTTACCGTTATGTCAGAAGTTCAGCCAAAGGAGTGTTTGTGCAGGCAGGGTAAGATGCAGCAAATCTTAAGGGGTTCTGGGCTAAGGAATCAGATGGGATAAGAAAAACGACGAAATCAAGCAACCTCTAAAGAAGTTAGACGTTTGGAATTGATACGTAAGTCCTGGAGAAAAAGTTCAAAGGTGTGGAGTGTCCTGCTTCCATTGTTTGTCTCTGCGATTTTTAAGCTTGTTGACTGTTTCTACTCCCACAACTTCCGAGGTTAATAACTTCCAAATATTCACTATGAAATATAGGGAGAACTGCGACATTGCTTAGTTCTTCGGTGTTGATGTCTGAGTTTTTGTCCGTAGTTTAGTAGGCGATCGTCAGCGTCTGTATCTGCTGGAGAGTCCCGTTGTAGGCATGTCGGTGAACCTGAATGTTCTGTTAACTGCTCCCTGAGTCGCCTTTGTTCGACAGAGATGAGCTCATATGCTGAAGAGAGCTTGAACTCAAACTAGAAAAGAAATAAATAATGATTGACTGTCTCTTACTAATAGAAACATACTTCTCGTAAGCTCTCACCAAAACCTATGTTAAGTTGAAAATCAATGCATTTTGTTCAGCTAAAAGTAGTATTTTATACAATGGTAATTTTTATGATTGTCTCATGTTATTGTTAATCTGCTGCATTGCTTAATTATTCAATTTCCCTGATAAGTGAAACCTTCTCGAAATGAAAAGATTGAATTGGAAATTTTTATGACTTGTAAATCATTTATATTCAACACAACACCTAGGTATTTATTCTTATGCTACTCACCTAGGTCCAGTGTTTCCTTTTGAAATTACTTTTTCCTCTAAATGAAAGCTAGTGAATTACAATTTTATCGTAAAGTCATGTATCATTACTTTTGTATGTATTATAATGTATTAGCAGATGTATCGTTATAGTAATGTCACTGGTTTCTTTTTTGTTTGTACAATTTTGTTTTTCAAGGATTGCTCATTTTCACTTTTTCCAACGTCTTCGAGTAATGCATAACTTGCAACTGTATATCAGCGCTCCCTTTCCGCTATATCGAGCATATCTCTAATTTTTACTCGAGCCTTCTAGTAGTCGTTGTCCTTTAAAGCGGCAGTTTATTTTTACTTTTACCTTTTCGCTAAGGGTCATGGCTGTCCAATCATCCCAGTTATTTTTATAACAGAACTCTCAGTTTAGAAAGGGTGTTCTGGAGGGGACACAAAACCGTGTACGTTCATGGCAGTGGTTTTTTATTCTGCCACAGCCGGTTATGTAATGTCCAAATGGTTGTTCACTTATCGTAGCAATTGCGCTGCCATTACTGATCAGAAATTTAACGAGTGAGCATTTAGTGCCTGGAGAAGTACATAAATATCAGTTTTCGTAGGAATATTATTATTAAAACGAACAGGTGGCACGACCCAAACGAAGCATTTTAAAACATCGGGAAGCCCGAAACGCTACTAAAGAAAGTCCTACAAAAAGCTATTAACATTTGACTTTAACGCCTGCAAGCCGACATGTACGACCGAAAGCCGATGCCGGCAATGAATTCCAAACCGTAACAGATCAGGGCACGACGCACAGACTGAACTGACGAGTTTTGCATCTAACACTCTCCAAAGTGAAAGAGTACAGTCAACCGCAGCACGTGTGATCCACTGTGATCCACCTAAAGACCTTGAGGGCGAGGACAGAAGAATACAACCGATGTCTCTCATTGTTGTATACCTTATAAAACATACAGAGTCCGGCCACCTCTCTTCTATGGGACTGATCACTCACTCAGCTCACAGCCTGCTGGCTAAACTAACAAGTCTGTCCAGCAGACGCAAGTGACTGTCAGTAGCTGAAGGCCAGACAGGTGAGTATTACTCCAGTCAGGCAGCAAAAAAAAAAAAAAA
>LQNS02278187.1:17963658-17988502 GCA_001587735.2 Parhyale hawaiensis
AAAAGGCACAAATGATCAGATTTTGGAGTTTATGCAAAGAAAATTAGGGTTTCAGAGCCAATTTGAATTTTTGCTACCGTTGGCTCACTTGGCGGAGGTATGCGCTCTCAGAGTGCTCTAGTTTTCTATGTATTACCTAAATCCAGCATTTGCGCACTAAACGTTTAATTATTCTCGTATAGTGCAGTGGATAGCGATTCAAACAATCATGTATGTATTCACATTCACCCCATATTTAGCCAAATAAAATTGAAGTTAAACTTTTTAAATTTGCCCTTGATCTATGCCATGTGGTATTCTTGGTTTTAATCTTGTAACTTTTTAGTTTATTGAATTAGGAATTAAACTCCTGCTAAAACGACGTTCACGAATGCTCTTCATGCAAAGAAGCCCTAGCGCTTAATTTCGTTGCAGATTTTAATTGTCAGAATTTCCCAATCCCTACTCATTTATCTGAAATAAACATTCGTGGTAAGCTCAACAGTAAACATTAATGGTAAGGTCAACTTGACCGTACACCCTTATTAGGAAATCTTCAGGCACAGGTTCGTGCTGCAGATACGGGCTAACTGGCCTCAAATAAGTGTACTGCTGCAGTCGCCAACAAATCGTCAAGAGCAACGGTGCCAGCGGCGGAAGCCTTTGATGTATGTAACGACCTGTGCACCTCCCTTCCCCAATCCCTGGCTAAGGTCAGTATCTCCGCTACAGCTCGTGGGCATCAAATGCTGACTAAGTACGTCAAGTGGCAATAGCTCGCCTGTTTGGCAGGCAGACGCAAACAAGCGACCTTCAGCGTCCTTGATGTTTACATTCTCTAGCTCGCTGCTACTGCGGTCCCAGTCCTTCATTTCATCAGACGCATTACATAAAATATGGCAGTAGTGTAAAAGCTACTGAAATAGTATCATAAAAACAAGCCCTACACCACCAGAGGTCGCTGCACTTGCAGCCTTATTATGTATCTTGATCATAATCTTTAAATTTTATCAGTTTCATTATAACTAGTTTGGTAGTCCCCTGAAAACTGCTAAGGCACTATCATACAAAGAAGCCCTACACCGCCAGAGGTCGCTGCATGCCGCGGCGAGTTTCATAAGTCATGTGTCAGAAATTTTGTAGCGCTCGGCCCCAAAGTAACAATTAAGACGAGACCGCGAACATCTCTGCAGCTGCAATTATGCAGCAGCGGGGAGCAGAATGAAAAGTAGTAAAGGGCTGGAGTTGGAGGAGAAGTTTCTGAGAAGCGGCTGTTTTCCTTACATTTCACTAGAGTGCAGTCTGACGTTCCTACTAGAAGAGTGCTGACAATAAGATATGCAGAAGTTGAGAGGGAAGCTTTTGAATGAATGCTGATTTAGAGTTGGAGTCGAAGCAGATGCTTGTGCATGACTGCTTGGTAATCGACAAAAGTCGCAAAAGACACTTTTGCACGGCGGCTGTTTAACGACAGGGTGTGAATGAGAAGACTTAGCGTTTCGACTGTTTTACGGCAGTAGTCGAAAATGAAGCTTCTACATATACGAGGCCTATTTAGGGCTGAGGTAGAAAATGGAGCCTTTTAGGTGGTTGGTGCTTCAATGCTTTTACTACAAACGAAGGTTTTATGTGATGGCTGTTCTAAAGCATGAGCCTGCAAATGAAGTCTGCTATGCGGCTGTCTCAGGGCAGAAGAAGAAAAGGCAGTTTCCACAAAGTGGCTCTTTTGGGCCAGAAAGGAAGGAATTGCGTGACGGCTGTATGTGTAATGTACGGGGTCAAAACAGAAGCTCCTGCATATAGGTTGTTTCAGGTTATAGTGGAAATCGTAGCCTTTACAGGCGTGCCCCATTAAACGGGAGTCAAATAGGAAGCTGTTGCGTGGCTGTTTCCGTTGTAGCTGTTTCTGTAACTAACACTGCAAGACTTAAGCAATGATCCTGTAACAATGTTATAATGATCGAGGGATTAAAAAGATATTAGGACCGATTAGCATTGGAATAGCCCAGTAGGCGATTGGAAGTGATCAGCGTTCTTCTCATGTCACGCACTTACAGCTTTGATTATTATTTCCTGTTTTAGGCAAGGGAACAAGTTTTGCCCTCTTATCGCGCTTCGTTCTGCTCCACCGAATTTGTTACGTTTTCTTCGAGGATTTTCCTTAGATGGTAGTAAGTTTATAAGTCATTATCACTATGTAACAGGTAATTATCGATGTCTCCTAGCATTTTTATTCCTGAAATCAGAGCAGCAAGAGACGCGTGTGTGTGTGGGGGGGGATAGGAATAGCTGCAAGCAAGTGGACAAGTTCGGCCCTCTTGTCATGGCATTTATTGCGTCCGGCTCCAGGCAACTTCCCCATAAACTTTCTCTGCGACTGCGCCCAAACTTTCTTCTGTGAGCTTTGTCAAAGACCTCAGCCTTTGCCGAAGGCTCAGTCCTAACTACCATCAATATCTGCCGCGAACAGAAGAACTATCATTATTCTTCGTCTACAGTGACGCTGGAAAACTTGACCATTTTCCAACCAGTAATGACAAAAGCGTTGCTTTGATTAGTAATTACAGATGATGGATACTCAACCGTAATAAGGCGATCTGCTTGTAAACATCACTGGTGTGTAGATATTTATAATGAAAACAGCTACCATGACTACAATTTTATATATCTCGCTCTTTATTCTCACGTTTAAAACTCAGTGTAGAACATGTTAATTGCACTCTAAAACTGCACTGCAATCGTGCATAATGACGGGGAAATTAAATAAATTGTTAGGTTCGCTTAGGCAACACTATGGGTCTCTACCGTGTGTCCCGCCCACTGGCAATGTCTGTTTACGAGGGACTTTGGGTCAGTGCCTGTCAGACTGTTGTCGTAGGTTTTGATGCTACTGGTTGTGGGTTACTGCAACGACTTCAACTGCATAGCTCCAGTCTACATAAGACTACATTTTTTGCCCATTCTGCTATTTACAACATTTATTTTTAAGTGTTCTTACTTCTAACACTCCTTCATCATTCTTATTTCGCCAGGTTCCACTAAGTGATCATTTTAAACTGATATTAAGGCAAACTTTCAATACAAAGTATGCTAAATTAATAGTGCAGTAGAATGAATTTAATGAGTATGGAAAGCTTCAAAAGGCACAAAAATCACGACCACCAAGCTCACTTTCACAGTCAACAGAAGCAGCGCATTGCGCTCCGTAATTAAGAGAAGAGCGAAAGGTGAAAGCAACTTTTGCGCAGCAGCTGAGAGGGGAGCGGGCGCTCCCTCGTGTCTTTACGGAGTAGTGGAATAATTCCATTGCTCCATGATTTATGCGAGCTCCCTCCTCATTCCCCAGTTAATAGAGCGACGTTTTTGCTGTAATTCTCACCATAGCGAAACGAATTAAATGCGCTGCGTCGTATAAGTTGGAGCAAGTTCTTTGCAGTCTACAAGTGAATTAACGATTCTCTTTTCAGCTCTTTTAATTGCTTTGAATTTAACACACATAAAAATAATTGTCCAGCAGCAGGGGACGCGATTGGAGGTGTAGCTTGTTTAGTTTGGTTGATAACATGCACGAAGGCTTCTCTCTGTGGTGCCATCGACGGGAAAAATTTTCTGGGTGTGGCACTGGGCAGGAAGTAAAATGCATATGGCTCATCGTACTGCGTTGCCTCAGGGCTGAGAAACTCCCGATAGACAGCGGAGGGGATGATGAGTGTCCGCAAATCTTAGCTTAAAGACTCAAATTTTTGAGAAAAATTCAGAGCGCATTCAATGGAAAATGTAAGTTAGGTAAGCATTTTCAGAGAAATGTTTAGAAGCGCGAGCATCTGTAGTTACCGCTCTCCGTCTGCTTCAGTCCTAAGTTAAAAAGGATAACGAAAATAAAATTATAATAAAATAAATAACATAATAAAACAAACATGGAACGATGCGAATAAAAGTAGTGAAGTAAAGATGTGCGGATACAAACTATGCAGGATAGTACACAGACTAACTTAATATGCAATCAATAACAAAGTTATAATTGAATTTGCTGATACAAATGAATATGACGATACGGAAAAAACTAATGATGCCGAAACGATGATGAGTGTACAATTGCTTGAAGAACTTTAGGAAGTGCTACCAAATTCTAACACGTTTTACCTAGGTCACCGAGTGAGATTTCTGTGTGGGGTAGAGTAATCTTGCAGCTAGGGGTAGTAAGAGCTGCAGGCGTTCAAGTCAGCTGTTAATGGCTTTTTCTTGGATTTTCCTTTGCAGCGTTTCGGGCTTGCCGGTGTTGTACTCTGTCTGTAGTGGTTCGAGCGGAAAGTTGTATTAATTATTATAACATTTCTTATTAGTTTAATCAGTAACATCTCCCCATATACTGTACTACTTACCATTCATCTACTAATAATTATCTATAAAACTAAATAAAAATAGTAGTTTCACACTTGAAGTAAAAAATAAAAAGGCTCAATATGAACGAAAAATGAAAAGGCTCAATATGAAGGAAAAATATTTGTTCATTGACTGACTTATGATATTCAGTGTTCGAATATCTGCTTTAATTGGCTTCTTCTTCTTATAGAGTGAGGTATATATAGCTCATTTTTAAGTTATTGACTCTATTGTGTAGTTTTCTAGCCGACTTCGAGTAACTGTTAGCAGTAAGCAAGTTACGTCGTTTTGTTTCTCTCAACGATGAAAAAAAGCATACCGTACAGATTAAAAAAATCTACGGAATTTCACATTGACATTTAATTGGCACTCATTTTCTTCACATCTCCCACAAAAAAGTAAAAGATTACTCGACACAGATCCATATGCAAGCCTCAGCAATGTGAGTAATTGTTAAAATATTGACTGGTGTGGAAGAGTTATCATGTTTCATTTATACGATAATAACCATAATAATCAAAAACTTGCAAGTAAACGGGAATGTAGCGTATGACTCATACCGTAAGCCCGCTTGTCTTTATAGTACTAAAATATTACTGTATGACCAAAACAACTTCTTTAGGTCTTTCTTTTATTGTCAGAGAAATATTGAAGTCGGCCATAATTTTAATATTTTTATCTCATCGTGCGGGTCATTATGCTTATATCTTTTAGAATTCCAGGCTACCCATCTTGTAGTAAGAAATCAGCAGCAAATAAAGCGTGTACATATTATTATACCCTGTGATATTATTAAGCATGCATCACTAAGTGCATCTGCTGAAGCTCATTCTGCTGACATTATGATTAATAAGTTGCAGTACTTCTCATTTAATCCGTTGATTATATATGTATATCGTTAATCGGCAGGAGAATGCCGTGTTTAATTGACTTCATTCACTATATGAGAATATCTTCGAACTATTCAAGTTTCTCTTACTGGTTGCACTAATTAGCCAATAATCGAATTTCGTTCTCATAATGCCTCCATTGCAAAGCTTAATTGTATCATTCTTCTTATTGAATTGGTTGTCAAAGGCTTTCACATGCAAAGGGAGAGTAAGTCCTTTTCTGCTAGCTAATTATTCATCCGGAGAGTCAGCACTTTATCAATTTTATATAAAATAATACTAATACCACCTCATTAATATAGGTTGTTTTATTGTCACTAATAATTTTTTGATAAAATTTTAATACGAACACGTTCATTTAAAGTTACTACACAGACCAAAAATGTTGATTTATAATTCATCTTAAATTTCTTCGAATTGTTGTTTATGCTTAATTATAAGAAGCATTCTATTTCAAAATATGGCATGCTGCTTTGCTAGTCTGTATTACTGCATTTCATTCCTACCAATTTTCGTAAGAATTTTCAATCAATTTATATCAGTCGAAATAACATTGTTTGAACCTAACCGAATATGATAGGTTATGAAAAAAGCAACTAACTTCTGTATATCACCTACTTTGTTTGGGTTTCCATGCATGAAATCACAATATTCTGAGCTTCAGTTTTTCATGAGTTACCTAGATGATAGTTTCTCATCAAAATCGCAGTATTTCAAGTCTTACTATATGAATTCATTTGCCCAATATTTTCTTTGTCTCAGGTATTTTAATTCGATTGAACAATAACGCAATAAGGCATATTAGGTCGTGATGCTCCAATACTCGAGCAATAATTGCTTCACCCCCTGTCTAGGCTTGCCAGGTCTGCAGCGTCTCTTCTCAATGCCGCCCCCTCACGCAGGTACGATCCGGCAGATATTTTTAATCCGATTATGCTGCATCTTGTCTCATTGATAGCACTGGCAGGAGGAGAGCGCAGGAATGTACAGAGAGAGAAAGAGAGAGAGAGAAGAGAGAGTGAGAGAACAGACTAGGGTATACCGAGACACGGGTGCAAACGAATATAGGCAAGGGTGAAAGCGAACATAGGCAGGGGTGAAAGCGAACATAGGCAGGGGTGAAAGCGAACATAGGCATGGGTGCAAGCGAACATAGGCAAGAATGAAAGCGAACATAGGCAGGGGTGAAAGCGAACACAGACGGGGTGAAAGCGAACGTAGACAGGGGTGAAAGCGAACATAGACAGGGGTGAAAGCGAACATAGGCAAGGGTGAAGGCGAACATAGGCAGGGGTGAAAGCGAACATAGGCAGGGGTGAAAGCGAACATAGACGGGGATGAAAGCGAACAGAGACAGGAGTGAAAGCGAACGTAGACAGGGGTGAAAGCGAACATAGGCAAGGGTGAAAGCGAACATAGGCAGGGGTGAAAGCGAACATAGACAGGGGTAAAAGCGAACATAAGCAAGGGTGAAAGCGAACATAGGCAGGGGTGAAAGCGAACATAGACAGGGGTGAAAGCGAACATAGACAGGGGTGAAAGCGAACATAGGCAAGGGTGAAAGCGAACATAGGCAAGGGTGAAAGCGAACATAGGCAAGGGTGAAAGCGAACATAGGCAAGGGTGAAAGCGAACATAGGCAGGGGTGAAAGCGAACACAGACGGGTTGAAAGCGAACATAGACTGGGGTGCAAGCGCGCATAGGCTGCATACAGGAATGTAAAGAGAGACGGGTGTGAGCGAACATAGACACAGGGAGGCAGAAACAGCAGTATACAGAGAAAAAGGTGCCAGCGAGTATACACAAGGTGAGAGTTCGCACCATTATACGTCGGTGACATCACCGCTTCGAAGAATTACCTTAGAAATGTTCCTCTATTGTGTAGCTATAGTTTTTTCTTTTTGACCGCTATTGTATCATTTGATATCTCATCTTTATGAACAAGGTTAATGGCAGAATTTACTTATCCTGGTAATGGCAACAATTTGGAGTAGAAAGGATTGATTTAAATTATAAATTCTTGGTAGCCGTTGTTGTTGGATTTTTTTACTCAATATGCCCTTTCCGTCTTACTGACATGCTACCAAAAGATTACTTATTTTATAGTGCCGGAAAAGAAAAGCAAACTCAAAGTAATATACCAACAAAAGCAACAATCTCTAATCTGTTATTTGTAACGTCTGAAATACAATTTATTGAAGATTTTTAACTACTCCGGGTGTTTAATAATATATGGTCTCTTTTACACGTTACATCTATGGAGCTGCAAAAAGTGATGAAGGACTCAAACGTACTACTGTATTTGAAATGCTGTTTCAAATGCTGTAGCTGCTGAAATGCTGTTACCTATGTCCTATATGGGCATAGGTAACAGCTAGCTGCATACACATACATTTCATCTTTGGTAACTTTATTATTTCCAGAAGAACTAGCTGCATACACATACATTTCCTGCATACACATACATTTCCTCTTCTTCCAGAAGAAGAATGCGACAAAGGTTTTGAACTACCTGCTGCCTGCAGAAATTTTGCAGCCTGTTTACTTTAGAAGTACTGTTGAGTAATATTCCGCTGCACATCCACAGACAAACACACACACACAAAAGAAAGAAAGACCATGATCTACCTGACGTGTCTGTTTTTTTTTTTTTTTTTTCGTTTCGTTTTGACGCCCCCGAGATCATGACAGCTCGACAACGGGAGCAACGCTCCAGCTGCAAAAGCTCAAAGTACGCCTGCCGACCTCTTCTGTTTAAAGTCTTTTGCTCGTAAAGCGCTGTCCAAGTACCAATTGCAAAGCTTCCACGCAAGAAACCAAGTGAATTTTGCTCATTGGCTCGGATAAAAACCTCATGGCGAAATTCTACGGTGAAATTTGAGGCAAGTTTTCCGGAAACAAGCCGCCGCTTTATGACGCAGCTGGCGAGTGCAGGCACCGTTCGGTTTTGTGTTTCAGTAAAAATTCAGCTAAACTGAACTGCTGTCTACTGCATAAAATTCTTGCAAAAATGGCTAGCAATTGGTGAGCTCCGTAGTTGACCGCCGTGGTAGTTTATCTTAAATGTAAGCATAAAATAATGGTTGGTAAATACTCGGATGATGAACTGCAGAACAATTGGTTCTTCTAACTTTATTCCCTCTAGTAGGAATAACGCTTAATTTTGCACTATGGGCTATTGTAAAACAATGAAAGGGCTGATTTGTTCTCGTAAAATTCAGTACAGATAAATCATTGTGATTCTTTTAATGAATTATTGCCGTAGTTCAGTTATTAGCTATGCAGTTGCTGTCTTCGCTGCAGCGACAGTATCGAGCTGCTCTATTGGGAGTAGTGCGGTGTGACTTTCAGCGAGCCAGTCAAGTGAAAGTCCTACCCTTAATATAGGCAGTACTGTACGTTTGTTTTTGCTGCTCTCTGTTGTATGCGATACACTCTGTAGTAATTGATATACATGAGCTCTGTGATGCTCGAGACTGTTCAGTAACAGTTCTGCTATTGTCCCAGCAGTCCTGTAAGTGTCTCAACAGTCTTCCAACTCCTCAAACAGTCTTGCAACTGCCCCGACAGTCCTGCAACTGCCCCGACAGTTCCGTAACTGCCCCGACAGTTCTGCAACTGCCTTGACAGTTCTGCAACTGCCCCGACAGTTCCGCAACTGCCCCGACAGTTCTGCAACTGCCCCGACAGTTTTGCAACTGCCCCGACAGTCCTACAACTGCCCCGACAGTTCCGCAAGTGTCCCAGCAGTCCCGCCACGGTCCCAAGAGTCCCTGTCGGCCACCGAGCAAGTTACTGCTAACAGGGCAGCACCGCTAACGCCCGCCCGCCGATTACATCGCAGATGGACGATACTACTTTGGTAACTTCCTGTTGCTGTTTATTACTCCAAAAAGTGCCAAAGGCTTCAGAACAAAACGCATTGTGACATTTACGACCCTCGGCGGAAGAGTTTTGCAATTGGCATACTCGTGTGAACGATACGCTTTTTATGCAGCCCTGTATTACTGGCTTGTGATACGTGTGAGATCGTCTCTTTATGCTCTGAATGTGAATGTCAAGTTGGCAATGAGAATATATACTGGGCATGCATCAATAGGAAGCAAACTATCTCCATGTAAGTACATACATATAAACACTAAGTTATTGAAAATTTTGCTAACAGTTGCAGTATATGTAAAATTCCGACGCATCTATTGATTTATCAGGCCGTGTCTCTTAATTGATGCGCATATGTGACAACTTTGCTGTAATATAAGGAAAGCAAGAAAAAATTCAGTCTATTTCTCTACAGAATTGAAGGCATTCAAAGCCAAGTCAGGCAGCTAATGTGACATTGGTGCTGTAAAAAGTGCCTAACATTTATTTAAGCTTTACCTAATGCAAAAATGTTGTCTCTAAGTCATGTGCTAGCCATACATGTTTTGCTGTGCGCATGCAACTAAACAGCAGATAGCGATTTTTTAAAGACCCACCCTACTATTAGCATTTTACTGACACTGGTGTAGTATGCAGCTGATTAGTGAACATTTTAGTTTGTGATTGCAGTAGCTGTCAGAATACTGACAGCTTCACTGCACTTTTGTACTGCTCAGCTGGTAAATAGACATTTTAAGGTAATTTAAATTACCGCCACAATAGTCTTAGTCTTACTATGTTGTTGCATTATTCTGCCACTCAATAGGTATTTTACTGTAATGGTGGTCTTTCAAATTTCGGCATGATACTCTCAGTTTAATAACACAGTTGTAGCATTCTGCTGATAAATACAGTTGCTATTTTATCCAGAGGCACTAGAGTGTTCGGCCACTATGTACTTGCCTTTTTTTCCTCATCTTCATCTCCAACAAATGTTTTATTTCATTTTTTCGTATTGTAAATCCATTTAGGCGACTACTCTATTTTTACTTTTTCAAAAACAGGCACAGCGCTCATACTCTTTTCTTTGCATCGTAAATGCTATTTTAAAACTTCTCCACTGATGTACTCGTATCATTTTCAAAGCTCTGAACTTCTCAACATCCTCTCTGCTCGTATAGCTCAAGGTATCCAACATTAATGATACGTGGCTGTGCAGAAATGTGCCAGACCTTGGCATCTTGCCTCTTTAAGGAGAAATCTTTCAACCGTTGTTTCACAGATCAAGGACTTAGCACAACTACTTAAGAGATAAGCTTAATGGCGTTACATAAAATCTCTTCTGCAAAAGTCGAAAAGTTTAAGAATTTATTTATTTATTGCATCGCCAAATTTTTCCGTGTCTTAGCGCTGAAAAAACATTTGACATTAAAAGTTATTGTGATTAGGTGTTGCGAACGAGATGTGTTCTAAAGAATTGCCAAAACACTATAATACAGGCTTACATGAAGTTATGTATTATAAGTATATGCAATTATTACCTCATGAGCTGAGGTTCAGGGAAAAGTTCGTCGTGGGACCTAAATTTCAACTAGTGCTTCTCATAGTATTCTTTAGGATTTTATATACTCAATTACATAATTATATATATTTATCTACCGAGTGTCCCAAACAAATAAGTTTTCTTACATAGGAGACATAATACATTTCATATGTATATTGTTCTAACATATATTTCTTTATACTGTATTTCAGATAACCTGTAGAATATCCATTTGCTCCTCGGACCTTAACTTTCTTGATTTTTGCTTTTGGGGACATTTTAAGGCCATGGTGTTTCAGGTAAAGTTACAAAAAAAAAAAATCATCTCAAGGAGTTGATCGCAAACACCATTTGTAACATATAAATCCAGATGTTCTTAGAGGTGTTCTTCAGCAGTGAACGACACGCATAAAATGTGTTCCTGCCAAAATGGCAGGCATAGAGACCCTATTATATAAATAAAATTGGTTCATGTCATGAACGTTTATTTTTCCTATGTACGGAAATTTATGGGATACCCGGTAAATCTTTACTAATACACAAGGCCATAAACGATGACCACAAAAACGTTGCGCTGATACGCTTACACGGTTCATGGTTGAGGTGCTGATTTGGTTATGAACGATACACCACGACTGTTAACTGAAGTGATCAAACGAGGCTAGAACGGCAGGTGTCACCTCTGTAGAACAAATAGCTCTTTAAGCGGGCAAACAAACATCGATCAAAACGTGAACTGCATGGGCACATCCTTGATATACACTGGAAACATTTAATTCTCAAATTTTCACTCTAATGAATAGATACCGTATATGTATGTATCATCAACAGAAGAAAACAAAACATGTCATGAAAGCCCAGTTTTCTTCGCTTCTCTTCCTGGTTCTGTTCTGAAGAATGTTGTACAAATTTTCTTAGTTGAACTTTAACTTACTCGCTTTGCACATCCTGAGTTCACAACAAATGAAGCTTTGATGGTAGAAAAAAGTGTTAACTAGGATTCGTAAGACACTGAATTATCGAACTACACTGTCAGTTGGTTAACCCTGCAGACTTATAAATGTACATCAGTAATTAGTGCTTTCGGATGCATGAGCAACAGGTAAAGCAGCAGTTTTGAAACTGTATCACACCGTCAGACGACGGCGTTAGCACACTCACCATTAGCTATTAATGCTCCACTGCATGCTGACATCGTGCAGCTAAAGAATGCAGTCTAGCTCGCACTTCATTACATTTTCTTTGCTGCTAAAACGCTGTGAGTTTATTTTCCTGAATAAATGAGTAATGCGCAACACTCTGAAGCAAACAAGTCTGTGGCTTACAATACATTGAATTCTTTAGTAATGCGAAGGTAATCTCTCCATTAAGCATTGACCACACGATATTCTATCGTGTTGTCTACGCATTAAAGAATAATGTACTGATAAGAATTTGCAACATTCTTATATATTGTGGTATTTGTAGCAGCCTGCAACGTGTAGTGCTACTGTTATTTTTAACAAGTTGTAAAATAATGTTACGTTGTTATGCAGCTTCTGTGTTATTGTTTAATTATTTTATCGATAACGTGTGGTTGCTATAGAACTGCGTCAATTTCAATAATTCCTCAGTGATGGTACAATTATTTTTGAGTGGGATTTCAGTAGCTTATTACATTTTTTTCCTTATAGAAGAATGGAGAACTTTGTGCAGCTGAATAAATCATTACGTGGTATATTCTTATGCTATACATAATCCTCTAAGCAAAAGCGAAATATTGGCGAAAGCTTCGCTTGCAAGAGAATCACCGCAGCAAAGAACATTGAGTAAACAGGTATTTAAAAGATATAAAGATTAACTACTTGCTTGTGCTTACAAGAGAAAAAAACACTTCAACAGGAATTAAACGAAAGCTTGCAGTAGGGTGCGCACCACCAGCTCTCTCTTCATTAAAAGACCTGAACAAGTATTCTAGTTACATGATTAGACCAGGAATAATGTCATGTATTTCATTTACGTAAAGTGCTAGAGGTTGCAATAAAAAACACAGTTCATTTTTCACTTTACTACTGGAACATCGAACACTACACGCTTTTCTTTCAACTTTACTCTACATTTCTAAACGCTTTCTCTGATGCAGATTTCTAGAAAAATGGTCTAGACAGTGGCGCACAGTCTCCGCTTATTCCAAAATAAAAATATAGGTTTTTCAATCCCGATGTACAAGGTCAACATACGGTGTGTTCGAGTCGTCCCTTGTTTTTGTGATTATCTAATTCGACTAGTTTAAGCTTATCCAGAACCATGAGCCTTAACTTCGAGCTACTGTATCTCGATCCGAAGTGGACGAGTCGTACATGTCCATAAGTTGTTTAGCAATTAAATTGTTTTTCCAAAGACGTTATAGCAACTGCGATTTCAAATTTACGTGTTTGGACATCACGTGTCTGCAGCACAAAATAGACGGCAGTATACAGCAAAATTCTTGGTCTCTAAAATTAATTTATTTCTAATTTACGAGATTTATTAAAAACTTTACCCCTGCATAAAAAGAACAGTTTCTAATTAACGAAGCCAAAGGATTCAGCAAAAAACAAATTTTTTAGGCTTGCGGAAAAGGGGAAAACTAATAAAGTGATCCTCATTTGGAAAATGTTTTATCGGTGTTGACTGCTCGTCGCAGTCAAGCTCATGCCTATGTAACCTCACGGACGTCATTAAGTGGCCGTTAATATAATGTTTGTTGTTAAAATGCACCTTACAATACCGAAAGACCACATACACAACACAGTAATATACAATACGCATTCCACGTCCGTACAAATGTACGTACGATGGTTTATTTTGTGTGAAAAGTACCTGAAGTTCTATTGGATGACTTATAATACATAAGTGGAAATCATGTTATGATCACTTTGAATTTCACGGTGAAAATTACGAGGTTACAGCACTTGTTAAATTAGCTCTGAATTGTACAGCAACTTGAAGTTATGGCGGCGGCAGTAGTTAGTACTTAGTCAATCGTAATAAGGGATGTGATCTTCAGAATTTTTGCGTCAGTAATGTTTTAGATCATTATTGATGTTACATTAAAATCTCGTACTTATGATAATATTAGTAATAGGACGTGACCGACTAAAACATAGTGGAATTCATAAAATGTAAACTGGCAATGTTGTCTCATTGTTTCCCCCACATTCGTAGAACATTTCGGTTGAGGTTCGCATTATGGTACGCCTGAATTAAACTGAACATATTTATCCGTGAGAAGCACTAAAATATTGCAGAAACAAACTTTGTACCTCCAAGAAACTTAAAAATTGATCTAAAGTCTTGACATAATAACGATAAAATGTGGAAACACATCTGAGACGGTACGTTGATCGCGTGCTAGCGGCGGTACACGGCGTTGCTGACGTGTCGTAGTTAACTCACAAAAAATCGGCTGAGCCAGTTCCAAACTTCTAATCTATCTTAGGAACAGGCATTGTTGAAGCTTACGAATGAGAAATCCACAAACTTATATTCAGTTATGCTTTCTAAGGTTAGGAGCGTTGGACAAGTTCTGCTAATGACGTCATAGCTATTAACGGCAAACATTTTACGGACGAACTGTGCGCAAACTGCGAGTGTTTGCTGCAGGGCGAACGTAAGTAATAATTCAGAATTAAGACAATTCAAATAATAATATCATTTTTTTATCCAGAATTTTTGTTCAAGCTGCTTATTTCAGGCGTACCAACGGGTACGCTATAGGTAAGTATTACTGCGTATATATGCTGGTCACTCAATATGGTGTCGTCAGCGCTAAAATTCGCTATATATGACACTGTGGTATATCCTTTTCAGGAGTTTTTCTCAGCTTAAGGGTTTTCCTATCAGTAGTTTTGTTTTGTTTTTGTTTGGAAGTCTCTATTCGAGGAGTTCAACGGTAATTAAGGATGTCATTCAGATACATACAGTTATTTAGTCAATAACTGCTATTACGCGTTAATGAAGGAGGTTAATAAGCGAGAATCAGTTATTGAAAATATTTGAGAAAGCAATAGAGTTATACTCGGTAAATTTCTCTCAGCTACTGTAGGAAGTTAATTTGAGGAAAAAGTACAATAAATATAATTTATAAATTCTTTTCACGTTAAATAATTCCAGTATTCATAAAGGTTGCAAGGAAGCAATAATTACCATCGTACAAATAGGCTATTTGTCAAATATGTGCAACTTTGCTTGCAAGCAAATTCTTCTAGTCTATATCTGTAGGCAGTATAAAGACTTACTGCAGTTATTGTATGTAACAGTAGTCAGTCAGTCAAGACCACTTTCAGACTGCTGGTATATTTCAATGAGCTGAAATACAATGACTGTTTCAGTCCTGCAACGGATTTGTTACTATGAACGTGCGTCGGCAGAGCCTCAGTTTTAAAATTTTAATTGTGCAACGCAGTGAGAAGTCGTATATGAAAGTGTTGTAGTTTGAATTGAGTCAGCAATGATCTCTAATTGATGCTTTTTCGTGGCATGTTTTGTAAGGTGTCTCGTTAAGTGACTCATTTTCCTACAATTTACATTGCACACTTCGCAACTCACTCATAAAGTGAGTCATTTTGCTAAGTTTAATGCCCATGCTACAAGTCACTCTTTATGCTCGCCGTCGTATGTCTAGGGAGTCATGTTTGTTTAACTCATTTCACCCCGTTTGGGAATCGTTTGTTGAGCAACACGTCGCTTGTTAACCGGGTCATTTTTCAACTTTTTTTGCCTGTCTAGTCAATCGCTCATTATGCAGCACTCATTAAATGAGTTTCCACAGCATAATACTAGCAAGCTGCAAAGAACATCGTTGTCCCCAAAATAATCTAATCTATGGCGTGTAATATTTACAGTGACATTACAGGTTGTAGCTACATAGCTAGGTGTAATACTGGAAAATTGCATTGTACTCTTCACGAAGCTGGAAGTAGTGAGTTTAGTATCATTTCTCAGTTCAATAGAGAGGTAATATCGCAAGTGCTGTAAACCCCATATGAATCGTATTAATGTCAAATTTACAAGGTTGCTATATTTCTCAAATTATTCTTATAGGTACTGAATTAAATTTTGTACACAGGTTATGTAGCAATTATCTATCCAAATTCAGTAGTACGCCCACTGATAGGTATTGCTCAATTAAGTAAATGATGTACAAAAGTTATTCGTACAAACTAGATATTAAAGTGTCAGGTTATTGCGTGTTCTTCAATTTACTTACAAGTTATCTCCTCAGGCAATAATGACGTGCCTAATCCATCCATTGTGCAATATTTCGCTGACTGATTAAAAAATTAATTATTTTCTACGACTAAATATATCCAGTAGTATCTCAACATATGTAACGGGTCCAGTATAGTACTCGGGTGTTACAGATCACTAAGTCATATCTGACAAACTGATTAATTTCCTCATAAAATGTGCCGAAGAATTATGAACAAACAAATTTTGAATAACCCTCAACAAGTGAAATTAGATCCGCGATTTATTTTCGTTATCCTGACAGTTTTCAGTTTCTATAATGAACAACAAAAGAAGTGTAATTTATGTTGTCATTGAGACAGATTATTGCAGTTCATAAGCAACGGTATTTGGTTACTTATTTCTAGGGAATGGTTAATAATTCTTATTAAATAATAGCACAGTCCAAAACACCTATACGCTCTAAAAACTGGAGTATTTTGCACTAAAGAAGTAACTCTCATTCTATTTACAACATTATCGTCGGTAAAATACATGGGGTTACCGCACTCATCAAATTATGATTCTTGATATAGCAAGAACATGGATTAAATATATGATTAACTTAGAGAACACTGAATTGGATATTTTATTTATAGATCAATTCTTTTTCATTTGATATGTACGAGCATTGGGCCTCTACAGGCCAATACGCCGAGGGAAGCTACGTGCTACATATTTACATTCTACAGATTTTAAACTTATATAAAACGGTACTTTCTTCAGAGTACTAAGCAAATGGGATACTATTTTCAACAGCACGACAGTATAGTTTTTATCTATTTTCTTTATTGTTGTATATCATTCTACAGTTGTTGACAATGGGGAGGACCAAGAGTTGTGTACAGTGGGAGACTTGCACGTGAGATTGGAGGTGTGGGAACACTGTAGATGGAACTAGAGAGTAGGGGCTCTGCATGTAGGACTGTAGGAGTGGGAATACTGGACGTGGGACTGAAAAATCAGGAATACTGCACATGGGACTGTGGAACTGGAGGCACTGCAGGTGGGGTTAGAGGAGTGCGGGACCTAGACGTGGGACAGGAGTGAGATTACCGTCACATCACTGAAGGTTTGGGAGTACTGCATGGAAATCCGTGGGAAAACTACTCATGGGAATGGGGGAGAGGGATGATTGTACTTGGAAGTGGAGACGTGGGAGTACTTCACGTAACATTGGAGTAGAGGAAGCACTGCACGTGAGACTGTGGTAGTGGGAGCACTGCACGGGAGACTGTGGTAGTGGGAGCACTGCACGGGAGACTGTGGTAGTGGGAGCACTGCACGGGAGACTGTGGTAGTGGGAGCACTGCACGTGAGACTGGAGTAGTGGGAGCACTGCACATGAGACTGAGGTAGTAGGAGCACTGCACATAAATTTGGAGAAGTGGGAGCACTGCACATGAGACTGGGGTAGGAGGAGTACTGCACATGAGATTGGGGTAGTAGGAGTGCTGCACATTAGACCACGAGTTACTGATATAAAAGAAACACTATCAAGTTGTGTTCATGAGTTCCTGACATAGACACACAGCACGCGGGGCTATGAATTGATGACGTGGACACAAATCACGTGAGAAGTCCACTGAGGCGGGAGAACAGCCCGTGGAACCGCGAGTTACGTTATTGTAGGAGCAGAGCTCCTTCGACCGCACTTGCTTCAAGGGGGAATCTACAGTATACTGACGGGGGAGCGTGACACGTGGAACCAGGAATCACTGCCATAGGAGCACACTACGCATGGCCATGAGTTGTTGACGTAGACAGACTTGCAAGTTACTGCGGTGGGAGGACCGCACGTGGGCTGGGAGCCACGAGGGCCACGAGCCGCTTCAGCAGCCGCTCCCACTGTCGTATGAGGTGCCGCACCGCACCGTCCCGGTGCCGCCTGATGCCCGCCGCCAGCTCCTCAAGCTGCGCACACAACCAGTCAGACGAAGAAATATTAAAGGTAGTGACCAGACGCATCCACAAATATACTATTGCAAATCACCGTGTTCAATTACAAGTACTAAACGAATTTGATCATTACAAGGAATAAATTCAACTAAAATCGCAATGACCAATGATGATTACCAGTAACAATCACCAATTGCTACCGGGAATTAAGATTAATTATTACTGTTGTAGGTTATGACTGCCATTCACAGTTACCGGATACAGCTGCAAATTACAGACCACGAATGCAATGACATGTCTCCAATAACCATCAAATTACACTATGCCGTCTGATATCTGCCGCTAACTTCTCCGTATGTCCGAGCAATGCAGAGGCAGCCATTAAATGGAAGGTCTATGATTCTGATTACGAGGGGGAAGTGATGGCCACTCACGTGCTTAACCTTCGGATTGCCGTGGAGGAGCCCACGCAAATTTTTATTTTATTTTAATATGTAACCTGCATTGCATCGAACTCATACTGTGTACATTCTTCGGCTGTTTTACGATCTGCCATGCAATGAATACTATTATCCTAAAATGGTAAGACCGTATATTGAAATAGGATATGCTGCTCCATCTGTACAGAAAGGCAGAAAATACGATATATCTATACAATGATACGCTGATAACTTGGTACGTAAGAAGGTACATGCCTACTTGGGCTGTGTGTGTTGCGATTTTCATATTTAGAAATTAGCGTATCGATGAGAAGGGCTCGAGCACAAGCGTGAACGACTTTAAGGTGTAGTCAAGTGAAGAGACGACGCTCAGGAGCTACACGCAGAAAAGTATGTTCTTTACGATAAAAAACACCTGGTTTCTTACCACTAACGACATAATATTTTAGCTACAAGGCAATAATAATTAATCGTAAAAGACCCTGTTGTTCATCACAACGCTCTAGTTCATCTGTTGTTCATCTCAACGACAATGTGCATTGACACAAATTCAAACGAGAAGGTACTTTACAGTTAACTAATTTGGCTTAATGGCAAACAATCATTTTTCTGTGTGTAGCAGAAAGAATATGGCTCACAAACATAGCTCATGCTGAATCTTAGTTAGGTAGGTACTGTAAACACATTAGTGTGTCATAGAAGAAGGTGAAAGTTGCCCGGACCTACTATTATATAATAAGAAGAAGCACGCCTAGTAATCCTTTCACATTCAAGTGTGTGTGAGGCAAAATTTGTCATTTTTAAATTTCATTAAGAAACATAATTTATTTTCGAAAATTTCATCCTACCTACAGGCAAATACTGTACTATCGATAATTATCAGACTACAGCCCGAAACATGATCAATAGCATTATTTGTCAACGGTTTGTTTATCTGCTTCGTGCACCTCGTTTTCAAAAAGATCTTAAACTAAGTAAATGAGCAAGCAAAGAGGACGAGCGCAGTATATCCCCGCAAGCCTGATTGAAGAAAATATTACGAGTATTATGCGAGATACTGCACTCGTGCGATTAATGCTCCAATTAGTAAGAAAATAATTCCTGATTTGAAGCGGTACACAGTGGCTACTTCTTAAACTGGTGCAAGTTTCGAGATATTCCACATTAAATTCCAGCCAATGCACCAACACAACTTTTGGATCATGTGTGCCTAACAGAGCAGAGCTTCAGATTTCTTTATAACATTCACCGGCCCTGCAACTGATGCTCCGACACCCGCGGCCTTGGAATCGTTTTTCTATCTGGAATTGAATGCCATTGAATTCTGACGGGAGTTTTAGAGCAAAAGTGTTGGAATTTAGGTGCAGTTCGTCGAAGCTGGGGAAATCACAGTTTATTTTATAAATGAAAAATACGTATATTTTACTAATAACTTGAACACCTAGTAATTTAAGCAATCATAGTATGAATACAGTTCCAATGGATGTCTATAAAAGTAAGTCGAATGGCCATGCATGGTATTTAGCAAACAAATTAAAGCTGGCTACGCTGAGATGAGATTAATCATGAATTCTATTACTGTGGCCATCCTACGTCATGCAAATTTGTGGATATATTCGTAAGTTTGGTCGTTATTAAGCCAATGATATGATACAATCTAGCCGATATTTTAAATGTCAATGGGACATCAGGATATTAAGGTCAGTTAGTGTTTCTACATGTGCGCTGTTCTACTTGCAGCTTTTAATAGAGCGACGGAACTTAGGGACGGCTTATTCTCAAACTCTGACTGCTTTGCCTCTTTAATTAAAGAATTATATCTATGAAAATAATATAATTACTCCCGATTTGCCTGATTACTTTATAAAAGCTGCAACAAAAATGTAGCAGTCAAATTATTCTCTTCATACCCATTGTATTTATTTGACGTCTGTGAAAATATTCTTGGTTTTTAAATGATACTAAATTAGTCAGGAAAGCGTTAAGGTTAACAATGTAAAAGTGTGTTGTACACAAAAACAATGTTTCCATTAACAGTCGAATCAACAAAGAATAATAACAACATCAGCTGAGCTGTACATGGGATCCCAGCCCCCTAAGACCGGTACACAATCGAAGAAACAAGCGATGTGCGACGCAACAAATACCTTGCACGAAAAACGTTACGTAGCGTACAGCAATTTACTGCCCCCACCGACGCAACCCAGATCGCGCGACACACTACCGCTCACAGGCGCCATGTCTCCCATAAACATCGCATTGCATCGCTTGTTGTGTCAGTGGGGCCCCGGCCTATGACTCGTCAGCAGTGTAGTGACGTACCTTGAGCTGTACCTGGGACCCCAGCCAGCGCGGTGGGGTGGTGTGCGGGGTCAGGGTCAGCACTGGTGGGCTTATGCTCTCCTGGGTCTCCACACGCACTACATGACCCACACTGGGGATAGACACCGAAAAATTAGTTAAGTACAATAGTATAATTTTTTTTAGCGTTTCATAGAGGTAAAATAAAGGAAAAGTCACCTCAACCGCCCACCCCAACTTTGAGACTCATATGTATTGGTTTGTGCGGCCGGTAAATGCCCATTTGCGCCCATTATAATACACGGCTGCAGTCGACCATAGATTGTCTAGCCTATCGCGTCGTATGACGGAATACACAATAGACAACTGCGCCCCCCCCCCTTTCCCCAAGGCCAATGCCCTTCCAGTAACTCCGGGGGAAAAAATGGCCGATACTTACCAACCCCGAGCGCCAAGATGTCCTCTTTTGGCGTGGGCCCGAACTCCCGACTTCTCGATAATCAGCGAAGTCAACAACCTTGGCACTGAGCCACTGAGATTTACTATGGGTGTGTTCGATTGGGACGTGAAAGTCGATCTAAGCCAAGCCCACTTCACTTAAGTTGTCCGAAGCTACTGAGAGGTGCCCTGGCTTCGCCCCGTTTATTCAAGTTTTAGGCGTTGAATCAAAATTGGTTTCCTGTGAGACTTCTAGTCACTCAATCTTACTTTGTAAAATATAAATTCCTGTAGTAACATAATTAGGTTGCTTCTAAAAACTGTAAAACGATTCAAAGGACGAAATCAAAGTTTCTGTCTGCAGATCCGGAAAAGCTAAGTCAAATAGACTTAGCTCAGATCGAATTTTGCGACTTAATCGAACGCGTCTTTAGTCTAATGTAATATAGCACAGATGGTGTGCATCGTGAATCAAACTTCACAAGCGCTTTATCACATAAGAAATAACGTTAGAGCACGTACCTATTATAAGCTAACCTAACCTAAACACATACTCGGAAGTAGGTCACATGCTATACATGCGCCGATTTTTTTTACTCTGCATGTGTATACCGACTGCTGTAAGTGCTCATGGTCAAGGGTATTTAAACTTGTTGCTAGTTATTTTTTTAAGAATTAGACATGGCTACTGCTATTATTTCCAAGTAGTTTACTGTGTACAAGTTTCAGGAAGAAACTATAGCATTAATAAGGACTGATTTTATTCAATGTTATCAAAAATATTGAACGAAAATTGGGAGGTTTCAGTTCCTGAGCGCAGCACACGGGCCGGCCGGCACTGCTATAGTAGGTATAGGCTAAGTACTGTAGGTGTCTCCTGCGTGTCGTCTAATGCAGTCCCACTTAAGACAATGAACGTTTGCGCTCGTAAGCGCCGGCGGCCGGAATATGTTTGTTGCGTGTCTGCTGGTGCGCAGAAGTTGCAGACCATGCAGAGTCAGCTCCGGAGAGAGCTCCTAGTCTGAGAGTGTCACTTGCGTGTCCAGAAATATGTAGAGTTTTATGTCGAGTTAACTTCTTTGCCATCTACAGTCCGTACGAGCTTGTTTCACTTTAAATTTCCACAAGAGTACACAGAATAGTCTCTGCTGCAGTCCAGAGCGTAGCTACTTCGCTGTATGCTCAGGACTGAATACTTACATTTTCAAGCCTGCATATGTGTCTCTAATTTTTCTGTCCATGCGTCTTTGCAGGGCTGAGTTCTTGAACTGTGTTGTTCACTCGAATTTTTTCTGTTTTTATATCTATGTATTGAGAATGGCAAATAATGTCTGAAGTTTATTACCTGAGTGTGTCTGTCCAGGAATTTAGCTTTGTTCTTGTTGGTCAAGTTCTGCTACGGTCTAAAGCTAGCGCGTTGGTAATGTTCCTGAATTGTGTAGATTTTCTTGTGAACGGTCATGGTGAAATCCATAGCCTTTATGTGCCAATTTCGTACCCTCGAGATTTGCCATTGAAGAAATATAACATCGTTCAAACTTTCACAAATTCAATATCTCTAACCCTTGAATCCATGCTCGTATATCTATACCGAGGGTGTAAGTGTGCTGTATATATATTCTATTATTCGATTTTTTTCTATATCTTCTCTTAATTTCTTTTTGCAAATACTCCCTAGAGTACATAGCATCTCAGTCCCTCACAATATTTTTGAAGCTGGAAACTTCCAACGTTCCCTTGGAGCAACATTGATGCATCTGTCCGATGCAAGTGTGCAAAGATACAACTTCGGCTGTAGGCCATTTCTCTAAACACTCGCAGTGACATTGACGGTTTAGTCGCCTCTGCGACGGCATCCAGGGCAACAGCTGTCCACAATGTGCTGTGCAGTGTTAGTATAGGAGTACCTCCTGTTCGAGACAAGATCTTTTGCTGCACTTAATGAAAGAGGAAAGTATAGTGTTTCCTTTAGCCCTATTGAGATGACAGTCCATGTTTAGAACTCTACCACACTTTATTTATTTAAGTTACAAAAATAAAGATAATATACTATCACCGTAGGACTTGAATAGTATTTTTTGCAGTTTATATTTACTTATATGCAGTTCAGCTAAGACGAGGAATGAAAAATTGTGAAGCCTACTTGATGGATCCGTGTAAAGTGGTAGGAGTCCTCGTATGTTCTTACCGCAAAGGTGGAAAGTTTAACATATTTTTATTTAATAGATACAGTACTCGTTTAGTTGAAATGTTCCTAGCCCTCTGTCACGATAAGTCATGTTCATCACCCGCGAACGAAGTGAGAGAGCTGATACTGTTTTTTCGTTGAAGATTTAAGTACAAATATTTTTATGCATACATATACTGTTTATATATTTGTCTGTCTGCCCCAAAACAGGTAGGAGTTGAGCAATGTTCATAATTTTTTGAAGGGAGATTGATGGGTTGATCTAGATGTGACCCATCCCCAAAAACTAGGCCTGGCTGGCCATCAAAAAATGATGGCGTTAAATTTGCCTCTGCCGCGGCAGATTGTTTTTGGCCACGAGGCGTTCTATTTTTTCCTATGTTATTACTAAGAGAGCTCATACTACGGGCGCTGTGTCCTAACCTTGTTGGACAAATCATCCATATTAGAAACTAGGATTGGCTAGCCATCAAAAATGACTTCGCTGAATTTGCCCCCACCGCGGGTAATGGTCTTATGCCACGAGGCGTTCTTGTTAGAATAATATTTTTCTAGTCAAGTTGACGAACTTGTTTTCCAAGAATAGAAAATCTATATATTACTTAACGAAAATATTTTCCTGTTTTTAACATATTGCAATAATATTGTGTATTTTGTGAACCTTGATTGAATGGCTCAATTATTAAACATATTTGTATATGTTATTACAATTTGAAATTATGCTTGAAAGTATATAAACACATTAACTGTGTATACAGTATAGGATATACAGCCATATGACAACACAACAATGATGGATACAATACATACCGTCCCAATCACAAAACAAAATAATAATGTGAGCTTGTTTAGCTTGCAAAGAAAGGGAACATTCCAAAGCATAACAGAGACTGGGCTTAGGGAAACTCGAGTTGCAATGATGGTACATCCAGTTCAGTTTACTACATTGTGTTCCTAATAGGAATTTGTACTTCAGTGCAACTACGGAAAGCTTTCACAGTTAAATGTTTATTTCATATACGCTGCAATCCTCCGTTTAGATAAAACGTAAGAATGTTCGTAATGGACTTCAGGCAATAACAGTTGTAAACCTGTAAGATGGAGCTAAAGTCAACTTGACCGAACACCCCAACTGAGAAACCCATAAGCACTGGCTCGTGCTGCAGATATATACCCCTAACTCTAGAGAAGTGTACGACAGCAGTCAACCCCAGATCGTCAAGAGGTGTGGGGCAAGTGACACGTAAAGCTCTTATTTCGGTGACCTACGACGTGTCGACTATTCCCATTTCTGGTTAAAGTCAGAACTCCCGCAGTAGCATACAGGCACCAGTGCTGACTCAGCGAGCCCAGCGAAAGAACTTGCCTGGTGACAGCAGTCTCGATTGTGTGCAATCTGCGTGTACGAGCAATACTCAAGTGTCCTGTTGTTGCAGTTTAAGCAATAGCTTAAAAGGTAAAGGACGTAGCTCTGACATGAGAAAGCTGTTAAAGGTGTCAGAGCGTTTCACCGACACACCAAACTAGGAAGGCCGCAGGTATTGCACCTCCCAAGAAGGCCAATTATGTAAATTGGAGGTCATTGCCCATTGGCAAAACTGACAGACGCCGCAGTAATGGCTCCCACTGCCAGCCCTGACCACTGCTAATGACGTGTCTCTGCAGGCCGCTCCA
>LQNS02278187.1:17991722-18030703 GCA_001587735.2 Parhyale hawaiensis
GACAAATTTAACCTGGAAAGAATTCGAAAAACACTTCAGCACAACAGTTTTCTGGCCTACATTGCAAATTGGCGCGAGCAAGAAACAAACTTGAACGAACACTAACATGGAAGAATGGGTGAATTTTACTTCTGATTTTTTCTAGTCCATTACCAGGTGACTCAGTTTAGTATTTAGATACGTAATATAAATAGATGAAGTTCTACACGCTCTTCTAGTTCGGAAATTTTAGGCGGTTTTAAGCAGCAGGAAGATGATATAAAGTTGTTATTTACAATGTTATTGTGAATTGTACAAAACCAAAGTTCAATACATGTACAGTTTCTATGAAGAATTTCGTCGTGAATTAAGAACACCTGAAGCTTGACCTGAAGTTTCTAATGTTTATGTTGCATTGAAAATCCCAATATACAGCACTATAAAAATCTTAATGTATATAATAAAACAAGATATCAATGAGCAAAGGCGCTCAAATATCAATATTATTGTTTTCAAGTCAAGTAAACTGGACCTGAAGAGGCAGTGGCTAAAATAAACTAGTAAAGAAACAAAACTTTTGTTTCCCAACAAAACTTTCTTTAAAACTGTAGTGCAAGTTTTCCATGGGTTTTGAAATCTGTAGTTGAAGTGAACGGAAAATGACGAAGAAATATAGGGAATTCAGCCAACAACTCGAACATAGAATAATATTTTCATTTACTGCACAATTATATCTTCAGAGCCTCGTTACAGGTAACAACAGAGCTGTGCCTTTAAATAAAAAACGATATATGTATCTGGTCTTGCAAAGGTCTTGTTACACTTCAATATTACGTGTTTGTACTCAATTTTCAATCATAAAATTAATTCTCCGTAAAACTAAATGAAAATTTATGGTTTTGAAGCAGTTCTCATTAGCAGTTAATAGTGATAAGGTGTATGTATGTCCCATGGAAACTAAGATTTGAAATAACTGTTCTTCTTCGAGTCGGGCAAAGCAAATTTGGCATCCAGAGCCGCATCGAAGCCCAAGCGTCACTGTAGGGCTCGATCGCTAATATCTTCGAAGGTGATGCGCATCGTAAAACAAAGTAAATAACTAACTACTGCGAGTGCCTGGTTGTATGAAGATGCGTACCAAATCTCCAAGACATGCTGGACAATTAAAAAAAAAGCAACAACAATTTTTCGGCTTATTCACTACTGGATCAGCCGTGTAAATTTTCATGTCTGAGAAAATGATGTTGCGATGTAAATCGTCAAGATGACGATGACAGCGTTCTTGACTTTGCTCTTGCATACGAACCGCTGGCAAGAGTCTTTTCACGCGCCTCAAGCTCTTTGTTTTTTCACTTTTGACGGCAGTGGACACTGTTGCCATGAAGATATTTTCTTGGTATTATTTTACAAATGGATCACACTCAAGTTTAGTATTTTTGTAGATATATATAGGTAAAAGATGGCGTTCTAAGACTGTTTTCATGAATAACGTTTCCGTCATAAATACTTAAGTTTTCGATGTATTTGACTTTGGAATTCCTAGTGTTTTCTTATGAGAGAAAATAACCCCACTTGCACAGTGTGATGGAACACTTACTTCGTTCTATAATTATTTTTTGGGTCAAGTTGAGTTAGGTTACTTTAGGTGCTTATGGGGTCCCGGGTATTTTTTCCCATTAAAAACAGTGGTACCATCAAGGTCAAATATCTCGAAAATTAAGTATTTGTGGCGAAAATATTATTCGTGAAAAAATCTTAGAATGCCTTCTTTTACCTAATTATGTCAACAAAAACACTAACTTCAAATGTGATCCACTTGTAAACTTATGCTATTTTATTTTCTGTAGGTCTTTTCTGTCGTCACTTTTAGCCTGGCTAAAAGTGACGCAACTAAAGAATAGAAAATAACATCCCTGTTGCAACAGTATCCACCGACGTCAAAAGTGAAAAAAAAGCAGAGATTGGGGCGTGTGAAAAAACTCCTACTAACGGGTCGCATGGAAGAGGTAACGTCAAGAGCGTTGTCGTCATTTCAAGGATTTGAATCGCACTATTATTTTCTCAGGCGAATGTCGTCACCAACAGGCAATTAGTAAACAAAAATCTGGGTTCTGCTTAACAAGGTCGACCCTTGAGGTCCCCCACCCTTCCTCAACCTATATGCGACTCTGTCGACATTCAACCGACTGTCTTTCGGCCGCTTGACGATATCTGATATTTTTCTGCCCGGTGCTTAGGCGATTGCGTCACTCAAATACTCAATAAATTTTAAATTAGTGTCGTGAATTAATTTTACGAGTTGAAGTTGATCACGAACATGTAAGCATGAAGTATAACAGGACTTTAGCAAGACAGCATATGCCGCGCCACCGTGTTGCCAGAAATGCAGTATGTCAGTCAGGTTTCTTGCTTCGAAAATGAACACATACATTGATGATGTTTATACTTTCTCATCTACAACAGAGGATGTAACTTAATTTTCAATATAGACTAAAAGTACCTACTCCATTTTCCTCCAAACAATTATACTTATGTCATGGAACCATTTTTCACCAATTAAACTTATGTGAAGTTAACAACTGTAATTTCATACCGCTAAGACCAAATTTAAAGTCGAAAAAAAATTTTCGACGCTTAAACTTTTATCCACAGCGTATACATTCCCTTCCTTCCAGGAAAATCTTTCTCCGAGTTCAAAGAGAATTATTCCCCATACCTTTTAGAATTTTACTGCAAAAAATTCATTTAGGTGCACAATACCTTAGCTTTACTAATCAAATTTTATTTTGAGTGTAATTAGAGTCTTTGTTACAGTTCAATCTCTGTCAAAAGTAAATCAAGATTCTTTTCAGCTGGAGAAATTTTACACTAACGACGCACCAATCTTCACAACAATGGGAATTAATTTAAAGACCATATATACACATTTTTACGTCATATATTATTTACGGCGAGCAGATAGCTTATCTTACAATTAAATTTCTTCAGTGTGGTAAGAACATTTTTGCAAACGAGAAGGCTTTTATCGCTTTGAAGTTCATATTAGGAATGTCTTTTATTCTATAAGAGGAGCGTCCCAACCTCTCCTGTCCGACCATTCTTGGTCCAAGAGAATACAGAGGCAAAGCTTTGGCTAAGCCAGGGTTTTACTTCTATTACATGGCCCATTGGCCATCGGTTGTCTTTGTGAGAGCGCAACTGGAACCAGAGGAAATTGCCCGGATTTTCCTTTGCAATGTATAGGTCGCCCTAATCTACAGAAACGGCAAGTGCAAAGCGAGGAGTTACGTTCAACCCAAAGATGTTTTCTCAAAATATCATATACCTTTCTATAAACGTGAGGACTTTCTTTTGGAATTATACAGACGTATATAAGCGATATCTCCGTAAGCTGGATATTATCTGATATCAAATTTCGTAATACAGAGAAATCCTATCATGAAGACTTTATAAATATGCTGAATGCACTAAGATCGTATAATCCTGTGCGATTCAGATTCGAGCAGAAGTGCTGCCGCACTTACTAGAATTTCTCTAATCTTTTTGGGCATCTGTGTAAGACTTCCTTGCCTTATATAAAATTGCAAAACTAAAAGCAATCATTTTAGATTCATTTCAACTTCCTACGCTCATTTTTTTGCCAGATCAAGTTGCATCTTTGATTAATCTGAGATGATATGAAGCAGCGGTTTCATTCATCGGGTAATGGCAACGCAAAGCAGTTACTTTTCTGCATTAATATAATATTCTATCCAACACTAGATATTATGATGTAGCATGCACTATGGCACACGGCAAAAGTAGTGTCCATAATTGTGATGGCAGAACATTTTGTGCCCAAAATGGGACAGTAGCAAGTATGAGTTTTAAAAACCACTTTATCTTTACAAGATCAGACTGTTCGTTCATGAGGCAAGTAATCGAGCAAAAAGGCAATAATTATTGTAAAGACATAAACGACAGAAAATAAAACTTTTGCTACCTGTGGCTGGGCGATTCGTGGGTGCGGGAAGGTCTTGAAAACATCCTAGGAAACGCCTGCTAGAGATCGTGAAACAGTCTTGCGAATATCATAAAATATTGCCTTCCGTATATCGAAACCATTATCTCGCAGAGATCCTTAAACGGTATCTTGCGTAGTTGTTAAAATAAGCGTTCTAAGTGAGTGTTATCTGACTGAACACATACCTAACAACACATATCGAACACAAAGAAGTGTCTGGCAAATATCCCAAAACATAACGTTACAGAGATCCCAAAACATAATGTTAAAGAGATTCTAAATCCCAAAGCATGTTACAGAGATTCTAGATCCCAAGACAACATTACAGAGATCCCAAAACATAACGTAACGGAGATCCCAAAACATAACGCCACAGAGATCCCAAAACATAATGTTGCCGAAATCAGAGATCCTAAAACAATGTCACAGAGATCAGAGATCCCAAAACATATTACGTATTACAGATATCAAAGATCCCGATGCTCCGCAGTGCTCTCAGTTCCTCTCCGTAGCGGCACCAGCCGTGCCTGGAGAACAGCGGCTTCGCTTCAGAAGCTCTAAGCACCACCTGGACTTTAGCTTTAATTTGACAAGGGAGCGAATTTACTGCAGTCCAAAGCCTCACCTCCTGCACCGTCATGCTGCTGAAGCCTGTGAGTGTGATGTTATCAAGCAGGAGTCTTAGTTTGAGGACGTCGCCTTCATGGACGTACTTAAGGGGGGCGGCGCCAAACAGAGGCTCCAGAGGGTCCTTTAGACCCAGCTTGGGGTGTGGGCGCCGAGCGGTTTGGGCTAATGCAGAAAGGGCTGAACCAACACTCGTCCGAAGCTCTGTAATAGTAGAAAGAAGCGTTATATGTAGCAAGATACCGCTGAGTAATTTGATTTGGGTGCTATGTAGTTCAAAGATTATGAAAGGCAATACAGCCGACAACTGAAGCACTTTGGCTCACCTTATTGACGGAGGGCAGCAGTTCATCGACAATGTATGGTCGATTGAATTAAATGTGATACCAATATCAAAATGAGCTGCAAATATTACGTGTACCTCTTATGACGTGCTGTAGGTTATTTGAATACCTTAATTATTTAGAACTAGTGCACCTCTCCGACAATAACTACGGTAATGGCTAAGCATTGGTATCTCTTCAGTGCTCATGCTTGCGATGATTGTGATCTTGACAATCCCGGCTGTGTAACAAGCCATTTAGGCACCGGATTTAGAAGCTTTGACTCATCTATCCCGAACAAAGCCAACTCAGGGAACCACATGCAAGTACATGAACGGCTTCAAGGCTGTCCTTTCGAAAAATGGGATTTTCGACAGAGAGGTTGACGATCGCCTTCGAATCAACTGACAGCGCTAAAAAAAAAAAAAAAAATCGCACATCAGCTTCGAACTACTCAAAATTATCTGTTTTCCCCGTATTTTATATCGAACAATTGGAATAGAATACTCTGGCAAGTTGTCGGAGCAGAGAGTCGACACGTTTAAAAAGCGTTCGAACTTACACTCAGAGCTGGACCCTCTACAATGAACATGCGCCCCCTGTGGTTCGCGCGCTGACCCCCATGACGGTTAAAGCTTCTGTGGTAATATTACATTGATTTTGTCCCATAGATGATAAAAATTACAAAACATTTTAGGGCTATGAGAGGAAAATATAAGCTTAAATAGCTTATAGTAATATTTTACATCAATTCATCGGAACTGAAAAATTTTAACAATGGCATAGTTATCCCTACATGCTTTTGCTCGGGCGCAAAAACTTAGCTTTTTCTTTTTCAAAAACGGCGAGAACAGCATATATTAACCATCATTCAATGCAAATAGTCATTTAGAGCGAGTCAAAATAAATTCAAGAGAGTTAAAGGTAAAAACTCGCTGTATGTTAATATTGGGCTGAGCTGGGACGTCACGTGACCGTGACATGAGTAATTATATGTTTGGCGTATAATGTTATGCCTCTGCCGTTCTGTATTAACTGAAAGCAATAGCCTGGAACCCATCGAGATCTCCAATACTCATTCAGTACGTAATATACAAACTTGATGCCAAATTGATGGCAGGGATCCGTGTGCCTCAGGGCAATTTCACAGGGGTCCGTAGAAAATTGAGCTTTTGGAAACACTTCTCTACAACTTCGAATACCTACATGACCTAGCGACTTCCAACACCTAAATTCTTAAGAAGCCGCTTTGTTATATTATTTTGCATTTCTCGTTTAACTTACCGTCTCCGAACCTACACGGATCTGCTGCAACTAATCTTACTGACTGAGTCACCTCACGGCTGCGGTGTTCCCATAGACATCTGATTTTTTTTTTATCTTCAGCCAACGGCAATAGCTCATAGGAGGCCTAACCGTGCGTCTCGGCTCCTCTTTGGGAAGGGGTCTGTTGATCCGTTTATTGCCGAGTATCAAATCTAATCTAATCTAATCTTCTAAACGTAGAATGCATTGCACCCACTACAGCTGCAGCTTGATCTACCTATCAAGTTAATAACAATCAGTGTTACGAATTCCTCTTCAGTGAATGCATAGTAATTCTTTCTCGGAGGGGCCTCAACTACCATCAAGGTAGATAAGTCCTGCTGGCAAAGGTAATGAAAAGACCGATTAATATGCATGTATATCGTCAATGCATTTGAAGTTGAAAACTTACTTTGAAACCTCGGACCGTAGATTCAACTTCGTGCTCATTTTATTAAGATCTACTTTGGGTAAGGCCGTCGAATCGTCACACAGGCGAGGAACACAAAATCTATCAGTAATATTTATAAAGAAATATCAGTTTATTCACATCGTTTTTCATTATTATAACAGTGTTTTGACAGCTCATTTTTTCCATTCCCCCAAAAAATAGCTTTGCTGATTTCGGGACTTCAGATCGTACACAGTATCCATCCTTATATAATAAAACGCTTCGTGTATTTATTTATTTCGTGTCTGCTGTTAAGGCAATAGATACCCGAAAAATATGCCAGGTTGTAGATTTTGTGATTAAGGTACGTTTTCATAGAGATCGATGACCAGGTTGCAGAAGATGGCGAAAGTGGGATGCTTATCCCTTTATCTGAAGACACTTCTTGCTTGAAGCACTTGTTGAAATCGGAACAATATGTATGCAGCTTCTGGAGTCCAAATTTATAACTTTTTTCTCTCAGGTCACGACTTATAAATTCGGTAAATGATCAACGGAGCACTCACAAATTGATGATGATTCACGGGCAGTAAACAATGATTTCTTCTAGCTTACTGCCTTCCTCTGACGGAGCAAATTTTTCTTCAAAGGCCAAAATTTCAGCCCTTCAATGAAGCAGATATTTTAGTTTGAAAGACAGCATCATAGCTACGGTGCACTTATATTGCATGTAAGCTCACTGGAGTTAGAAAAGGGAATAAGAGCTGCTGATAAACGTGAGCGGGAAAGTATGGAAACGGCTAGTCGAGGAAAGAGGACCTAATGATGAGAGCCCGGCATTGGATCAATGAAGAAAACGGAGAAGCAAGTCAGAGGGGAAGATTCCGCACCGGCCTATATTAAGCAAAAATATCGATTATTGCGCATTTTTTTCACTCACGGGTCTACAAGTTACATAATAACAATGCACAGTGTATTGGTTGCATAGTTGCCAGATAGGTTTATCTATATTTTCATCCCGATGTTAATGGATAGCTAGAAGAAAATTCACCTACTAAATAACAAGATGTGGCTGCAGGAAATATGCAGCTTTCCATAGCAAACTTAGTTGCTGGAATGCGCCCAAGCTACATACCGGTACTTCATTTTCTAAAGCTCGTTTAGCTTAGGAAATAGCTGAATTTCTTCGTGGCATTTGAAATTTCACGCCTAAACATTTTCAAATAGAGCTCTCTGAGAGCGCATATCTCCACCAAGCAAGGCAATGGTAACGAAAAATTTAATTTTGTTCTAAAATTATGATTTCATTTGTATCAGCATCAAATCTACTCATTTGTGCTTTTTGACAATAATGACAGCTTCTGTAACTCTTTGAAAATCCGTTCATAACTTTTAGAATATTCTTGTTAACAAATATTTTGACAAAAATTTGTCAAACACACAAACGGACCCACCGATCATCACCAAAATTTTATCATTCATGGCTTTTAACATTTTTACCAATTTCTGTAAATTTCATAAAGATTCGTTCATAACATTTTGAATTATTTTCCCAACAACCATAAAATCAAACATGGAGACAAACAGCCAAGCGGATAAACAGATCATCACGAAAATTCAAGCATTTTTTTTCGTAGTACGCCTAGGTAACAGGTAATTTAAATGTCATAAAAAATTCGTCGATTATTATTTTTAGTTATTAAACTAACAAAAACGGCAGACAAACAAACAGTTTCTCGGATCTTCACCAAAAATTAATCATGTATTACTCCTGAAAATGCCTAACAATCTCTGCAAATTTCGTAAAGATCCGTTCATAACCTTCCGAGTTATCTAAGTGACAGACAAATAGACAGCCAAGGAGTCAGACACATAAACACGATGAAAATACAGTATAACCTACTTGGAGGAGGTAATTATTATTGCCGCCAAGTTTTTAATCTGATAGTTCTATTGCTGGTATCCAGTCTACAATAAGAACTGGGTATTGCCCGCCATTTATATTTTCTTGGTGCAGCTTAACTTTCAAGCATATCAAAACTAATATTCGCCTGCTTACTTGCAAGAGGGACATTTTACTCTCCCAAACTCATGATTTCACTACCTTCGAGGATTTCATAAAGGATACCGCCTACCTGTATGAGGCATATTTTGCTGCAAAACCCGTACCACAAGCAAGTACAAGCTTCATTAAAGAGAAGAAAAACCAGCACCGTAAGGTGCTTCAAGCTGCGCACACCTCCTTACTTTCCCTATAGGTATTTTGAACACTAGCTCCACACATACAGAGCTTCGTCTTCTCTACCCCTGCCAGACTTTTGTTAGCTTTGGAAATTTAGAGACCACTGTTCAAACGTTCGCTAAATTCCGCCGTGTTTTAATTGGTCTCTTGCTCCATTTTAGTCTGCAGGAGAAGAAATCAAATAAAAAGTACTCGAAATTTTTATAGAATGAGTCGAAGGACTTTCTCAGAGTCAGGAAAAGTTATCGAGAGTAGAAGGAAGAGAAGAAATGTATATATATATAGAGTAAACGTACATCACTTTTCTGTTCCGATCGAATTCTCCATATTCTGTCGTAAAAAATAAATTCTGATAACTTTCAAACATTTGTTACGTTCCTAGTGAGCAAAATACATGGAGTTTTGTAAGATTTATCTACTAAATATAGGTCCTATTGTTTATCGTCATTATGACCAAGGGAGGGGGGGTGAAAGCAAATAGATTTTTCTCTCCATACGCCGGATTTGGGGCCGGAAATTCAGTTAGCAATGTAATTACGAGTAAAATTTTATGTCCGCTTCACATGGAGAAAAAATATTGTTTGCTCTTCATCCCCGTACCTCCGCTTCTTGGCAGATATTGGGATTTTCGAAAGGAAAAGACATTTGCAGCTGTAAAATTACGGATGTTGGTACCTCGGTACTCGAATTCGATTTCTACTTGCTCTGGCTTGGTACCGGAGTGATAATGTCTCCGCCTTTATATTCTACTTATTTTCTATTTGTGTCGGTGGGCCAACTAAAAGACTTAATACTTCACTCCGATCTAAGCGAGGTCAATTTTGAGTGTACGGCGAAAATATGAAATTTTTAGTGCTTATTACCCGAGCATTTGAATTCTAAGGCTGGAAATTTAACACTCCTGGCTGGCCAGAAATAAAAGATTTATTCATAGCAAGCGTGTGCTCCAAAGGCCTGTCTACCCAAGCGGTAAATGAAAAGTACAGCGAGCTGCATTCGGTGGTGGGAGAGCCAAAGCTTATATAATTATGCGAGAAGTTTGCTTTTACTAGCGATACAGTAAATATTATGAAAATGATATAATAAAATGCTACACTGTATTGTAACATAAAAATTTCGTCCCTCGTGTCCCAATCTGCTACTTACATCGCAGAAATAAAAGAAAGCTATGCGTATCCAAAGACGGGTGATACAAAATAGTTATATGATTAAAATAATGCGTAATTTTTCCATCGCTGCCTGTAATATTCGCGTCGCGTACAAAAATAAATTTCAAAGTAAGAGATACATTATACCACTGACTGACTTGACTGCCCACCAAAATAAGGCCTCTACCATGAGAGGGCTAAGGCCTATTTACGTTTTCTGTGATAACAGATAACTTCGAGTAAAACAAGTATATTCAATGTATTTATGAGTAAGAAGTACAGATTAGTTGACATAAGCCATCGATGAGGGATGATAATCGAGTATGAAAAGTCAAAAATGACCTAAAAATCACTGCATCTTTTAAAAAATTTGGACCTTTTTTGTCAAAAGCAAATGCGTACGTAGTGCCCATAAGCTGCCGTAATATGCGGTACAGGACCTCTGTCTCCATTAGACCAGTGGCGGCCAGAGAGGGCCACCGATGTGGCGGTGGCTGGTGCATTCAAGCGTAGGAGGCTTCATTAGAAGGCAAACAGCTGGACAAGTTTGCTTAATATATAACTTTAAAACAAATATTCCTCCATTTCTGTTTCTTTCGTACTTATGCACGGAATTAATCTCCTTTCTCCTCATCAGCATGATGCCACGGGCTGGAGACATTTAAGCATGCACTCAAGGAGGTGACTCCTGGCATTACCCAACTTTACTCGAAACTACATGAGCATGAACTTTTTTTAATGCTGTAAAAGTTGATATTCATCTGTTGTTGGTTATTCTTTTTTTAATCCTATTTTTTGTTTTATCCATCATCAGATTCACGAGGAAAATATTGCCTTCCCTCAAGGCGAATCAAGTCATTCAACATGGTCAGGCGATGGATGTTATTGTGCAGCATTTTTTGTTTTATTTTGACAGACTAACTGCTCGAGGTATTATACGAATAAATTCACTATCTTGGAAGACAAAGAACGAAATAAACCAATTTTAATTTCTTGATGTTGCAAGAAATGGAAATGCGGCTTTTCACTGTGCTACCATATGAACTTAGTTCACTCACTTCATGTAGTCGCAAGGAAACATACTTGAAAATTTGACACGTTTGAGTTACCGTTTTGCCATACATATTATGCTCTTATTATTATTGTTATTAAGATACACTAGACTGGCGACGTGGAAAATAAGGTTAACAACCCCCATGCAGCCAGCCCAGTAAGCAAAAAAAAAAAAAAAGAAAGAGAGGATCAGAGATCACAAATAGCTATGTTTACAGAATAGAATAGATTAGAATAGATAGGCGGCAGTAGACGAACCAAAAGGCCCATTCCCAAAGAGATACCAGAACTTACACCCCGGCCCTCTATGAGCTATTGCCATTATGTTAGAAGGATGAAGAGGACTGGGGAAACGAGAGGAGAAAAAATGGAAGACGAAAGAGAGAAAAAAGAAAGAAAAAAGAAGTGGAAGAAGAATCTCAGCCAAAAAGATGATCATAAATGCACGCAAGCATGATCGACACCCGCTGATATGCGGAGCTTAAAGATATAGATGGAGCGGAAGGGAGAAGAAGTCAGCAACTTAAAATGGCTTGGGAAGCGACTCGTGGAGAAGGAGTTCTTAGCGGTGGAGGATGTCTCTCCCAATGTATGTCAAGACGATTTTTAAACGAGTAGACCGACTCCACACCAACAACGTCGGAAGGGAGTCTATACCAAATGCAGACTAAGAAATAGGGAAAGAACTGCTGACTTAAGGTTGTTCATCAAACTTTATACTTGAGTTTTTGACCGTTGCTTCGCAAACGATCATTTAGGTCTCTTTCAAAGAGTCCTGTTATAGGTACGTCGTGAAAGCCATTCAAGTACTTGAATGTTTCCATTAGTTGCCCTCTGAGTCGTCTTTGCTCGAGACAGATCAGACCCAGTTCTTGTAAGCGACGTTCGTACGACTTTTTTACAGATTGCTTAAAGCTGCCAACATCCGCACCAGTAAAGGCAGAGCCATCAAGACCATTCCAAACATCCAGGCATGATGGAAAAAAACGAACTAGAATACTGGCCTCTACGGCATCGTACCGGTCCGAAGGCGAACTCATGAAGAGCACCAATTCGCCGAGTATACCTCACCTGAACAAATGGCTCCGGAAGAAACACCGACAGTGGGTGACTAGGGCAATTATATGTTTTATAGAGAAAGCAGACTCCACCAACTCTGCAACAATGCGCCAGAACACAAGGCACAACACCATCCAGTATGAACGCACATCGACGAACCACTCTGTTAAGCAAACTCAGATAACTATCGGCAGCAGAACCACATACTAAAGAGCAGTATTCCAGAAGGGGACGACATAGCAATTAAAGCAGCGACGTGTCAACTCTACCGAACCAAACACCATCCAAACACGACGCATAAGACTGATTTTCTGCGATGATCGTGAGGCAACCGAACGGATGTGGGGCTCAGACGTCAACTTTGGATCAAAATTGACACCTGAGATTACCAAGTCATTGACCACAGGAAGTGACACACCATCCAGTATGAGTGCTGAGAAAGCAGGTCTCACTGGGCGTGACCTAGACACGAGCATGGTTTGAATCTTGCCTGCATTTAGCCTCATCGCCCTCCTAGAACACCAGAAATCAATCACTTCCAAATCGCACAGAATGGATTCTGAAACCTCCAACCTATTACTAGGATTATTGCAAACAGCCAGCAAAGCAACATCATCAGTGTAACCAACAAGTAAATTATGAACAAGATCAAGCAGGTCCGCTGTATAGACGATGAAAAACAAAGGACCCAGAATACTACCTTGTGGGACACCACATGTTGGCAGTATAATTGCATCATATTAGAAAACTCATAATTAATTAGATCCATTACTATAGCTACTCTTCGTGTCCTGTGGATTTGAGCGTATACATGATTCACTAATATTATGCGTGTATAAAAATGTGGTTATTAGTTTATAAAATGAAAAGGAAATAACGCCCATTCAGTGCATTGTCACAAGTTAAACTATGTCATCACACTTGGGAAACATTTTTGTACAATATGGGACTCTTGCTATTACTGATGGTAAAGCTATAATCAGTGTGTTGTAAAATAAATCATAAACATCTGTTCACGATATTTAACCATTTTTCCGTAATTGTCTGTTAACATTTTAGTTATGTAAGTTTTAGAACATGTTCGGGTTCCGTAATCACTACTGAGTGCGATAATAATAGATAAAATCCCACAAGTAAAGCATTTCAGCATTTCCCAAAGTTTAGGGGCAGCCATCTTGTGGTACACTGGGAATCAGGTGTATCAACGCCATCGTCGAAATGCGGCCAGTGGAGCGTTAAAGTTACGTGTAGTTTATACTTGACTATACATTCACTTGTTTGCTGTTTCATTAAGCAGACTGTCAAATTTAACAGCTGTGATATATTATGTTATGTTTAAATTCTGTACATGCCAAAAGTGTTCTTCCTGTTGAAAGATGAAATTTCGTCACGGACTGAAGGATTAATATTAGCCATATTAGACTTGTTTTAAATTTCTGGTACCACAGAGTTGTTTCTATTCAGATTTCCTATACGACAAACGCTTTGCGTGAGATTGTACGGAGTTACATAGTAATTCAGTCATTCTACCTAAAGACAACCTCCTCCATTTGAATAAGCATTGAGATGAGATACCTTGATGAAGATTTTAAATCATTAAAGATTCAGACACGTTCACCTACAGAATTTTTAAGTTAACAAATATAGAAAAATGGGGCAAAATTACCACGGGTGAAGCATTATTCATCATTCTTATAGTTGTTCATGTTATATTGAGGAAAAAAAATCGACGAAAAAAATACGAAACGTCACTTTAAGCAACTGCAATGTAAAAAACAACAAATAACGTTGAACTGTAAAAGAAACAACAGTTCTTGTTCGATTGTAGTCTTTCTTTTTCCGATTTTGAAATGGCTCAAGTAAGATTAAACAAAACTATTATTAACAGAAGACCGTACAAGATCTAGTGAAATGCCATCAACATTGTAGAAAACAATAATATCAGCAATCTCAGAAAAAGAAGCACGCCCACTACGGCTTTTATCTTATCTCTGTTTTTTATTTCCAAACCCATGGCACGGATTATTCCGCCTTCGGCAGAATTAAAGTTAGACGAGATTTATTGCAGCTGACATCGAGGGCCGAGGCTTAATTGAGCCGGAAAGTATGTTCTCTTTTTGACTGAATCGCTCTGTTTGGAGCACAAATTTGAACCGAGTGAATTTTCAGTATTATTTTGAAAGAGATGGAGTGCTGCACAACATATAGGTGTCCGGAGAAATTGTCTAGTAAATAACTGCAAGAGAAAACAATAATAGTGACGTAACACTAGGGTGTTCAAAGTTAATAATAATTGGGGTGGAAATTGCGGGATGATATTATCAAAAAATGCTGTCGCGTATAGGTACATATACATTCAAGGGTGATTATAACCATGCTGTAATAGCAGGGTAATGGTACCTATCATCATGACCTGGCTGTTTAGTGAGGGAAAAGAAATAGTTATGCGTCTCAAAGTCGATTTTCCTAATTTTTGTACGAAGTGTTTGGTTTTACAAACAGTTTGATGAAAAATGTAAAAACAATGTTTTATACTTCGAGTAGCGGCAGCATAGAGGGCTGAACAACGAACTGGACGTTGCAGGTTCGAATACCAAGCCAGACGACCTAGCAAGCGAGCGGTTGTAGCGCTTGACACTCTGACTCAGCATTTGATGGGTATCTGCGCAGCTGGCGTGAGGTAATTATCATTCCCCAGAAATGGGGAGAGCAAAGGGGGGGGGGCACGAGTCGTTGCATGAGAACCTTTCGTCGTTGGCGCCATAGTTCTCGACGATCCGTGGTCGACTGTATCTTTACACTCCTCTGGGGACAGTTGGGCTATATCCACAGCAGGAATCAGTACGTGTGGGTTTCCCAATATGGGCTGTGTTCAAGTTGACTTTACCTTTTTGGTAATTTTCCAGCTGTTTCCTACCTTAAGAAATCAAAAGGCGCAACCCTTTCTTTAAAGTTGTCATAAGATAGACTAGGTAAAGTCTATAATTGAAAACAGCTTGCAGATGGGGGAGGGTGGGTTAAAACTACTCTATCTAGCTAGGGTATGTTTCTATTCAATTTTTTCGAATATATCTAGGGAACAAAAAGTGCTTTATTTTTTTTAGCAAAATTGTTAAAAGATATTGAAGTCTCTTCGTCTACAGCAGTGATTCCCATTGGTTGTGAATTTGAATCTACGAACCCCCTGTTAATTCAAGAAACGGATCCCTAATTGGTTTATGACGTTTGAAGCTTCTGTGATAATACTGATTAGTTTTACCGATTTGTCATACAGATTGATAGTTCATTCGAAGTAAGGAGAGAGAAAATATCTACTTATTAAATTACAACGTCAGATTTGGAATTTAAGAAACTTATTTATTAGCAGTTATCATTTACTGTCACTTTTTTTCAAAGAAAATGTTAGATTTTAATAACAGTCTTCAGGATAAGAACACTACGATCCAATAGCATGAGTGTTTCAAGGCAAAACAAAATTAAATGCAGGCGAGTGAAATGGGAAGGTTGAAATGATTAGCAGTGACATCACACGGGAACAACGTTTTTGTTGCTGGTCAGGGTGACCCTTAGTCCTTACATACGATGAATGTTTTTATTACCCTCATTGATGCATGTTATGATAATGTGCTGCATCGCAGATATTGGCTATGCGCTCACGCCAAGCTGTCGGTTATGGTAATCGTAAACTAATTTGTAGTTGGGCTTGATGCCTAACTGCGGCAGCAGTCTAACCGAACGTGTTCTTACGTGGTCGTAAGCGTTTTAATTTTTCCGTGTGGGATGGTTAGGCTAGGCAAGCTTAGGTTTGGATAGGATTAGGGTAGGTAAGGCTTGGATAGGTTGGGATAACTGCATCGCCCCGGAAACTTATGGGGGTCGACGATAATTGAGTATTAGGCCTATTATTAGGAAACTGACAGGCCTAATTAGGTGTATAGGCATATGACCCATTCTAGTTATTATTCTAGGCTTGGCATAGCACGGTCTGTTCTTAGAAAAAAGAAATATTTTAGAGCCGTAAGTTTCGGTAGGGGGGGGGCAATGGATTAGGTTATGTAAGGCTTAGCTAGGTCCGTAAGATTATGTTAGTTTCCATTCCCTACTTGGTTCGTTCTGTTTCTTCATTTTTTATATACTGTAGCAGAAAAGTAGGAGGTGACGGCTTTTTGCGCCTTCATTAGTGCAAGCTTTAGACTTAGGTTGCATTTGAAAATTTCTCATGAATAAATTTCAAAACAGCGTCATTCGTTGTTACTTTTCTGTTACAGTTTCTGTGTATTAGAAGAGCAGGTATTCTAAAAAATATAAAATCCCATTCAAGTAATTACCCTTGTTTTTAATATATCAAATAAATAATAGCCAAACAGTTTTCATACGTTGTCCAGTAGAAACTTTAAACCTATAATATCTTATAGACTGTTATACATATTCTTCTTTTTTAGCATATCGAAGCAGTAGAAAGCGTAACCTCAATTCCACACATTATCCAGGAAAAGCATTAATACCTTACCGCGCCTCTTATAAATTTCTTACTTTTTTAATGCGCCAGAGAAGTAGGGAGCGCTACATTTTTGGGCTATAATTTCACCTTCTCTCATAATTTTCCTATTTTTTAGTATACCAAAGAAGTAGGAGGTGCTGCGTTTCTTGCGCATTCGTCAGAAAATGCTCAATTCGGCACGATGGTACCACGCTTCCATGTAGCGAGACAGCCTGCCGCAACTGCAATGGAAACCTTTATGACCATCGATTTTTTGAGGCTTCATTGGCAGGCTTCGTTCTCTCTGCCGCGAGTTGCGCACCGACGTAGGCGGTGGGTAACTGGTTGCTCTGCCTGGTCTTTGGGTGAGTAAAGCTTTGCCGAAGACTGTTATTTTCAACGTCAGTGTGGCCGCGCGGAAAACATTTTTGGATAACTGATAGGAGTATCCGGCCACAGGGTAAGTAAAGCTGTGCCAAAAATAGTTTTTATCGCCAGTCTAGTACCTTTTTCTAACAAAAAATATAAACACCGACTGAAGACTACTGGATCAAGTAACAAAATGAGCAGAGCTTCCCCAAAAGTATAATTTTGTGGTGGGTTTGGCGTTCCGAAGCAGTTTCTGTATAAACGGCTATGCTGGGTCTTCATGGCAGGTCAAGAATACTCCAAAAAATCCAAGATATTAGTCTTAACGCAGAAGAGGTGCAGCGGATGATATCCATGTGTAGAGATCGAGTCACTGGGGTAAGTAGAGTCTTTATGTTCAAGTATCAAACACTAGTCCTATGCCGACCACTTAAAGGGTCGGCTTCTCCTAGGGTAGTTTATTTAGAAATTTTCCTTATGAAGAAAACATGTATCGTACAATCGCTAGAAAAGATCGAGATATCAATTCATTTTCGCCAATCCTTACAACACCAAACATTATTGTAGGGTTATCATATACCTATCGTATATTCCTAGTGGTCAAAGAATGACCGGCATATTTACAACCCATGGAGTTCCACTGGGATGGTTGTAGAGTTTTGAGCGTGTTTGTGAATCTGTCCTTCCGTAAAGTTTTTCCCCAAGATTAGGGGTTTTCTAAAAAATTTCGCATGCAGCCCTTGTAGTGGCAGTAAGAGCAGCTTAGCAGTGGTGTGACCGCTGGCTAGTAAAGAAGTTGAGGCATATCCATGCTGAAATTACCCTCCTGAATTATGCTGAAACTGAACGTGAAGGCAGGCAAGTAGTTTACTATATTATTTTTTGCATGCTACAGCCAGTCTACTAAAGGGGATTGCGTTCTGGAAGGTACAGACGCTCGTCGGTGCCAGTTACTACTTAATTTTGGCTCACCCACCTGCGTTTTGACAAAACAAACATTGAGCTATAATATAAGGAAAGCATAAGAGCACTATGTGGACATGAATTTACAGGGGGAATGATACCTTAGCATGACGTTATTCAAGGTACAGGACTGTTATAAAAGAAGTTAGAGTAAATCTGGTGACAATATTAAGCTGGTACTGTAGAATATGGGTGAAAATACTAATAATAGTAACTACTAACGTAGAATTTAGAACGAATATGCTCACAATAGCACGTTAGCACTGTGAAAGCCGGAGAGGATATGCTGACAATAATAAGTTAGCACTGGACAAATTAATGCAAATATGCTGACAATACCAATAATAAGCTAAGACTGTGGAAGTTAAAGCGAATATACTGACAATAGTATGCTAACACTGCGAGTGTTGGAGCGAATATGTTGATAAAAATACGCTAGACTGTACAAGTTAGAGCGAATACACTGACAATAGTACGCTAACTCGGTGGAAGTTAGAGCGACTATGCTGACAATAGTACATTAGACTGTGGAAGTTAGAGTGACTATATATATGCTGACAATGGTACGCTAAACTGTGGAAGTTGGAGCGACTATGCTGACAATAGTACGTTAACGCAGTGGAAGTTAGAGCGCCTGTAAAGCAATTTGACTGGCACAAACACTCGAGAGTGTCACATCTGAGAGCTAAACATGGGCCGAAGAGCCCATTACGCAGACGTTTGATGTTATTCCCTTGAAAGAACTCGAGAAGACTTTGTTTGCTGAAAATAATGGGACATTTGTTAGCCTCGCAGCCCGGGCTTAGTGCTCCCTTCCAGCTGGTCCATCTTTAAGTTAAGCAGGGGAGATCCTAGGGCAGACGTCATTAAGTATTTGCGCATCTTGAAAAAATTATTACGGTTGGCAGAAGCTGACATGACGAGTTGAATGAGATGAAACTTGGGGGACATTTGCTCGTGAATTTTTGGTACTGTAGGAGAACTTGTGTATTATAAATGCTAAATCTTTNCAGACGTCGTTAAGTATTTGCGCATCTTGAAAAAATTATTACGGTTGGCAGAAGCTGACATGACGAGTTGAATGAGATGAAACTTGGGGGACATTTGCTCGTGAATTTTTGGTACTGTAGGAGAACTTGTGTATTATAAATGCCAAGTCTTTTTGTGCATTTCTGCAGCACCTATCGAGTGAAATAAGAAACATGTGTAGTAATTGTGACCATGATTAGGATACCGAGCGATTTGAAAGAAGGTGAGCTTTGTTTGGCGCTCTGATTAAGATCAGAACGCTGCTGAAAGACAGGACTGGCCAGTCTATCAGGAACAAGAACACCGAGTGAGTTGAGAGTGAGACAGTCTTTGTTATGAAGTGGGGGATGCCGAGTGAAATAAAGAAACTGTATCTTGCGTGTTTGTCGGTAACTTGGACTCCGAGTGAAGTAAAAGAAGTTCAGCCTTTTTATGAACGTTTGAGCTGCTAAATCGAAAACAAATAGTTATTGTAGCTTCCACTACAATAACTTGTATCATCATTAGTAAATCTATTGTTGCGTATTTCCAAGCTCGATGATATGTGAAAAATTTAATAGAAAGAAAACATCAGGTAGTTTCTTTTGCGGTTATTTACAAATACAGTATCGCCATTAGCAATACGCTGTTGCAAATTACGTTGCACTGGAAATAATAAAAAACCTGTAAATTCTATTAGCGGCAAAGCTCTACAATCTCGGTAATGTTTCAAAAATTCATATTCTGCAGCATATCAAAAGTAAATGAAATTAGTTTAGAAATGTCCGTAGATTTGCTCGACACGAATCGTTCGCCCTAATGTTCAAGTCGGCGCATTTGGCTTTGTAGCAGCTAGGTCTCAGAAAGTATTGGTGCACATTATGAAAGATTTACAATAGTGCGCTAACTCTGCTTATTGTGACCTTATCACTTTTCTTTTTTTTTTTAACCAGGGCTCACAGCTCTGAAATTTACGTGAGCAATCGAAATGCCTGTGTAGTTGATATGAATATATATTCTCTCTTTGCTGTTTGTAGTCATATCAATTATCTCCTACGTTATGCTTGCCAAGTAACTTAGTTAACTAATAGGGTCATCAGCACAATTATTATATTATATGAGTAGTTTGTATCGTTTTTATTGGAAACTAAGCTGGGTCAGACACAAACATGTATCTCTTTTCTTCAACGTTTTCGTATTGTTTATACAAACTCGTACCAATGCAAATGCATTCCAGAGTGCGATGTTTCTAGACAGAAAACTTGCCTTTTTGAAGAGCCAGCAATGGAATGCAAAAAAGAACCTAAAGTGCGTGTCAGATTTCTACCGACTTGCTGGGAAAAATCCTGACTGCAAGCCTCAAAAGTGCTTTACTTCTTGCACTTCTTCGTGGAATTTTGTTGCTCCCAGGGCAGTAAAATTTTAGTGGTAAAAATAGATGCCAAAAGTTTTTCTATACGTGCTTTTATTCAAAAGTGAGACAGATATTTGGGAGATAGAAACGCAGAGTAATATGATCCGAAGGATATCTTAATTCTGAACTTTTCGCTTTCCCAAGTAATTTGTAGATTGCAGTCTTTAAGAAATAAGTGGATATTTACCTCCGCCAAGGAGGTTATGTTTTCGTCGTGTATGTCTGTCTGTTTGTTTGTTTGTTTGTCTGTCTGTCTGTCACCAAGATAACTAAAAAAGTTATGAACCGATTTCAATGAAATTTACAGGGATTGGTAGGTATGTTAGGAGGAACAGATGATTAACTTTTGGTAAAGATATGTCTATCCGTTTGTTTATCTGCCTCATTTTTCTCGATGCCATAACTCAATAAGTTATGGATGGACTTTGATGAAATTAACATGAGTTGTCCGGTACATAACAAAGAGTATATGACTAAATTTTGGTAATGATCCGTTTGTTCGTTCGTTTGTCACTGTTTTTAATTTTATGCTTGTTAGCACAATAACTCAAAAAATAATTAATGGATCTTTATGAAATTTATAGGGTTTGTTAGTAATGTTCAAAGACATAAATGATCAAATTTTAGTGCACATCGGTTTGTTCGTTTGTATGTTTGACTTATGTTTGTTATAACGCTTGTTAACACTCTAACTCAAAAAGTCATGAACGGATCTTCAAGAAAATTGAACAAGCTGTTATTAATATAAAAAAGGCACAAATGATTAGATTTTGGAGTTTATACAAAGAAAATGATGGTTTCAGAGCCAATTTGATTTTTTGCTACCGTTGCCTCACTTGACGGAGGTATGCGCTCTCAGAGTGCTCTAATTTACTCATGAATTTTCTTTATTCTTCAAGTAATTTGTAGATTGCAGTTTTTCAATAAGTGTAGGTATGACCGGACGCTTATCTTATGCGTTAGTTTTCTAAATCATACAATGTGTATCGTTGGATGGTGCTCTTAACACGAATCTATATTAAACAAAAGCAAAAGTTGTTTGCGTTCCCAAATAGCATTGTCTATTGAAGTGCTTAAAATAAAATACATCTGTCTTGTCTGTCATCCAGGTAGCTTCTTGTGAGTCTTTTCTGTCTGTTATCTTTATACTTGTGAATTGAAATCTGATATGAATAAAGTTTTAAAATTAATATTATTATCGAAGGGATTTCACGACCCGAATTGGATCGGTTGAGCGATGTTCAGCTCCACACTCTGGCGCCGGGTCACATCCCGCGACCTAAGGCTCAGAGCACGTTGCGAATGATGTGCGCTGTTATTTTAGCTGTAATCTTTGTTAGTAAATACGACAGGAAACTGCCGTATGTGCCACAAGTTGGTTTTTCTATTTCTTCTGATCTGCGTTCACCGTTCTCACCCAGCTGACAATGCTCTAGGGTCGAGCACGTTAAGGCACGGGTCGTCAATTAGTCTTAGAACCGGTGCCGTAACTTTCCTACCAATAGTTTATCAACTTTCTTTTGCCCGAATGGAACAAGTAAAGTCATTTGTACTCGCACTATTACTCGTTCTGCGTTCTTTTTCCATAGGAAAACTTTGTTTTGCTTGAAATATATAGCCGAAGTATTTTAGATGCATGAAGCCAAGAATCATATTTGTTATTTTTTTAGCTGCGCTTCCCTAATAGTCTGTGTGGATACAGCTTCTATGATTTTTAAGTAAACACATGAATGTGATATTTCCTTTCATGCATTCACTGTTACCAGTGGAAAGGGTTTCAAAGTTCCAGATATGATATATGACATACATTCTACATAAATCCACAATGACGTCCGGCATGTTAACCAGTAAGCCTAGTGTTGCAACTATGATTGCATTCCTAACTAGAGAGCACTGTGAGAGCGCACACCTCCGCCACGCGAGACAACAAAAAATTCAAATTGGGTATGAAGCCAGGATTTTCTTTGTAGCAACGCCAAAATCTACTCATTTGTGCCTTTTGATAGTATGAACAATTCCTGTAATTCTCATGACGATCCGTTCATAACTTGTCGAGTTATGTTGCTGACAAACATTATGACAAAGTCTGGCACGATGGCCATTGCCGATTATACGATGGCGATGGCGTGAAGACCATCGCCATCGGATAAACTACGATTTTACGATGGAACATCGCAAAAATCCATCGGCGATAGCGATGGTACGATGGTCCGATGGAATTTGCATGAAACAATCGGCGAGGGCCACTGGTCAGATGAAATGGATGAATATCCCATCGGCGATGGCATACGATGGGCATCGTCATCGGTTGTACTTCTGATGCCAATGAAGTAATGAAATAAGTCTAAAACTACAGAGAAATAGCCTTGCGAGTTTGAAATATTTGTTTTTTTTAGTAACATTAAAACGAAGAGTGGGTTACAAAGTTTATTTGGTGAATTTGCCGAAGGGGTCAGTCATGATGTTTAGTATTTTTGTTGGCATATTTAGAGAAAATGAGGTATTCTATGACTTTTTTCATGAATAATGCTTTCGTCACAAATGCTTACTCTCCGAGATACTTGACTTTAAAATTCCCATTGTTTCTTGTGAAATAATTTAAGATGCGCCATTACGGCAGTGGCGCGTCATCAAGGACATATATCTCGAAAACTACGAATTTTGCGGTGAAAACGTTTTTCATGAAAAACGTTTTAGAATGCCCTAATTTTCCTAAATATGTCAACGAAAATACTATATGTCATTACATACCTGTTCGGAAAGTTGACCGTTTATTTTTATACATTCCCCAGATCTAACAACGTCAACTTCTATCAAGGTTTTGTAAGGGCATTACATTTGGAGCATTGCACTTTGTAAAGCAGGCTTTAATTAACCCTAATAGCCTGGGCCTTATATTTCTCACCTTTTATTAGGTAGGAATAGTATTACTGGTGTGAAAATCACACACAGGCTGAAGTTATAAGAGATGCTGCTTATATTCGATGTTTGTGGTTTGAGATATTTGTATTTTTAAAATATGTTAATGCGTCGGTCCATCGTCGATTGTGACGCCCTACAATGGCCATCGCCGATGGTTATTTCATCGTAGGCCATCGCAGATGAAAATTGGCGTTTTTTTTAGTTCCGATGGCGATGGAGCGATGGCATTGCATTCTCCATCGTAAGTGCGATAGCGATAGCCATCGTACCATCGATTTTGCCATCGTAACATCGGTGATGCCGAGCTCAAATGACAACATAAGTCAACACACTAACAGATCAACCGTTCATCAGCAGAATTGAATCGATGAAAATAAAGGATATCCAGGTTCCATGTATGTATTTAACATAAAATTATACTTCTTCTTGAATCATTTATGTCTTTTAACATTAGTAAGAATTCCCATAAATTTCATAAAGATCCATTCATTATCTTTTTGAGTTATTGTGTTAGCAAGCATAAAATTAAAAGCAGTGACAAACAAACGAACAAACGGATCTTACAAATATATGGTTATTTACTCTTCGTGATATACCTAACTCATATAAATTTCATAAAAATCCGTCCATAACTTTTTGAGTTATGACATTGAGAAAAAATAGGCAAGCAGACAAGCAAACAGACAGATGCACGGATTTTCATCCAAAGTTAATCATCTGTTACTGTTAACATGCCTAACAATCCGTTCATAATTTTTTGAGTGATTTTGTTGACAGACAAACAGCTAACAGACAGACAAACACGATGTAAACATAACCTTGGCGGAGATAACCAGCTGCGGCTCGTGCTTAGGCGCTGTGGAACTGCAGGGCCCGCTGCTTCCACAACGTACTATTTTTAAAGATTATTAATTACAGCGGGTCTTTTTTTCTTCTGTTGTCTTTAACAATGCTAAGTAATGTCTAATCAATAGACCTTATGTCAGCTGTCGTCCTCTCTAGTCCATCAAAAGTAAATAATTCCTTTATGGAACTGTGCAGTGTCCCTCAACCAACTACTGCTGCGAGCTGTCACCTGTCCTTACATACTTTCAATTTTAATAGTTACTAAGACCTCGATCCTAGCACCCGTGGTGCTATATGACACTAGACACGGGGTCAACTCCCCTTAAAGTCTGAGTTCGAAAATATAGCTATGTACCTTACTGTAAATCTTCGCAGTACTTACTAACAATATGGATTTTTTCTCATCGTCCAGAGCGTTGCAAGCGGACGTGCGGCGCTTAACTGTAGTATAGATTTGTTATACTTCGCGCTAAGTATTGAATAGATTTTAGTCATATTAATCTATTTAGGCAAAATTAAAATTACTTTTAAATCAAGTTCTTATTTCACTATGCACAAAACACGAGAATGGATTAAGGAAGAAAATGCTTTAATAAACATGTAAATATAAGAAGCATCTATCGTCTACGGGAGGTTCTCACTGATTTTAGCGAAACTTTATCCATTTGTTGACAGATTTTCGTACGTCCTTCCGTGGAGTAGAAAGCAAAGGCTATAATGAAACTCATTTCCTGTGGAACGCATATATATATATATATTCCAACGTCCCTGACAATGATTCATATATGGATTGGCGTCTTTTGTAGTTTCGCATTTTATTAAATAAACATAATTCATTTCAGTCGCTTTCTTCCCAGCGATTATAAAATCGTTTTCTCTAAAGGTGAAGCTGTCAGCGACTTGGCGCTCCAGGCATGAGTATGTCAAGATGCTTTGCTTCTAAGGGCATGAGACACTGTCGCCGCACCTACAGTGGACGAAGGTACATGTTCTTGGCCTGGTGAGATAGGCCAAGGGCTGTCTGTCTCCATATGGTCATACAGGGACATGCGTTACACAGAGTGACCTCACTTGTAGTTGTCTATCGAGTCCTATCTACTTCACAGATTCTTCTCCTGAAGTCTCAGACAATTTCGAAGCAACGTTTATGGGGCGCCGATTCAGCTCTGAAACAACTGACGGTGAAGGGTGTGCTTCCTGCTAATAGCAATCCTGTGCTTGAAACGCACCATCAACTCTACACTGCGATACTGTGTTGGTAATTCTTTGTGACTTTACGTTTGAAAACTTGGCTGGTGCTCTCAAACGTACTAGGTTGAGTCCAGCTGCTAAATTGAAATATTTTGCTCTTTAATTTCATAATATCTGTACCGCAGTTCATTTGCAGAAGATAGTTGTTTCAGATTCGAGTGTATGCTACAAGCCCTTGAAATGTTCAGAATTGTGACGTCACAATTGCGTCACGTCATTGTTGTAGCGAGAAATTTTTGGTATTCCCACAGTGGCATAACGCAAGTTGTGACGTCACATTCCTGAACATTTCAAGGGCTTGTTGCGAACACACAAATCTGACATAACTTCTATAGTAAGTGAACTGTGATCTGCACATATGGCGTTTTGCAGCTGTATTACATATGTACGAGATGAGTCTAAACTAATGGCCACCGTCACTTAGAAACATGACTTCTCAGGAATTGGGGCTCTTTGTTTCCAGAAATGGCATACATTTATATGTATGGATAATAACATTGCGATACTCTCATCTTTCTTCTAATGAAACTAACTGCTTCAGTTTTAAAATAAATAGTACGTATATAAATGCACCGATTTGGTGTATATATAGTCAATAGTGAAGCTTTTATGGCTATGGTCACCACATTAAAACTTTGCTAAAGCAATTAAAGGCTCTGAATTTATCGAGCACGAGAAGGGAGGAGGTGGGGAGGATGGACTCTCTGCCGAGGCTATGGCAGACAGACGATGGTGGCAGTCTTGCTGGCAGACCGAGGCTGGCAGACATGGCCGACAGACGATGGTGGCAGACTTGCTGACAGACCGAGGCTGGCAGACATGTCAGACAGATGATGGTGGCAGACTTGCTGGCAGACCGAGGCTGGCAGACATGGCAGACAGACGATGATGGCAGACTTGCTGGCAGACCGAGGCTGGCAGACATGGCCGACAGACGATTGTGGCAGTCTTGCTGGCAGACCGAGGCTGGCAGACATGGCCGACAGACGATGGTGGCAGACTTGCTGGCAGACCGAGGCTGGCAGACATGGCCGACAGACGATGGTGGCAGACTTGCTGGCAGACTGAGGCTGGCAGACATGGCCGACAGACGATGGTGGCAGACTTGTTGGCAGACCGAGGCTGGCAAACATGGCAGACAGACGATGGTGGCAGACCGAGGCTGGCAGACATGGCTGACAGACGATGGTGGCAGACTTGCTGGCAGACCGAGGCTAGCAGACATGGCAGACAGACGATGGTGGCAGATTTGCTGGCAGACCGAGGCTGGCAGACATGGCAGACTTGCTGGCAGACCGAGGCTGGCAGACATGGCCGACCGACGACGATGGCAGTCTTGCTGACAGACCGAGGCTGGCAGACATGGCCGACAGACGATGGTGGCAGACTTGCTGGCAGACCGACGCTAGCAGACATGGCAGACAGACGATGGTGGCAGACTTGCTGGCAGACCGAGGCTGGCAGACATGGCAGACAGACGATGGTAGCAGACTTGCTGGCAGACCGAGGTTGGCAGACAAAGATCGAGCATTTCATAGTTCGCCGCCCAATGAATGCATTATGTAAGAGAACAGATATTTCCTTCGGGTAATCAAAAAATAAATATATTATGAATTTAGATACACGAGTGATGCATTCAGGAACTGATTCTACGTACACCTAAACTTTGATAGAGTTTCTATAGTCATAGTGCGAATATTCAGTGGCACAAAACTGGGAACATTCGAAAAAGTACCAACGGTAAGATAAATTCAAACGCCATTAAAGTAATTTACCTCATTAACGGGGCGTGTGATTTTGAGACAGGTTTTATTCATTTAGATAAATTTACTTAACCATTTCACGCCGGCTGTATCCATGTTATTTCGTTGACAATCGAAGACTTTTGTTCAAGTGTCACTCTTTTTGAGTATTAAAATTTTGTTGCCTTGAAGGTTTAATTCCTGAGCTACCCGACGGTATAAGATTTATCTACAAAAATTCGAAAAAAACGATTAAATTGGCACAATTGACCTTAGTAGTTAACCCCCTTATGACATCCGTCATAAAGGGGTTAACGTCAGTCAATGTATTTTTTCTCCCTGGAGTTTTTTCTGTTTTTGTTGTGGTTTTCAGGGGTTTCCGTTTCATTCTTTGAACATTATTATCTTTCACGAAATCCAAGTCTCGCATAACATTGTTTCAGAAATCACTGCGGCTTTTTAATGGAACACGTGAGCAGAACCCAAATAAAATAGGTACTCGGGAAGCTTGGTACTTACTTGTAGCTGTTCATTTACATACGAAGTACTTGTTATTTTTTTTTTAGATATGTGCGTTTATTAATATTCGTGGATGATGGGCTGAATGGATGGAAGGATAGCGTTTACTAAAATGTCAATTTGTGTGATATATTTTCAACTCTGTATTGTAAGATTGTGGCGCTTATATACAAAAACTGTCTTAGGTAATGGGTCAGAGCAGTAGCGGCCTATTGCTATACGTTTATTAATAATAAAATATTCTCATTTTCCCTAATATTTATGTTCGGAATTTGGTTCACTTTAGTACAGCAACAAACAGCATACTGAAGATTGTTGTACAGATTTATGTTGGTGTGCGTGTCTGTCTGCTTGTCCATCGATTTTCTGTCAAGCTTGAAGCTTTTACCTGAGTGCTACATTGCTTATGCTCGCTTTCTGAATAGTTACTTACTGTGCCAGTTTGCTGTTTCTAATGGATAGTTTGAAGCAAACATGTACCGTATTCATCAGTTTTTTACACTCTATTCCATTCTTTTGAAGAATCATAGGCATCTGTAACTAAAAATTGTTTTGCTATGGACTTTGAACACAGTGAATTAACTTTTCTGGTGAGCATTTGAATGAGCAAACGAAAGTTTCAGGTGTCAACAAGAGACATAAAATGAAGTATGGTTGAGTAGCATCCTATAGAACAATGAGTCTTTCAACACATTTTGGAAAAAATTCAATTTTGGAAATGTTATCTTGTTTGAGGTTATTTTATACTGCTAATAAATAGCTGAGGCTGAAGTTTTATCACTCACACGTGGGGCTATATTTATGTTATTATCACATCAGTGTTTGAGTTAATATGTTGCCACACTGTGGAATGCTACCGAAAATGTGGTTGCGGTGCATTGAAAATTTGAATGACAGTACAGACAGAACTCTCAATAGAAAACGGCATTCATAGACCATACTCATAACCATTTCATTCATATTATGGATACGTCTGAAGCAAGAGCTCTATATCGATAAATTCGAATGACTTGAAAATTCGAATGACTAATGTTACTGGGCGCCAAAAGGAAGATGTCATGTTCTGCTACATGAAAATTGGCCGAACGAGCCATTTTGACGATACTATTAACCTGAAATCAAGCAGACAATTGCAGTGTATCTGCCTTCATCATCCACTATAAAATAATATACAGTTGTTGGTTGCTTGCTCGTTTCTTTGGTTGGTTAGTTGGTTGGTTGGACCTTCTCTCTGTCGCGCTGTTGAGGATTTAGATAGGAAAAATTCATCTACAGAATAGAAAGATGAGATACCACGGAATTCTAGCCTTGAGTTACGATGACGAACGTATTTTTTTTAATATATGCTCGAAGGTCGAAACACATTTTCTGAAGCCCGCTTTGCTTTGAAATGTATATTTTGAGAGACGTAAATGCATCACTGTATCTTTCATAGAAGTTTGATCCTGTCGTGTATAAGCGCTTCAGAACATTTTTTAGTTGAATAGCTTCATAGCAGTTGAGACGTAACGGTGAGCAGAGGTTAAAACATTTTGAGTTCTTATTGGGGCCAAATATCGATCTTGATAGTTGAACTAACTGTTGGTATCCAGGATTCAGTAAGCACTGAGCATTTCCGCTGAATGCGTTTGCTTGAACTATGTTTTCTTTTTACCACTTGATTTTTAAGCTTTTTAAAACTGACATTCGGGCTTTTTACTAGTAGGAGGGGAATTTTGCTCGTACAAACTCATGACTCCGCAACATTCGTTACTTTAAGAGAAGATTGAGCCTAAAGGTATGAGACATTACTTTTGCAACAGAACCCGAACCCGAAGCAATAACAATTAAAAACCTTTATTACGAAATTATTGTCGTCATTTTTGACGGCTGGGTACTCCTGTGAGTAACAGAGACATGCTAGTGAGAATTTTCCCCCGCATTTTACAGCAAAGACCCTAAGGAGTAACGACATTTTTGTCTTCGACAGTACGTGATCGGACAGATGAGCCTCGCCTCCAATACTAGCACTAAAGCTATAGTACCAACCAGCGACCGTGGAAGTGCAAGGAGGTACCGTATTTTGGAGTTCACGGCATCAGTGCTCAATAAAAATTTGCTTTTGCATGCATCTGGCAATTTCGAATGGCTGTCCTAACGTGCGAACTCTAAAGCTTTGGCGTATCCGAAAAAACAGCCACTCATCGATTTCTTGGCGAACTCCGACCATTTAAACTTTACAACCAAAACAACTGTCGGCCCGAGGGCTCATTTTTCATTGAAATGACCGACCTCGAACTGTGGGCAGGAGGACCTTAGCTGCGGGGCTCCTTTGAGGCTGAAAAATACTCCATCCGGATTGGAGGAGACTTTACAGGTATGAAAATATTCTTAAGAGTAGGCGAATATTATTTCAGAGTAGGAGTAGATTAAGTTAGGGTAGGAGAAGACGATTTTTGTATTATATAGGAGAGTTTACGGTGAAAAAGAGCTACTGAAAAGTGAAGAAAACGTCAAGGGCTAGATAAGACTCATTCTGATTTGCACATGACTTTTTGGACAATAAATGATATCGTCGGGTTTGAGTTAAGGAAGTCTTTTTTTTTTTTTTTTGGGTAAGAAAAGGATTCGCCAGGTTTAAAGATTAAATTAGATTAGATTAAATAGCAGGCACAAGACGGACCAAGAGGCCTTTTCCCCGAGAGGAGCTGAAACTCACGCTTCAACCTCCTCGTATGAGTTGTCACATACATTGCGTATTTCTAGTTTTAAATGTGTGTAGAATTTAAGGCTGCTCTTCTAATGATCAACGTACGGCAATGTACTCTCTTCAGGGTAAATATTAGTCACAGTCTAGTCAATGTGTATAATTGCGTGCATGTAAATTTCACCATTGTAGTGTGCTTTTCGGTGTTAAGATATTATACACGAGTCGCCAGTAATATCACGTAGACCAGACCTTTCATCTATGAGGCTTCAACAGCGGCAGTAGAAAGAGAATATTAGTTAATATAAAAGTGCGCAGCACTGGAGACCCAGAAAACTTTGATGGAGTCTGAATAATGGATGAAACTTAAACGAAGCTCAGTCATGCACGACGTCAATTCTATGAGGGTTTAATAGCGCTCGAATAATTGACAAATTTAGTTGATAATAAAAAGAGCGCAGAGCTCCCGGTCTCTGCGACTTTGAGGGTATCAGAATAATAGACAAAATTCAACTAAGCTACAACTGTGCAGCGAAGAGACTTCGATGGCACCAGAATAAATCGCTCTGAGTTTCATCTCTCGTAGCTGCCCTGACATGAGAGATAACATCAGGACTTTTACCAGACGGGCACCAGAGAATTCCAAACGGATTCTCTCTTAAGAAAATTCTAGCTTCATTAAAAAGATCCGTGCGAACGATCCCCAAATGAAAACAGAAACGCTGTGGAAATAAAAGTGATTGTAAATGCTGCAAGTAAACAGTTTGATAAAATGGGCCTTAATTATTTAGCTCGCGTTCAGTAGGGAAGGAAGTATAGCAGGATAAGGTGGTGTAACTGCGTTGGTTAACCACACTCTCGATGATGAGGGCAAAGGGCAGGGCCTTCTGGTACTGCTTTAAGGTTCAATTCTGGAATTAATTGCACGTTAATAGTGCAACTTTATTTCAGAAAAATACTTACCTACGTTAGTTACAGAGACGTATTTATTAAAATCTCCACGGATACTCTCAAAGTGCGAGTTTAGCTAATTACTGAATATGAGTAGAACTAGAACATGCTTCTTCACATTTTACAGTACAAAAAGACGACTAACAACGACAGCAATAAAGGGCTAACTAGATCTTGTTTTCAAAATGATATTGATGAACCCAAATATCTCCTTATAAATTACTCGTAGTTTCGTATATTTCTCTCGTTAAAGGGATGAAAAATGTTTTAGTTTGTCTTTTAATACAGTAAAGCTTACATATTTGTTGAAAGGGGGAATATTGTCAGGAATAATAGTTACTCTTGTGAATGAAACCAATTTCAAATAACACTAGGGGGACAACAGTTTTCAATGTCAGAGTTGAAAAGTTCCTAGATTACAATTTTTTTTCTAGCTGACAACATAACATTAGACCGTTACTGATATATCACAGTAAATCAATATCCGAATGCATTTCATGTGCCCCATTTAATCATGATCCTCCAGATTTTGGATTATCCCTCAAGTGCGTGTGACTTCCCCTATAATGGAAAATAGAGCAGTAATGCATGGATCTTAAGCCGCTTAGCTTGCTGGTAAATGTTCCTGGGTACTGACAGCAGGCTGCACTCGTACATCTGCGTTATATAAGTACACAGCCAAGTGTTTTATTTATAACATTATTTTTAGATTATTATGGTATTAGTATAGTATTATAATATTTATAGTATTAACAGTTTCTGTAATTTCGTGAAGATCCGATCATAACTTTATGAGATACGGCTAACAAACATGACAAATATAAGTCAAACATACCAACCGATCATCATTAACATTGAATCATATATGTCTTCTAGCATTACTAACAAATCCTGTAAATTTCATAAAGATCCATCCATTGCTTTTTGAGTTATTGTATTAACAAGCATAAAAACAAACACAACGACAAACACACAAACGAACAAACAGATCGTCACAAAAAATAATTGTTTACTCTTGGTAATATATGCAACAACTCATGTAGATTTCACAAAGATCCTCCGTAACTTTTTGAGTTATGGCATTAAGAAGAATGCGGCAGACAAACACACAAACGAATGGACGAATCTTCACCAAAAGTTAATCATCTGTTACTGTTAACATGCCTAACAACCCCAGTAATTTTCGTAAAGCTCTGTTCATTACTTTCTGAGTAATCTTGATGGCCAACAAGAGACGACAAGTAGACAGATACTACAAAAACATAATCTCTTTGGCGGAGGTAATAATTAATAGATGATAGGGAAAGCTGGACTGTAAGTTGATTTGAATTGCTCAAATGCCACGAAAAAGATTGGTCTAGACCCATCCGGCTGAATTCGCTCTTCAGGCAACTTTTTCACCCAGTCTGTTGGCGAAATGACACTCTCGACAATTTTTGTTTCTCGTCTGCATTGGGTTTTAGTAATGTTCCAAGTACAGATGACTCAATTTGGCGTCGATCCGTCCATCGCTCTATCTGTTTGTCAATCTGTCTTTTAGCAACGTAACTCAAAAAGTTATGGACGGATCTCTGTGGGACTTGAAAGAACTGTCACGAATGTCATGAGGAACAGGTAATTAAATTTTGGTGATGATCCGTCAATCCGTTTGTCTCTTCGTCTGTCTGTCAGTCCTTCTTTCTGTTACCACTGAGTTTCTTGGGGGAAGTTTCCATTCACAAAGTGCAGCTCTACTTGGAAACTGAAACAGCAATTCCAGCTACCAACTTAGACTTTGTAAGAGAGTTAGCTCGCTGCTGCCTGTCTGTCGTGCAACTGTTGAGCAGATTTTAGTGAATATTTTATATCCATGCTAGGGAACAACTTTTTTTCCCCAATTGCAGGAAAAACAACAGCCGTGACACGGTACCTGCTAGACTGACATAATTTATACGCATTTATCAATTACTTACATACCTCCTCACCAAATAGAATATTCTTAACGGCGGGTATATGACAGACTCCAAATTTATTCTTGAGTCAGCTAATAATATGAAATGTTGGGAAAACATGTTCCAAAAAAACGCTTAAATCCTGTTAACTGAGTTGATTTTTTTTTCATGAGACGTCAGTAGCATGATATATTCTGTGGGAAATTAATAATAAATAACCGAAGACCACCATTTATCTTGGTCCTACAAATATTTATGGACTAAACAATATCATGACCTTCATTGATATAGTTCCCATCCAGCAGACGAATGAACGGACGCTGGGCTACTGAGAACAAGAGAAATTCAGCGGATACATCAAAGGATCCATTGTGTTCTCTTCACTAAGCTGAAACAATTGCTTTTAGTATGCAGTCTGACATATGTTGGTGTTGGGAACGCAACAATAAGACTTGTTTGAATTGAGGACGTGCGTACGTTCTCTTTAACATACTAGTTGCCAGGGCAAGCTTTGAAAAAAGCCTTATGCTCTTGTGCTTGCTTTCTCTATGAAACTGAAGCAGCTAACATCTGCCGGCTAGGCTTCATTCCACAAAAGAAAGCTTGCTTAAAAATAATAATAATAATAATAAGCTATGCACTGTGTACTTTGGGTCTGCTAGCTTCTGTTTCTTTTTATTGACTTATGTCATTTATACACTTTTTCTTATATCTAGCTGCATATTTTGTACCTGATTGCTAACTTTTATATAGGTTTTAGATGGACAAAAAATTCATCGATAGGTATGGCTGCCTGTTACTTTGATAAGGGTGGTGTTGCTGACGTATGACTGTGAAAGGTTAACTTCTCGTCATCAGCCATTAGTAGAACTTTTAAAGGCCTGAAACATATCTTTCCCCAAGACACCTATGTTTTTCCAACCTTCCTGGGCACACAGGTCATTGAAAAATCCTCAGTGAACGAAGGTGAACATAAAATTTGAGTAAGGAAAGAGGTTGCGGCGCGTTATCGCCACGAAAATTTGTAACCACCTGCTGTAAGCCGACAAACCTGTTCTTGGGTTCACTGCTCGCTGAGAAAAGTTCATTTGTTTGAGTGATCCCCATAGTGGATGCTGCTACCTTCCTTTCTTCTCGTCTTGGGAGAGAAAGATGGAACTATGAAGTGGTGAGATAGAGAAGACCGTGGTGTGGAGCAAGGGTAAAGGCATAGCATAAAGAGGGGTTAATTAATTAGCTACCAATAAATGTAAGCATAAGAAGAATAAATAATGTGTTTATGAACGGGGAGAGAGCACTTGTGATCCCGTTGCAGCCCAAGGGGGCGCCAGATATGAAAAGTTTAGAAACTACGACTGTTAGGACGCGTTCGACTGAGCATCGAAATTAATCCATCGAAGTCTTATTTCTCCGCAACATCAAACAGGTGCGCCTGGCATCGACCCGTTAGTTCGAGTTCCCGGCATTGCCTCCTGACCTGTTACCCTTGAAGCTTCCAGAAACTCCGTCTTGATCCGTAAAAGTGGAGTTTTCAACCGGTTCAACGTAATCGCGTTGCATTTAACACTTGTAAAGCGTTATAAGTGGACAAGCTAATTCTTCTGTCAAAAATTTCGGATAAGTCAAACCTTGCAAGCTTAGTTTCCATCGCCCACTCAACCCTGCCGTAACTCTTTAATGTTCTTCATAAAAAGTTGTTTTAATAGGAATAGCGTTATTTAACATGTAACCAAATGGCCCTTTTAGGCGTCAATGACTTGAAGGAATAACATTCAGCTTTTCCATAGATAAAGCTTCTGTCTTGTTTAATCTCCATAAACTGCTGAATGGGACATCAATATACATACTGACATGTTCTGAAATTAATACGTAATAAGAGGACTCCTTAAATATATGTATTCATACTTTGTAGTAAGATTCTTCAAGGCAAGCTATTATTATATTAAAAACTCTTATAATATCTCTTGTAGGTCTCAAGTGTCGCACTATAATGGACAACTTGGAAGTGCTGGTTGTCATCATACTACAAAACAACAGAGTCGCTAAAAAATGGTTACGTACTTGGATAAATAACAATAATGAATGGCTGCAATAAAGTCAGACTGTTACGTCGTGTCTGTGATGAACAGAAGAGGCCACCACGTGCCATCGTGTCAGGCTCAATGGTAATGTTCGTTTAATAAAAAAAACAACCTTCATGCACTTCAATTAAGAACAGTCAACGCGAGCATTAAAGTCAAAGGCTCTTATATCGTCTCCTCGCTAAACAGAAGCAGCTGACGCTCACTAAACAGACCGGCACCAGAAGGCCGTCCCCCTTGGACTCTGCAGCAAAGTTCCGGCAAGTCCCTGCCAGCTTTGTAAAGTACCCGTAACTTATTTTAAGGCTGTCAAAGGAATCTTAATGAGACAAAAGGACGAGGTTGTCAGAAGCACGCAGCAAATTAATACACACTCGACAAACACTTTGTTGCAAACACAAATAATGGGCGTCCTTGTTAGTGTTGCAGGCTTGCTTAGAAATTCCATAGAGCATGTTCTTTCCTTGAGCATAATGAGCTCAGTTGTTAAGGAGAACTTGCTGAATTGTGCTAACAGTTCAATAATGAGGATGAGCTTGAGAAGTCGTAATTAAAAGGGCATGATGAAAATGAAGATTGAATCCATTGTCTGCGTTGCACATTCTTCTAAATGATATGACGTATATATACGACGAACTTCAGACGAGGAAAATAGCTTGTTTTTGTAATGCATCAAAGACTTTCGGTATACTACTTGTACTGCCTAGGTTTAATTGGCCTCGTGACCAACTACGGTAGCTTTTTATCACGTTTAACATATGGTTTTCATATTAAACAGCCGCTACACGATGGTAAAATACAGTGCTAATGTTGTGCCTAATTCCTAAACACCAACTGGACATTCTTGACTTCAACTGGATCGGAATCAACACTTGGAAGTTGACATCACGTTGCTTTACAAAGTAAGCTGATACTTTGGAGTACTTAACGATGTTTTTAAGAGCATAGTATATATAGAAGAAGAACGAATTAATGAGATTCTGGCAACTCTGCGGAATTCTTTATTACGGAAATAACCAGGTGAGATTATAATTTTTTGCAGTGTGTTTACAGCAAGAGACTTCTCGCACGTTTCCCGGATTTCTTGTGAAAGTAAAAGCTCTTTCTATATAACTAGAGGGTGCTCTCTAATTTTTTAATAAAAATAATAAGAAACTCTATGAAGGTAAATGGCTTCGCAAGCGAAGTTATTGCTATTCGCTACTTGTAAAAATTCAGAGGATTGTTTTATTTCAATGTGTCAAGGGAAAATGATGATATGTGTAAGGTTTTGACTCACGAAGCAGTGTTTCTGCATTCTTTGGGATAACTTACCGCTTACGCCATATTGGTAAGCCGGTAAAACAAAAATTAGGCTGCCACTTTTACATGCTTGCATGGTCCGAGCAAGTCAACAATACCTGTTTACATGTACAATGTTCATCAAGGTATATCGTTTCGATATCTTTGGATTTCTATGCAAAAACTTCACAAAGGATTGAACGTTTCGTGACCGGATTATGTTCGGGCTCGAAGTAAAAGGGTGCTTTTTTCGTGGCTCTCGGAATTGCTGGAACTGTTTTTGTGTGGATTTCAGTTACGTTAAGGTTTTCCAAATTTTTTACATAATATGATGATGAAAATGTTAGAGTGCCATTATTTAGCAGGCGGAGAAACCCATGTCACTGTCGCTTCATTCTGAATGTTACTTTTTTCGTGTTACTTGAGAGGAATGTTGACCTATGATGCCGAGCTTCTCCTTTTTATGAAGTGCAAATTGTTGTGAATCAACCTGCTAGAGATGATTAAATATTTTTGGTTAGCTTTTGATGGTTACTCGTAGCTATATATGAAGTAACCCATACTAATGTACAAATACGGCCAACTTCTTGTGATTCACATCGCCAGGTATTTCTCTGGCTCAGTTAGCGTGTGTGTAGTGACAAAAGAAAAGGAAAATCGACCGTGAAATTTCCACGGGTCCCGCTAGTGCATGAATATTGTCCTTAACATGTTTTAGTTGCTGGAAATCGAGTAATATAGCTGCAATACCTATGCACTGAAAATTAATATAAGATTCATATAATAAAAAGGAAATCATGCTTCAGATATCTCTGGATTTTATACGTGTATTGCTTCTAGTTAACAAAGTGCAGTGAGGAATCCTCTATCACATATATTTTATTCACCAACGTCTATTGAGAATACAATAACTATGGCCAGCTCCATGACAGCGTCACTTTAAGGTATTCCCTTAACTGTTTAAGCCCTTCGTTCCAAAATCTCCGCTTATAAACTGCCTGAAACATTAAACTCTGTTCACCCTTCTAAATCTTTTATCAGTGAATAATAAACACTTCTTTCGAACTACATACACTCACCCACTTCCGATCTAATTATTTCTCTGACAGTTGGCAATCGTTTAAGAGTGAAAACTTAGCTTTGCATCGCCCTCGCTCTCTCCCTTCTAAAACTCGGAAGGGGTCCTAAAATAAGAGTCTTCAGCTAAAAAGGGGAAAACACTGGGGGGCACATCACTGACGGGAGCGAACACTGCAGGAGCAACAGGAGATAAGTCGATTTCCTAGTTGGACACAATCTATCACCAGACATCGTGTCTGTCTTTATGCGCTCTACGGTATTTTTATTTTCCATTTTTTTGCGTAATTTCTCCTTGTTTTATACTGCAGTGCGAAATTATTTTTGCGCGTAGTCTCCCCTATTTTCCAATTCAGGAACACGTCTGAAGCGTGAAAAATGTACTACGGTATTGAAATTCTTCGTCAATTTGGAAGCTTGCAACAAGTTTTTGATCTAATTGTACATATTTGGCACAAAAGGAAGAAGGATGGTGATGAATTACTGAATTGGTACTGCATGGCAGCGTTCATCTCCTACAGTATTATAAATTGAAGAAGATTCAGGCAGGTCATAAACTGCTAAACCACAACCAGGAATAGTTTTTACCGGTATTTGCTACGGCCCGGATATGCTGGTTCTAAGGTATACCGCAGTCTCCCAGTCCGTTTTCAATGAGCATAATGCATGACGGCAAAAACTTCAGAATCGCTTGGCAAAATTCATCAAGTGAAATTCTTTGCAAAATAGAATAAGATAGGAAAATATCACCGCTGTGAACTTCATTCATACTTGCACAAAAAAAAACCCTAATGTAGTTCGCAATGGTGCAACCGCTTGTAATCGAGTTATTAGCATTAACGTTACACTCTATTGTAACAGAAATGTATTTGAAACATTCAAGATGCGCACGAGCTGTGCATTGTGAAAAAATAAAAGCCAAGAGGCCATGGGAAATAAACACAAAGGAAGTTTTGGAAACTTTAGAATACACCGTAGACCGTATGGCTGGCATGCGCCATGAAGTACGGCATGAATTTATTCATGCTGCTGCGATAGAAACGCGGTGCTAGTGTTCTGCTTTTGGCTTGAGCCGATCGGTCGTGAAAAATGACGGTGAACGACGTAATGAATGACTTCCTAAGATTTTTATCGTTCTGAAAAACAAACCTATTGTTCCGCTTTTGGCGGTTGGCCCTGTTCGGTGGACATTCTATAAATGCCAATGCATATTCAGAGAAGATCGTCAGAAAGCCCAAAACTCGGTGCAGTTTTCGACCTGAAGAAACATTTTAATCCCTTACCTGTGGAGAGCTCAGCTACTGCAACAGTTGGAAGGATGAGCTAGCTG
>LQNS02278187.1:18078513-18090659 GCA_001587735.2 Parhyale hawaiensis
CTGAGATTTTGTTTGTGTAAATTAACAATTTTCATGCGTAAAGATTTATAAACTTTTTCCCGGGTAGCCATGCTTGCAGTACTTGCAATGTTTACATATGACGTAGGCAGTCTTCTTCTTCGGAAATGCAAGAAAATGTGGTTACTGAAGATTTAAATTACAATATTTGAAAAGTGTCCCTTAATTCTGCTCACACTAAATTCATAATTATAGGTTAAATATACATAACTTTTTTCTTATCCTTTGGATCGTAATAAATTTTTAGCATATTATTAGGTATCCCAATACCTCTTTTGTGTTGAAATTTCAGCGTTGAACCTTTTACAGTTTTTGAGAATGAAATTTTTTATTTTTGTTCCTTAATTATGTTCGCAACTGTATATATTTAGAATACTGAGCCATTAACCATTGATAGTGTCTTCAGTCGTCACTTGCAATACATTACCCTTCAATAAACTATGAAATTTTACCTCCACCCCAGCAATAGCATGTTTTATCTGTCCTGCTTATGTTATACTATTTGTTCAAGGATTTATTACCGACAGCAACGAGTTATTTTATCCACGGAGTAAAAACTCCGACCTTTATTATCTCCAGTGCTACCATTTTAGTACGCAATTTTTTAACTGGACTTTTTGTGTTAGAACCTAATTGAGTTACTCTGACTGCAGCCGCTACAAGGTATCTTCTATTAGAACAAAACTTTTATCGGTCCCAGAGACTGCTTTACATGCAGTTTCAGCTTCAGCAGCGGTCATGGATTTACTGTGTTAAGATAGGGGATTGGGAAAAGCTAAATCAGTGATTCACTACGCAAACAAATGATATTCTGTGTGAACTACTATATAATTACCTCCTCCTAGGAGGTTATGTTTTCGTCGTGATTGTCTTTCTGTCTGTCACTAAGATAACTCAAAAAGTGCTGAACCGATTTGGATGAAATTTACAGGGTTTGTTAGGTATGTTAGGAGGAACAGATGAATAACTTTTGGTGAAGATGTCTCCATCCGTTTGTTTGTCTGCCTTATTTTCTGCAATGCCGTAACTCAAAAAGTTATGTATCGATTTTTATGAAGTTAAAGTGAGTTGTTAGGTATATAACAAAGAGTAATCGACCAAATTTTACTAATGATTCTTTTGTTTGTTCGTTCGTTTGTCAATATTTTTAATTTTATGCTTGTTAGCACAATAACTCAAAAACCAATGAATGGATCTTTATGAAATACATGGGGGTTGTTAGTAATCGTGAAATAGATAAATCATTAAATATTGGTGCAGATCGGTTTGTTCGTTTGTATGTTTGACTCATGTTTGTCATAACGTTTGCTAGCGGTATAACTCAAAAAGTTATGAACGGATCTTCGAGAAAATTACGCCAGCCGTCATTACTATCAAAAGACACAAATGATTAGATTTTGGAGTTCATACAAAGAAAATTATGGTTTCAGAGCCAATTTGAATTTTTTGCTACCGTTGCCTCGCTTGGCGGAGGTATGCGCTCTCAGAGTGCTCTAGTTATGATGTGTTCCAGTCTGCCCTATTTTTGCCCGGATAGAAAAATTTCATTAGGTATTTAGTAGTTTTCAGTTTCTTAATACACTCCATTGAGCTTGGTATAGTCTTACATACTTTCTATAATTCTTGGATTATAATTACCTCCGCCAAGGAGGTTATGTTTTCGTCGTGTTTGGCTGTCTGTCTATCTGTCCGTGTGTCTGTCTGTCACCAAGATAACTCAAATAGTTATGAACCGATTTGGACGAAATTTACAGGGATTGTTAGGCATGCTAGGATTAACAGATGATTAGCTTTTGGTGAAGATATGTCCATCTGTTTGTTTGTTTTTCTGCCTTATTTTTCTCAATGCCATCACTCAAAAAGTTACGAATGGTTTTTGATAAAATTAACATGAGTTGTTAGGTATATAACAAAGAGTAGATGACCAAATTTTGGTAATGATCCGTTAGTTTGTTCGTTTGTCACTGTTTTTAATTTCATGCTTGTTAGCATAATAACTCAAAAAATAATGAATGGATCTTTAAAAAGTTTATATGGGTTGTTATTAATGTTAAAACACATAAATGATTACATTTTGATGCAGATCGGTTTGTTCATTTGTATGTTTGACTCATATTTGTCATAACGTTTGTTAGCAGTATAACTCAAGTATTTATGAACGGATCTTCAAGAAAATTGCACAAGCAGTTATTACTATAAAAACAACACAAATTATTTGATTTTGGAGTTTATTCAAAGAAAATTATGGTTTCAGAGCCAATCTGAAATTTTTGCTACCGTTGCCTTTCTTGGCGGAGGTATGCGCTCCCAGAGTGCACTAATTATTTAATTATGATGGACTTCTCTCTTAATTACACCAGTGACATCACTTTCATTGCCATTATTTTATTATAAAAACATCATTTTGTTATAAAAATTATGCCTCAGTCAGCATGTGCCACATTATTACCTACAATGATCTTCGACGCACCCAGTCAACATATGTACGCACCCCACGGCGCTCCCTGAGAAGTGCACACACTGATCTCGCCATCATACACTCAGCCGAGGCAGCTGCCACAAAATTTCTCGCGCCTCGTAACGAACTTAAATTTCGAGACTTTTCCGCGCATTTGCAGTAATTTAGAATATTTTCCGTTACTGCTGAAGAAACCTTCTCATTCAGGGCACTTGAAGACCGCGCCGGAGACACAGGAGAGGCCTGAAATAATTTCCAGTCTAAAAATTTCATTCCTGGACTCCAGCGTTTCATTCGAGAAGTTCAAATATTTGCCAGTAAACAAGCGACCTGGCGCCGCCATCATTCTTGCTTTCCTTCCAGGCTTCCATTCTCATTCAGAAAAATAACACGAAAATTAGACTCCATCGTTGGGAAGAATATATTTTGAATGACAAGCCCACTTGAAATAACGCCAAGCAGAATTGATTCGTATTATTGCAGTCGAAGTAATATTTGTCTGTAAAAAGCTGGTCCGTAATAAAACAGTGCTTCATCGTCAGTACGTCCCTAGGTTTTCCCGATACTGCTGGCTCGTAGTGCAGCGGATATATTTTCAAAGTGGTGGTTTTCACACATAAGTGGAGTTGGTCATCATGTGGCAAGTACAGTGACAACTGACCATTTGCATTCCTCATCAGTGTTGCAGCACAGAGATTTATCCAAAATATTCCCCACTAATACTTAGATTTTCCTGAATTCGATTGCCGTACATCGATATAGCAAAACTTATTTATGGCCAGTTAACATCTTTGATTGTTTGTTCCGTATAGTGTAATTACATATATAAATGCCAACATTACGATTACTGTACTTTTCCCAATTAATATCACCCATATACCTATCCTATTTTCCCGTTTTTACACAATATCTAAGGAACAGACTTTGTAGGACTGGCCATGAGCACTGCGTAGAAATAAATGCAGGTTATGCTAATCCCCGTATTCTTGTCAATCTTAGCCCAACTGAGCTATTTTCTCGCGTTCCTCACCAACTTTCAAAAAACTTTTTTTCCCAGCATATTTTGTTATATTTACTTTGCTCCCCGAAATGGCTTCTATTTTGTCACTTCACACGCGCATTCCAAACAGAAAAGCTCCCGATTTACAAAAAGCTGCCTAGTTTAATTTTCGCTCCAGCTTCTTTGTAGTCAAACTTTCATAATTTTCGACATTCGGCAGCTGGAGCAAAAATCTTGCAAAGGCATTTGAGGATTTAATTAAATTCGTCATTTAAGAGGGCAGCAAGTCTTGGCAGAGCATTCTGAGACTGATATTAAGCTCTTCTTTTGTGCTGAATACTCTATGCAATATCATATAGTGCACGCACTCCTACGAGAACATTAAAGGTCCGCTCTCAGACTCTACACATCCAGAGGAAGGCAGCATATAATTTTTTATGAAAGTAGACAAGAGCAAGGTCTTTCCTTCAAAAGAAATTTTTATTGCTTTCGCCAAGGAGGTCCCGGTTTTGTCGGGTTTTGGGTGTTTGTTGATTTCTCTGTCTGTCACCAATATAGCTTAAAAGTTTATGCAGGGTACCGATATAATTTGCAGGGATTATTATTAGGTTACGAGCGGGCCCAGCCGTCAAAAATGACGGCAGTAATTTTATGTTTAGGCATTTTATTGTTCAGGTTTTAACTGCAGGGTTTGCTGCTAAATCGGTCTCATCCCTGTAGGCCTGATCTTCCATTAATGAAACGCAAGTTTTACAGCAATGAGTTTTATGAGAGCAATATATCCACCTGCAAGATAAGGCCCGAATGTTAGTTTGGAAATGGTCAAACGTTATCCCTGCTGGCCTGATCTTCCAATAATAAAATATAGTTGTACAGCCTTGAGTTTTGCGTGAGCAAAATATCCCTCCTGCAAGATAAGCCTCAAATATCAGTTTGGAATTGGCCAAACGTTGAGCAGCAGCAAGAAAATATAGTTCAGTCAAAAGAATTCACCGAAAATGCTCAGGTCTTACGGTAACCTAGATGCCAAGCAAGAAGTGAACCTCAAGCGTCGAAATTTGGCTGAAATGTAAATTAATTAATATTAAGAGGTGTCTGCTCAGCGTGAAGTTTCAACTGCATCGAAGAGATTCAGCTAATGCAAGCATAAGCGAAAGTGATTATGCACAAAAGAAACGAAAACTGTAACCAAGACTAAGCTTTACGAACTGCTAAGAAGAAATTTAGCTAAAAAATATGCGTCATATCTTATGCCCGATTGGATCAAAGACTATATCAAAGATACCGCTTTTCATCTACCACGCTCGGAAGAAGAATCATCATCGTCATATCAAACAGTACCGAGCTAGTTTCGAAAGTGAAGCAAGATGCGGAAAATGCAGTATTTCCACTTTAGACCATATATTTCGGAAGCTGTATTTGTCACCGTTACTCCAATTGCTGGAATTGCATGGTATCTCAATTTGTTTTTCAGTAGATGAATTTTCTCGTATTTAATCCTTAACAGCGTGACAAAGCGACGGACCAACATTGGAGCAAGCAAGCAAGCAAGCGACCAACTACTGTGTTTTATTATATAGTGGATGATATATGTATAGTGGATGATGGTAAGTGGAACATGATTTGTTCAACAATTTCTTTGTTTATCTGCCTGTTTTCTCTTTACCTAAACAGCTGGCAGTTGTGAACCAATATTCACGAAATTTACAAAAATTGTTGGGAATGTTACGAAGAGCAGCTAAACCAAATTTTCGTGATGATTTTTCAATCTGTTTGTCTCTACATTTGTTTATACCTCGGTATGTTTGTTAGTAACATAGCTCAGAGAGCTATAAACAAATTTTCACGAAATTGGCAGGAATTAATTAAAATGTTAAAAGGCACAAGTTATCAAAATTTTATGTTGGTGGTGATCGGGTCGTATGTTTATGAATTTGGCTATATGTTTGTCTTAGTGTTTGTCAGAATATAACTCAAAATTTGCAGACTGGTCTTCTAGTAAATTACAGGTACTGTTATTGATGTCAAAAGGCACCGAGGACCACAGTTGGGTGATGATAGAAAGGAAATTCTAGTTTCAGTACACTTTGAAGTTTTATTAAAGAGTGCCTTGCTTGGCGGAGTTATACGCTCTCAGAGGCTTCTCTCGTGTTAAATATTTTTTATTACTTTGCCTTTTTGTTTTATAATTCCACGCTGAGGCTGCAAGATACTCGCAACGAAAACCAAAACAAAGCACTGAGCAGCCCCAAGTCGGCCAAAATATTTCCAAGCCAAATCTATTAAAAAAGAAACTCTTCACGGCTGACTGAGACGCCTGCAGCCCCAAAAGGTCGAAGAGAGATCCCGCCAATGAATCCCCGCACAATGCTGAGTATGAGGTACCGACCGAACTGACGAGTTTGGCTCCTATTGCGGTCTTCAAAGTCATGGCATGGGCCTCGACCACGTCTGGTGTGTTTCTTCCAATGACCCTGGGAGCATGAACAGCAGAATGTAACCACTGTTCCTCGTTGTTAAATACACTTTAGAACATACGAAGGCATGCAACATTCCGTCTGTAACACAATTTTTTCAGATTATTCTGAACGCTGCCGACTGGCTGCATTGAACAGTCTCTGCAGCAGGCAAAGATGACAGACGGCAACCAAGCCCAAAAGAGACAGCAGGAAAGCATGGAAAGAGCCACTTACTACTTCATTATCACCAAACACAGCGAGGACCTTATGCAGGAGCCCGACCCTAATCGAGGAACGAGAGACCTAGTATCGAAAATCAATGTGTCTGAAACGTAAGCTTCTCATCAGAGAGGACATCAAGTATCTCAAGAGAGCCCGACTCCTGCAGCACAGTATCGCCGATCTTCAGGGGCAAATGCTGGGGTAAATGGGCACCAGACGACAGGTAATCATTGACTTATCTCTATCTGCATTCATCTTCTTACTCCTGGATGAGCCACAAGCGCTAATCCGCGATAAGTTTTTGCTGAAAGACTAGGCGATAGCCTTACATTTATTGAAAGTCTACATCGCTGCTAAAAAGAGGAATCGTCGGCATAATTGAGTAAAGCACTCTCCAGGGGAGAGTGCATGTCTGTAGTATACATAAGGTACATCAGAGAGACCAAAATACTACCCTGATAAGTGATAAGCACCCAAAATCCCCATGATACGTGTGTTCAAGCAACCGTCCACGGACATACGCTATGTGCGCATCGAAACAAAACCTCGGATGATCGATAACAAGCCACCACTCTTCCCGAATGGTTCTAATTTCTACAAGAAGCCCCCGTGGTTAACTCCATCAAAAGCAGCCATAAACTACGACTGAATCAGGTGCGCTTCAGCAACGACTCAATTTACAGATCACCACCTCTCCAAACAGCTTCAGATGGGCGTCAGAGGTAGAGGCTGATAACTGCAGATATTTAGCAAGGCGGAGCTCTTAAGAATGGGAGTGATATTTCCTATACAATAGCGAGGAAAACTACCCGACCCAATTACCTACCTGGAAATTACACGGAGCTAAGGAGCCAGAATACAGAAAAGCTTCATATGAAATAACTGAATAACGCCGATCATGTCTGTTCCACCACGTGGATCACAGTCAAACAAAAGTGCTTGTACAGTTTTGGATCGGAATACCAACGAAGTCAAGCGGTGCTCAGAGCAGCATCCGTGAGGCATCGCCAGAGCATCCCTTCTCTGCTTGCTACTGAAGTGAGTCGAAAGAAGTTCCGCCTTAGCCAGGGGTCAACACATGGACCCACAAGGGCGGCAGAGAAAACTCAGTGTAAAAGACTGACCCTTTCAGCTCGCTCTACCAGAAACAAAGATGTTTCTTGTCAGTCTTCTGCAGCGACTCCCTGGACCTCTGTCATTGGAGACTTTGGGTCCTCTCATACACGCGATTAGCCTTCGCTCTACGCTCAAACGAAGTCTGCTGCAACGCCTGATCACGCCAACACTGCCATGGCAGAACAGCTGCTTGCTTAGCCACAGAAGCCAACCGGCACTACAGCATCAAATATGGATAAGCCTCAGATCGTTAAATTAAGAGACAAGGCACCACTGCACACGATACGACTGCAAAAAAAAAACAATATCATTCTAATTAGTTCTACTCTTAACTTACACTACTCTCCTTGCTTCAACAACTGGGATAAGCTAGCTCAGCGCCAACTATGAAGCAAGGTGTGAGTGGTCAGAAGTGGCAACTAATGAGCCAGTTGATGCAGGGACATCAGTCATGACAAGGTCGAGACAATTGCCAAAAACATATGTGGACCCTCGAATAAGCTTCACGCAGCTACAAAAGGTGTAAAATTCTAATGCAGCTTTACCGTGGCCAATATACAGATCCCAACCGCTCCCTGTGGTGCGTATTGTGCTTTCAAGCAAAAATAAATATTCGACATTGCATCTGTTCTCTGGGTCGAAATCATCTCAGTAAGCAGTAGTGCATAGTCATAAAAAGTATAACGAGGCTATTGCCAGATTTTCTCGCCTGTGAAATATGACGAATCAAGTTATTAGTTGCCTTTCCTATAACAGAGTTATTTTTGTTAGTGCTTTGCGTTCTCTACTCCACCATGAATTTATTGAAAATATATCCCAGTGGTACTAGGGATATAAACTTATTTCCTTGCTTTTTCGTATGTAAATCCACGGTTTGCAGTAAATCTACGAATAGTGTATCAGTTAGGCCCTGAAAGGAACTTAATACCAAACTATCAGAATATCGCTCCGTAAGCGACTTCGAGTGAAAAGAGTGATGAGTTGACATAAACTTACGATGTTATTTTAGCCTGCAATTAGCTTTCACTTCCGGTTACTAAAACTAAATCATAAACTTTACTGCCATATCGTAATCAAGTAAGAAATTTACATAACAGCTGTAATAATGAGGTGATATCTTTTTCTTAAATATGATAAAAGCTTTTACCGTACTTTGCTTAAAAATAATGAACTAAGGGAAGTTTAGGCAGTCGGACATTTCTTTTTTTTTCTCAAAATCACTGACTCATTTAAAATTTTTACCACCTTTCCCACAGTAGTAGCCACACGCTGTAGAATTTAATCTTGCCCGCTAATCTCAGCTGCTGTCAAAAAGTGTCAGGCGGTGCAACAGTATAATTCTACCAGCACCTAAAAGTTCTAAAGAATTAACTACCTTCATATCTGTCGCTCACAAAAGGTGCTATGAATAACTAAATACTATTGCGTGGACGACAGCAGCTGCTATAAATATCTAAGTATCCTAATCGTTATGGCTGCTACGGTGAACGATAACAAAAACGCCTAATCCCAGTGGCCGCGGAAAAGTCTATAATTTTGTTTTGCTTTTGGTTCCATCCATCCACCCGTCCGTACTTTCGTCTGCACGTTACGTTACAGTATTAGAGCCGGGGAATTTCAACGTGCAAGAAGCTCTGATATGGCTGGAAGGAGCTTCACCATTAGCTGTGCTTTGTTTGCTGCTTATTGGAGAAAATTTCAGTCGGTTTCGAAATGAAGTCCTAAATTCATTTTATGTGTGTCACGCCTACCGACTTTCATTGTCTTTTCACGCCATGTTATATTGAGTTTGTGGCGTCTCATGACATTCCTAATACGACAAAATATGTAGCCAAGAATCGGTATGGGAAAACAATGTTGGCAGTTTAATTTGGACAGCACTCTACAGCATATTTTTCGAAGTGTAAGTGCTATATCTAAAGGCGAGTTCACGCAAACAACTTCCTGTCCGCATTAACCAGTCAGTCGTTGAGAGAAAATGTTGTCAACGGACTAGTAGAATTCACACTTAACTGTGCGTGTGAACGGCGCCTTTCTACTGCGTTGAACGTTTTCCTTATAAGATTTGCTGAATAACGAAAGATTTGCTAAATAATTTGGTTGAAGTTATAAGCGTATTGTACAAACTACCTTCATTTTTAACTGTAATATTGTATATGTAGAGCGTGATGCAAAAAGTAGCTTTGATACAATCTGCGGTTGATAGGCGACGTCACTGTAGTGCATAACAATTTGTAACTGCAATACAAAAGGATTGGTCCAATTTGCTGCATGCACTCCAACAACACGCCAGACACAAATTAATCAGCTTTATTAATTAATCTCCTACCTCCAGTAAAAAGTCTGGATATCTTACTGCTTTTATTTACAAAACAAAGAAATCGGGTTAAGTTTGCTTTGTGTAACTCCTGAACTAAGTGGTTGTGAAGTAATACTCGCTTAGGAGGAGTAGGTATCAGCTCTTTCTCCGCAAGCACGAAAAACCGACGAAGTGACTAAAATCAAGTGGCTGAACTGGCTGTCGCGAGCGCTCAGAAATGGCTTAGCCTCTAAAGAGCATCAAAAGCGGTCTGGAAGTTTCAGAGGAATAGTTGGAAGAGCAGGGAGCAAATTCTCGAAACACTGACGGGCGTGCAGCGTGGTTACTTCTCGGGACCGTATCACGTATATCCTTGTTTCGCCCATCTAATCGTGGAAGCGAACGAATTTTTGGATGAAACTCTAAGCAGAATTATATTTATCTCACAGCCTATACCATCTGCCGTAGTGCTCGTTAGCTCTTCAGCTCTGTGACGTTATCAGAACTGGGTAAAACATCTTATTTGATTGACTTGTATAAAGAACTTACGCTTACTCCTCTATACTCAAACCTTCAGAGATAGTGATTTTTTTGAAGGGGTGAAATTAGATGAGGTGCGGTAGATCACGGACGAGGCTACCGAGGCTTCGCGGACGAGGCTCATGGCTCTCTCCTTTCTATTAAACCTCCTTGTCGAATATATGGTCCAGAAGTCGATCGACTCTATGAGCTCCTCTGTATCCAGGATATGCCTGTGATAGGAGACACGAAGTAATCACAGTTTCTTTTACTATGTAATTGATATATATTTTGTAAAGGGAACTAATCAACTATAACCGCAATTGGAGCTTCTCTGGAAGAAGTAATTGTGTTTTCCAAAGTGGGAGTGGTAGCACTGATCATTATTACCTCCGCCAAGGAGGTTATATTTTTGTCGCGTTTATCTGTCTGTCGGTCAGTTTGTCTGTCTGTTTGTGTATCTGTCTATTTGTCAGTCACCATGATTATTCAAAAAGTTTTGAACGGATATTTACAAAGTTTACAGGGGTTGTTCTGCATGTTAACAGTAACCGATGATTAACTTTTGGTGAAAATTTGTTCATCTGTTTGTCTGCCTATTTTGTCTAGCGTCATAACAGAAAAGTTATGAACGGATTTTTTTTTTAAATTATACGAGTTGTTAGGTATACAACGAAGAATAAATGACCAAATTTTTGTGATGATCCGTCTGTTCGTTCGTTTGTTTGTTGCTGTGTTTGATTTTATACTTATTAGCATAATAACTCAAAAAGTTATTGATGGGTTTTATTAAATTACAGGAGTTGTTACTAATGTTAAAATACATCAATGATTAATTTTTGGTTATAATCGGTTGGTCCGTTTGTGTGGTGGACTTATGTTTTTTATAATGTTTGTTAGCAGCATAACTAAAACAGTTATGAACGGATCTTAAAAAATTACGAAAACTGATAATACTATCAAAAGGCACAAATGATTAGATTTTGGTATTGATACAGAGAATTATCATGGTTTCAAAACCAATTTGAATTCTTCGTCACTGTTGCGTTTCTTGGAGGTATGCGCTGTCAGAATGCTCTAGCTACGGCTACAGTAGGAGCAGGAATACATCCTAATAGAAGAATCACGACCATAAACACGAATAAGAAAGATGTGCCGAGACATGTTCTTTGCCGTCATTTTTGGCAGAGGAGTGTTCTAGTACATTCAGGTATTTGTAGTTTTACTTATCACGTTGCAGTGAAAATAGAAAAATGAAAATTAGGTCAAGCTGCAGAGTGTCGCAATTCTGCCATGTTCACCCAAAAACTAAAACGTGAAACTGAGGCCCGGTTGCAGAACATAGCAAAACTAAGCCAGTCTACTTTCTTGAATGTACTACTTGCCTTGCTACTATTTGAAATCCAAGCAAGTAAGGCGTCTGAAGATTCTCATAGCCACTAATTCCGATGTTTACTTTCTTCCTCAATAAAAAATTTATTTGCTCAGTCTTGATGATGCTTAAATTTAAGTTGATCAACGAAACGTAGGATGAGATGCTCTTCAAAGTACAATGGAGACACGAAGAGGCGTGAAAAAAGGAAAGTCTTCTTATGGTTTGTTGTTTGTTATCATTTTGATCCTTCAGCCAAATTTCCTGTTTTGAGGATACTGCTTTTCGCTGACGTGAAAAAAATGACTAAAGTAATGTTGTTGTGTGTTAATATACGCAGCTGCAGCTCATAGCTTGAGTAATACATGACTGCCTGTTAAAAAAGGGAGCTATTGTTTTTCTGTTTGTTACCAAATGGGACTTGAATAGGAACGATAATCCTGTTAAGCAGAATTGAACCTGAGGGCAACTCATCTCTTTTGATCATTTAGGTTGGAGGTACAGTGCATACTCTATTAGAAAGTTATTGACGTAAGTATGTTCAATAAAAATATCTAATACTAAGAATAACCTTCGTGTGTTTATAAATAAATATATATATATATAAATATATATATATATTTATATGTTTGGTGTCACGCTCTTAACGAAATAGATAGGCGGAAATTAGCCCAGGTTGGAGG
>LQNS02278187.1:18091024-18119073 GCA_001587735.2 Parhyale hawaiensis
ATATATCCTTACAAGGTTTTATTAGATTTTTGAAAATGGAAGGATGCTTCCGAAACGTCAAACGTTTATATTAGTTCATGTCGACTTCATCTTAATTTTATAATTTACCAAAGGATAATAATTTTGAATTCAATTTATATATATTTCATTAAAACGTTAACCGCATTTATTACTGTTTGAAAGTTATCCGTTTCTCTATTGTCCTAAAGTGTTCGTTACTTTCTATTTTTAAAACTGAATAACTGTTCCACGTTTAAAATATCACCACCGGTTTCACGTGATTCAGCAGGCACTTCTACGGACTAAGATGTTTAATGGGTGAAAAAAGGGGAAATAAAAGGCAGCTTGGAAGCGAAGTTTCAAGGATGTTGCTGTGATAGCTGCTAAAACTCTGCTTGTCTGTTGCGTGGTAGGTGGCTCTATTTATATTTTAGCGAAATTTGGACAGAGGTATACGGGCTGTTCTCGAAATAGTAAATATCCACTCTCTAATAATGCACAGTTATTTGTTGATTGGTTGCATGTTCCTTTCGTTGATCCTTGTCTCTGTCACGCTCTTGAGGATTTATATTGAAGAAAATTCACTAACTGAATAACAAAATGAGATACCATGAAATTTCATTCCGGAATTATGATAGCAAATATAGTTTCTTGAATATATGCTCGATCATGAAAATACTACATTTTCTGAAGCCCGTTTCGCTACGAAAAGTAGCTCAGTACTATTTGGCTAGCGAGACCCATGGAAATTCCACGGTTAGTTAATGTTCTCATTTTATTAAGCGTAACAATCCTGAGCTAGGTTATTATAACTCATCTTAGTTTGACCTAACGTAACTCTTGTAACCTAACCTACCTCATAAATAACACCCGTGACGAAGTGCATCTAACTTCCAGTCTGCTGCACACGTGAACGTTTCTTCCTACCCTTCCGATCACGCTGCCGGGGATGCAACTTCGTTTTGTCAAATATTATTCGTGTTTAAAAAACTGCTTAAGGTGCACCCCCTCCCCGTTGCAGCTATTCCGTTACAGCGAGGGCCCGCTGCTTAGCATCGAATCTCTTTGTTAATTTCTATAGAATTTCAATTCTCAATGGTTCCTATTTAGAATCGGTATATGTTTATAGATTAAGCTGTTATCACTCGCGCAGAAACATCTGTTCCAAGAACGTGAAGCGTTTTCGTGATCTGATTCGTCTGCAACGGGCTTAACGTAGCTCGTCTATCCTAAGTCACATACAACCTATATATGCACTCGGATTTCACGGATGGATCTCGCAAATGTTCTACCAGCAAAGAATTCCCACTTGTACATCACGATAGACACATAAAGACAGTAAAAAACAAATATAGCAGCCTCACTCATCGGAAGTACTTCTCTCATTCCTCTTCTTCTATGTGCTTACGCCTTCGCTGTGTTTCTCATCGTCTGAAGATAATATTAGTCTCACTCTTCGGAAGTACTTCTCTTATTCCTCTTCTTCTATATGTATGCACCTTCGCTAAGCTGTGTTTCTTAACGTCTAAGGATAATATTATTAGCCTTTCACATTCTGAACAATGCCATTTTTCATCGGTTTATCTGATGATTTCAGTTTTATAGCGTGACCCGTGGCTGTTCCATGTAGTATCCCATTATTTTTCTGTTCAATTTTATGCGATAGCTCATCACAATATACACCAGACTCAGCCCATCTTTTCAATAATGGATTCTTATTGCCGAACTTCCCCTTTCTGTCAGTTTCCTTGATTTCTTTAAACATCGTACTTTCACTTTAAAAATGCTTTAGAATGAAGCAGTCTAGAACAGCTCGCTTTGCGCCGTATCCAGCCTTCAAATTTTCTTGTATTCGGATCGTCATGCAATACCAGCAAAGTGATTACTATAATATTATGATTTGGAAATGCGTATGTATGATACGCATTAAATGAATTTCAAGTCTCTGTTTCGAAAGTGATTTTCTTAACTGAATTCCTTACAAAATTATTGACGTCATTTTTGCTTCTGGGTTCTCTAGCATATAATAAAAGTAAGAAATTGCAGCCTTTCAAAGCCATTTCTCTTAAAATCTTTTGGTAGGCTAGTTACACAATGCCTAATACACTTCTCCACTTTGTGAATCTTCCTGAGAGTAAAACTTTAGGAGGAAATGATTTATGCTTCCTCTATATAGAAGTGTTAGGCAGTGAGTGCGAATACACATGAGTTTTCATTGTACACCCAAGGATATTCATTATTGATGAGTTTCTTGGTACCTATTTCAATTTTTCGCACTAAATTCTAATTGGGCCAAAGGTTTGTTATGAAATTTTCAAGGGCAATTTAACTAATTTTGGTATATAAATTCATTCATATACACAAAATTCATGTTCCTCCTCCCATCCCGCCTAGCCCTAGAGAGCTAAACTTATATTCTTGAAGCAGATCGTCTGCCAATATCAAGAAACTTTAACAGAGAGGAGGAAGCCCTGCCGCCTCAAGTTATGCCAGCTAGCATTTCAAACTTTAGGGTGCGGCTGAATCACGATTGATTGTAATAGTGTTACTGTATGAATACTCCTACGGGTAAAATCAGATCAGCCATGAAAGCGAGTGCCTCTGGCACCTGGTGACTGTTACCAACAAACACACATTAATCTCATTGGCGTAAGTGACGCTGGAGAAACAAACAAACTGATGTACTAATATGCATTTGGTGCATACGGCGACTGGCAGCAGCCACACCGGAAATTTGAGCTTCATGGATAAGGCTCTTGGTTCTCTCCTTTCTATTAAACCTCCTTCTTGAATATATGATTCAGAAGTCGATCGAGCCTATGTACTCCTCTGTATCCAGGATACGCCTGTAATAGCAGGCACGCAAAAAGTAATCACAGTTCTTTCTACTATGTAATTTATATATATATCCTTTGTAAAGAGAAATAATCAACTTTAACCGCAATTAGAGCTTCTCTGGAAATAGTTACTGTGTTTTCCGAAGTGGGAGTGCACTGATCATTATTACCTCCACCAAAGAGGTTATGTTTTTGTCGAGTTTAACTGTCTGTCGGTCAGTTTGTCTGTTCATGTGGCTGTCAGTTTGTGTATTTGTCTGTCACCAAAATTGCTCAAAAAGTTCAAAACGGATCTTTACGAAGTTTACAGGGATTGTTATGCATGTTTACAGTAACATATGATTAACTTTTAGGGAAAATTTGTTCATGTGTTTTTTTTTTTTGTCCGCCCATTTTGCCCTAGAGTCATATCTGAAAAGTTATGAACGGATTTTCTTGAAATTACACGAGTTGTTATGTATAGTACAAAGAGTAAATGACCGAATTTATATGATGATCCGTCTGTTTGCTCGTTTGTTTGTTGCTGTGTTTGATTTTATGTTTATTAGCTCAATATCTCAAAAAGATATGGAAGGCTTTTTATTAAATTTACAGGAGTTGTTACCGATGTTAAAAGACATCATTAATTAAATTTGGTTATGATCGATAGGTCCGTTTGTGTGTTGGACTTATGTTTCTTATAATGTTTGTTAGCAGCATAACTGAAACAGTTATAAACGGATCTTCAAAAAAATGCTGAAACTGTTAATACTATCAAAAGGCACAAATGATTAGATTTTGGTGTTGATACAAAGAATTATGGTTTTAAAACCAATTTGAATTTTTCGTCACTGTTGCGTGGCTTGCCGGAGGTAAGCGCTGTCAGAATGCTCGAGATTGTGCTTAGGAAGATAAAGCTACAGCTACAGTGGGAGCAGTGGCACATCTTAATAGAAGAATCACGACCATAAACACGAATAAGAAAGATGTGCCGAGACATGTTCTTTGCTGTCATTTTTGGCAGAAGAGTGTTCTAGTTCATTCAGGTATTTGTAGTTTTTCTTGTCAAGTTGCAGTGAAAATAGATTAATGAACTTAGGTCAGGCTGCAGAGTGCCGCGATTCTGCCACGTTCACTTGAAAACTAAAAAGTGAAACACAGGCCCGGCTGCAGAACATGACAAAACTAAGCCAGTCTACACTGTTGAATGTGCTGCTTGCTTTGCTACTATTTGAAATCCAAGCAAAGAAGGCGTATGAAGTTTCTCTTAGCCACTCACTAATCCCGATGTTTACTTTCTGCCTCCATCAAAAATTTATTTGCTGAGTCCTGATGATGCTTAAATTTCAATTGATCAACGAAACGTAGGATGAGATGTTCTTCAGAGTACAATGGAGACACGAAAAAGCGTGAAAAAGGAAAGTCTTATTGCGGTTTGTTGTTTGTTATCATTTTGATCCTTCAGCTAAATTTCCTGCTTTGAGGATACTGCTTTTCGCTAAAGTGAAAAAAATTACTAAAGTAATGTTGTTGTGTGTTAATATACGCAGCTGCAGCTCATAGCTCGTGTAATACAAGACTGTCTGTTAAATTGGAGCTATTGTCTTTCTGTTTGTTACCAAATGGGACTTAAATAACGATAATTCCGTTCGGCAGGATTGAACCTGAGGGCACTCATCTCTTTTGATCCTCTAAGTTGGAGGTGTACAGTGCATACTCTATTAGAAAGTTACTGACGAAAGTATGTTCAATGAAAAAATATCAACATAAACTTCTTCCCGTCGTTTCAGGCGGCAGGTACCCTAGTTTGTTAATTACTTATATCATTATACCTGATGCAGACATATAATTATACACTCTCACCTGCATTTATTAAAGCATATTTTTTATTTCAGGACTAAAGGTGATGTTTCAAAATTCCAAAGCTTTCGCATTTAGAAAATAACTTTTTGTTAGAGTTTCTTTCATTCTCTGCCACACAAATCAGATGCATCGCCTTTTAGGTGAAGTGATCTTAACCTTTTGCATATAAACAAACATCAGTTGCCGCAATATGTAAATCAACTTCATTGCATCTATTGTGCCACTAAGGACCAGCTTTTCTCGATAATTTTATGTTATTTCATCGTAGAAACCACGTTCATTGCAACCATTGTGCTGCTAATGATGAGCTGCGATAAATATTATAATGATATTCTACCTCGGAAAAAACTTCATTGCAACAATTGTTCTGTTATTAATTAACTTTTATAATAGTCTACTGTTAATTCATCAGATAAAATCGGTTTTATTGCAGCCACTGTGACACTACCAGAAACTTTTTTAAGCAGTCTAACATCATTTTCGGTGTGAAAAGCTATTTCATTACAACCATTGCTATTTTATTGTTACTAAGTAGTCCAGCATTATTGCTCCTGAAGAAATTAATATCACACCAGTTATTGGGCTGTCAACGATAAACTGTACTAAATATTATATGGCATCAGTTCTCCATCCCGTGAAAATCACGTTTATTAAAACCATTTCGCTTCTAACCATAAACTTTATCAAGTAACCGAGCATCCTTTCTTCTGTAGCCAGTAATATCACTGCAGCTATTGGGCAACTAAGGAATATGAAATGATTCATTAGACCGTAGTAAAGAGGTCACCTTTAGTTAAAGTAATCTCGGTGCCATGGCGACTCAATTAGTTCTTCAACGTAGGTTAGCCAACGATATTAGTCCTCGTGTCGTCGATTAGACGCGCGCACCAGAGCTCAATATCCCTGCGCGCACGACTCTCTCGTTCCAATCATTCAGGAATGTTGTAAACATGACAATTGCAGAGCGAGAGTTTGCAATTAAGGGTGACAAATGATGTCGGTTCCAGTGGTGCACAACTCACTAATTAAACAATAATAAACAAAGAGCTCTAAGTCCAATTGTCATTTTATTTTATTAGATCATGATATCAGGTAAACAAAAATCGGTATTTGTTTTATAATATTACAAAATGAATATTTCTGCTGAGCAATGATGGTACAGCGCGGGGTACCTCCATTGTCTATTATTGCACAACAAATATCGGGGTAGGATTCATTAGGAAAAACGATGTTATTGAATGCTGCTAACATAGCGTGATATTAAATTTTCAACAGTAAGCTTTAGCTTTGATTTAGATTTTGATTCGCAAAATGCCAACTTTGGCACATGATGGAAAATCAACAGCCCGTACAAAATAATATCATTACTGTATAAAAGGAAGCATAAAATGCAATCCACACATGAGTATATTTTTGTCAATGACTGCATTTTCGAATTAAATAGACTATTATGAGCTTCCTTAATTGTGTATGAAAATTCAAACTTTGAAGTTCTCATTCACACGCTAGTATACCGGGCTTTGCAAAAATCCTGACCTGTTTTGTATTTTCAAAGTGTGAAACTCATTTCAAAGCCTTGATGAAAGTTATTGACAATGGCTCATTCCTAAACTATTTCAGATAATATAATAACTGGTAACAGGGCTCATTTTTATACATTGTTGGTAATGGAAGCAAAAAAGGATAAAGATAGCAGTTCTCCTTCGCGCGGGTCATCAGAAGGCGGACATTGTTAGGTTGCAAAATGTCAGTTTATCAACGGTGAAACGGGTCGAAAACAGCCCTAAGAATAATGAAAGCCTCTCAAAGATCGACCACGTTCAGGCACACTACAAGTTATTCAAAGGAAGAACATTCGAAGAGCCTTTGAAAATGATTCTAAACTCAAAATGATTGAATTTGCGAAGAAAATTTTTGTGTCAACAGAGTAAGGTGGAAAGAGCTTAAAGCGTCACAAAAGACCGCTGCTAACTGCTGACATGGTTAAAAAGCGCCAAGAGCTATGTTCCTGCCTTCTTAACGACCTGAAAAGTCATGGAAATCGAGTCATCATTTTCTCAGATGGGAAAACATTCACCGTGGATCCTTTCTTCAACAAACAGAACGATCGAGTTGTGAGCTTTGGACAAGGCATCTCTGATGTTAGTTGTGTCTCCACAACAAAGCATCTGGCCTCTGTGATGATGCTTCGCGTTGTGGCCTCCAATGGAGAGAAGATGCCTCCAGTGTGGTTCAAGGGCGGTTACAGGTTGACAGGGGCTGAATACAGTGATATCATGGCCACAAAACTTCTTCCTTGGATCAGAAAAATCGCCAAAAATGGAGATTATGTGTTCAGCAAGATGGTGCACCAGCGCACACGTCGAAAACCGTCCAAAACTGGATGAGTCAAAACATGACATTCTGGCCCAAAGACTTCTGGCCCCACAGTCACCTGATCTCAATCCTCTGGACTACAGCGTGTGGCCGCATATTGAGAGTAAAGCATGCAAAGATCGCCACAACATTGAGGAGCTGAAAGCCTCTGTGAACCGCACTTAAGGGCCCAGATGAAGAAGGACTCCGTCTGTAATGTATGTAAGGACTTCCGACCACGATTAGGGCGTGTCATTGCTGCCAATGGAGGTCCTATTGAATAGCAATGTTATTTAGATCGTAATAAACTAATACATTAGAAATCTTGTTTTATTTCATTATAAACAAAGCTTTTACGAACTTCGGATGGCAAATTATTAAAACAGGTCAGAACTTATGGAAAGCCCGGTTTTGCGTGTGTGCGATATGTATCATGCTTGTCTGTACCTGTGAGCGTATGAATCATTTTGCGAGGCGCTATGTACGGTGCTGGTACACCACATGTACGTGTTATCCCTTGGCACGTACATGTCCGTTCCGTTGCATGTTTGCACAACATCGCCACATTTGAATAGAAATTGCTCCCTGGACAGCTCGGACTGACACTGCAAAACTTCATAGCTTTGGTCGGCGCAAGGGAGGCAAGTTGTGGGACAGAGGGAGTTGTGCCCGAGTTGTTGGGTGTGAATGCCGTAAGGTCTTGTGTCTTGCACAGTCTGTGGTGCCGTTTGCAGTGCAGCCGGTCTGCGTGCTGTAGTAGTTCTGGTCTAAGTGTGATTTACTCGGTTATATATCATCCGACATGTATGGAAAAATTACCAGCCTTGGTCCCCCTTCCCGGAAAAAAGCTAAATTTTATTTCAATAAATTGGTTCGAAATAGTTTTTCTCACAAGGTTGACTTCAGTAGCTGAACGCCAATCGTTAGTACAGAATAAAATTGATCTCGCTTAATTCACCACCTTATAACTCAATAGACCGTTTTATAACTGGATGACAAGGAATGCCGCGAAGAGATAACGCCAGCAATAAGTGCGCAGAATTACGATTACAATAATTATTGAAGATTTCAAATAAAAGATGATGGACATGTGCCTTATGAGGTGTATATGTATGTAAGAGTTTTGCATAGATGCTGTATACAAGTGTCAAAAAAAGTCCAAAACAAGGATCACAAAGAGAGGTCCCGCAAAGGTCACTAGAATGATCACTTAATTATTCAATGGGCCAAAGAAAAAGACCACGAAAAGCGTCAATATAAGGGTGGTATAAAGGGCTCAAAATAATGATTCTGTATAAGAATGCAGTGAGAGGGTGAGATTATCAAATCTGTAAAGACAAAATATAACATGGGTAGTAATAAATAAAGAATTAACTTCACAACCAAAATTAATCACAGTTGTTTGCTGCATTCTTGCTGCCCACACACTCTAAACTAGGAAACTCGATGAGAAAATGTGCGAGAAACGAAGGAATAAAAATCGGAGAAACTACTGATCTTGACTAGTCACTGCATAGGAGCACCAAAGGATAAATAATGATAATGACATCATTTATTTCTCGAACGTGTGGAGGTATGCTGAAGAGGAAGGATAGAACAGGAATTATCAGTAGGAGTGGCAAGAGGAAAAAGAGAATCGAACAAGAAAAAAGGAAACAGTAAGAAACGTAAAGGCATAACCACCAATTAAGAGGAGTCCCTATATAGGGCCTCGATTTTCTGTAAGATGTCTCAGGAGGACATTTCACAAAATCCCCAATCGTTACAACCACCTTCGGTCTCGCAGCACTTTACTGTACCCTTCATAATTTAATAATTTCCTTATTATATTACCGCAGTTACGGAAGCACAACACACTCAGAAAAAGGTCATTGACCAGAAAAATAGATAAATATAGTACACAAACTAAAAACACTTTCAACCCCGTTACTTTACCGCAAGTGACTATACATGCTTGCAGGCGACAGACTGAAACACCATGCACTCTCATGAAAGTATAACAAAAAAAAAAAAAACAGGAAATAGGATGCACACTATAAACACTATAACAACATTATTTTATTACCCATTAAAGAAAAGATAAAACTGGTAATGAATAATTATCTCGCTCACCATTACTGTATAATTTGAATTTATTGCCCAAAGAAGGATAGTTTACCCTGCTTGAATAAAATAGATCCAAGTGATAATAACACCTATGTAGATCGTACGCATTTTTAGAAATCTACGGAAATCTAGAAGAGGTTTTAACTATTGATACATACCAATTCAAGCTGGAGCATTTTATGTATGTGCGTAATATATTACGATTGAACGAACTATAGCAAAGTAACAAATACCATACTCATTACATTAGTTATACGTATAAAGGCGTGTATTACAGAGGGCCGGAATTATTTGATATTTTACGCGTGAAGCCGACTAAGCGTTGATTCAAATATTGGGATACCCCATGCATTAATAATAATAATAATAATAATATTTTTTTATTTCGGTGAATTACATCTGGTTCTCGTTATACTGTATGTGAGTTACATATCTATAAGCAAATTCGCTTTTCAACGAATGGGCAATATTACTGGGACAATTATATCAGGCATGAAAAATGGTTGTTTGCCATTAAGCAAAATTAGTTAACTGCAAACTACCTTGTCGCTTGAATTTGCGTCAATGCACATTGTCGTTTGTGAACAAGAGCGTTGTGATGAACAACAGTGTCTTTTACGATTAATTATTATTGCTTTGTAGCTAAATTATTACGTCGTTAGTGATAAGAAAACATGTGTTTTTTTATCGTAAAGAACATACTTTTCTGCGTGTATTATGAAAACCTGCCAGATTTATCATTTAGGGGACCGAAACCCTCGCAAACATATATTTAGCGAGTAGCAGGTCTTCATGATGAACTCTATGGCGTTCACATCCTCTCTCCTATCGTCTAATAACGTGTCAAAATTTCCAATTTAACACTTCAGTCAAACTGCAGAGGTATCAATGGCTTCTAGTAACACCCTTNCATTTAGGGGACCGAAGCCCTCGCATACATATATTTAGCGAGTAGCAGGTCTTCATGATGAACTCTATGGCGTTCACATCCTCTCTCCTATCGTCTAATAACGTGTCAAAATTTCCAATTTAACACTTCAGTCAAACTGCAGAGGTATAAATGGCTTCTAGTAACACCCTTTAATATTGGTCAATTTTTATTCACTTTTATGAAACTTGAGAACTACTGTATTCGCAAATACTAAAGGCAATATAGAACAGACTCTAAATGGCCGTAAGCCTAAGTTATTTCCGTTGAAAACTACATGAATTTAGAGAAGCGGAAGAGTTCGCTGTACAACGTTTAGGAATATTTGCAGCCAAGAGTGCAGGTTCAAAAAACTCCTCAGGGAACAATATGCTCTAGTATGCAAAGCGTGGAGAATTTTTCAGTGTTCATTCTGTTTACTGCTGCTTGTTGTGCAATAGAGGGCAGCAGCTGAAGATAAATTTTACTGACAACTTTGTTGTAGGCGCATGCACACAAGGAGCTTGCAGACTCCCAAGTGCCCATTCGTTGTTTTTTTAATTATTATAGACATATTATAGTAATGTATGTATTATCTAGCGCACACTGTACATGTCGGTGTGGTACTAGTTTTACCATAAATGTACAGTTCTGGTGTCAGTTGGCGGTATGAAGACTCGGAGCAGTAGCCAGCCCCAAGAGCCAAATCTGGAAACCCTCAGCAATTTTCGACTGCAAAAAAAGGGAGATGATGACAAAAAATAAAAAAGAGAGTTGAATCCTATATGTAGGAAGCAGACTGATAGTCAGAGAAGCAAACAGCACTAAATAGTGCAATATGGAAACAGCACAGAAGGAATAGAATATTTACAACAAAATATTCAACACTGCAGGTACAAATTCGACTGATGACCAAAATCTGCCCTCCGGAGATAGATAGGAAAGTAGCGAGACCGCGAAAGAAATGGAACAATGGCATGATTGTACATGAAAACAGCAAGCTGACAGCAAGGAAAAACTTAACAGAGACACATAAAACAGAAACTATACGACCACAAAGTACTGTAAGAGCAGTATAATAACAGAAGTCTAATGCATAATATCTGCGAAAAAAAAAACATTACAGATGTAAATAAACCGAAAACCAGTGAGCCCACAAAAATATTAGCAGAATAGCAGACTCCAACTAGTACGAAGCTGACAGACCGCCAGAAAGAAAGTTTACACAAACAGTTATCGGATAACAGCAGAACCACGAGATTCCAGGACGGTCGCCAATCTTCCCCCGCTCCAAAGCTCCGCACTATCAGCATCACAACGCCCGCCTGGACACAAAAGAGTCTTGACCAGAAAAACCTGCGGTCAGAAGTTGTGGGCTGGCCACGATAACTTGCCTCAAGGGTTGTTTTCTGAAATTGGACGCCTGGTATTATAAGTGGGCTCCTTGTGCCTAGTGCTGGCTGTTGTTTGGGTGCGACTGGGTACTGTTGATAGTTGATACTGTGGAGGGGCCTGGTACCTAGTGCTGGCTGTTGTTTGGGTGCGACTGGGTACTGTTGCTAGTTGATACTGTGGAGGGAGCCTGGTACCTAGTGCTGGCTGTTGTCTGGGTACGGCTAGGTGTTGTTGTAGCCGATAGGTACTGTAGGGGTGTTGACCTTTTACCGGGCAAGTGACCATATATGATCACTTCCATAATGCTATTCTTACGAAAGTGTTTCTCAGCCGCCCGGTAAAAGGTTAAATGCAGTGACGGACACTCTCCTACATTCAATACTTTTGTATCTTATATATTGTCTCTTATGGTTAGCGCCTTCACGGCGAACTTGCTTAATAGATTGTAGGTTATATTAATGTATCAATATCTGAAAACCTTCATTGCGTGGAGAGAAAAACCATGAATCTATCTAAGCAGATTCAGTTGCATGTTTCTTAACACTTGCTTATGTACACTATATCTAAGCCCTATGCTGTTGCAGGGCTAAACCTGTCCTAACATATCGAACACACACGTGAATAATTATACCATCTTTGAGCACTTTCCTGATCATATTTGATGGGCTAATAATAGAAGTGTAGTAACCCTTAATTTTATCCAAGAAATGAACGTACTTCCCGTTTTGGCGGTAGCACTAGTGCAGTTATTATTCACTCGCTGCAACCTTATGCACCTAAATTTCGAGCACCTATTTTCAACGTGTGAACTAAGATTATTTGGTTTCTGTATGTCATCTTAACACGTTGACCGTGACCCTTAGTCTAGGTAGAAGCATCTGTACGACTATTCAAGCGTCATCGTTTTGGCTCGCCAAAGTCACGTTAAGCTAAGCACTAAGCCGACGGGGCTTCAATGTCCTAAGCTTCAGGCAGGTGCTCTTGCTTCACCGGCCCGTAGTATTTGCTTTCAGGCGATAACTCTAAATCGCTTGCCCTTGAGACTTCCAAAAACTCAATCTTGTTCCGTAAAATGGAGTCTCAAGCATACTTGATGTGTTTCAACACCCATAACAAGATGCAAAGTGGCGAAGCCAACTCTCCTGTCTAAAGTTCCGTACAAGTCAAGCCTAACGGGTTCGACTTCACCACACCAGTCAATGACACCTCATGTGTACCATATATATAACACACATCCCGACCAAAGAGCTAAGCATATTTCACCACCACCACCTCCCGACATGGGCGGCCTGCCCCCACTTGGCCACACCCACAACTCCTGCTTTCTCATCTCGAGGCGCACGGGCACAACAAACAAGGCGTGTCCCTCCAATTCCGTTCTGAGGGCCCGTTGGGGTTTTTACCTCAGTTGAGTTTCACTCACAACAGGACAACAAGTTTTCCAGAGTTGTTATCGGTTTGGCTGTCGGAGCCAACGGCCCACACCGAGACAATTTTCATTTATAGAAGCGACGCCTCAAATTGCAAAGGCACCGAACTGCTGCGACCAAATTGCTCCGGAGAATTTCACTTAACTCCACCACACGAAAAGATTGGACAAGTTGGTGAAGGAGATCTCTACATTGAGAGAAAATTCGTGATTCGTGCCATGCCGAAATTGACACCTGGCTGCATTACAGTGATGAAAATTGCTTGATGTGAGAGCTGGCAGAAAGGCATTTTGCTGATTGCGATGTGGAGAACATGTCGATGTCAGAAGGCACATCCGTTGAGTGCTGGCTGGGCTAAAAAGTTTTCTTCCATTTTAAATATCAGAAGACTTAGGATGGGACACAAGCCACAGGGTTAGTTTCGACTGGTACACCCATTCTATACTATTACTACCATTACTAACTATTGGAGTCGCAACCTCAGTTAGAGCATCCCCATAGGTTACCGTAGCCTTGGTCAGACACTAGGCTTAGGGCTTCACTTTTTTCTTCTTTTTTTTATCCTGATTTTATTGACATTCTACATGTCTATCCTCTTTCCTCCGACTCCATTTTTAACTAGGCAATGCTACAGACGCTAGTCTAGCACGAGTAGCAAGGGGCAGAGCCTTAGCTGCTTAGTAGCAATCTTCGGTATCTCATTCTTTAGATGAGATGGCAGTGCCACATCTCCGCTCGTTCTTATTCCTTTTTTAATAATTCATTCTTTACCATTTCTTATCTTTTATATCTGGGTAGTAAGTGGCATGGGAACGTTCTGGTTAAAAGGGCACCTGCTTTCTTCCAAAGCGGCTTTTCACTCCTTTCTAATTATATTCCAATGGATATTTTCCTGAAAACCTTCTCGTGAATATTCACCTATTTGTTTACCTGAAACCTTCTTCAATGAACATATTTACCAGAAATCTTCTCTACTTGGGAAATTTCTCTAATGATGTTTACCTATTCACCTAACCGAAATATCCTAACCGTAGGGGTACTAACCTCACCTAACTCTCAAACGTTACGTAACATGCTAATCTAACTTGGTCAAATTATTCAAACCCTGCGTACCCTATCTTATTCTAATCCAGTATATTCAGTTCAAGCAGCCATCCCATATAAATATAGCTTACCACTACTTTTGCGCACGTAATATATCAAGAAAAATCCAAATACTGGCAGTAGCGCTTTCCCAGCAAAGAGCCACTGATGGGCCGTCAGTATGGAGGCGATTCTACGTAAATTTTAGATACCGAGCGCAGAATAAAGCAGAAGACGGCCAACTATTTCGCCTATGTACTTCGTCAGTGTCGGCCAGGCGTGCCAATGGAGCAGAATGCCGGGGAAAAGATGCCTCTTTTCTTTATATTTTTCGCTTCTAAATGCATCCAGAGATACAGCAAGGCTCAGCAGTTTTTGCTCAAATTTTGTCTGATGCTCAGCGTAGCGTATCGAATGCTTTCTTCACATCTTGGATCAAATGTACAGGTTTTTTGGCATGCCTCGCTTTCTAAAATTCTCAAAACTATAATCCGAAAAATGTGAGGTTCTGAAACTTTGTTGACAATTTGCCTGACGCTCGCTGCAGCATTTGAAACTAAATTGTTTGTGTATAGTGTTGTACTAAAGATGTATTTTTTTTTACTTTTTTCGCCTCCAAGATCATTCTAATATTATCCGAAAAATACAGTAAAAATCTCAATTTTTCTTAAAAATCTGCCGGCTGCGTAGTTCAATATTTTGATCTTAATTTTTCGTATATGTCTTTGCATGAATGAAAGTAAAGCTATGATACTGAATTGAATATTTTAGCTTTTATACAGTATAATCTTGCATAATTTTAGCGAGAAATGGGGGCGAGAAAAAAAAGAGACTTTGTTGTTGTTAAGCTGGAATCGATAGGAAATCGATCCCTAAGCATTTCTGAAACGCGCAGGCCCCAAAATAAATTTATCTGTTAAGCCACGGAGTGATTTATGAAAATAAACCTAGTTTTGCAAAATATTACAAACGGGCTCCAATATAAGTGGGCCCCAAAACGTTACTGTTATTCTCTCGCTCGAAAAATCGATCATCTCCGTCCGAGTATGCAGGACACCGTAGCTTCCTTGTATTAATTTTTTTGGTATGTTTTGACCATCGAGTTGTATAAAAGTATTGTAGTTTATATCCATTAACTGGCATAAACGGACGACAATGTGAAGACCGTCTACTGCATCACTTTCTAAGTAACTAACTAGTTAGAAAACCAATCATGTAACGCTGAAAACAAAAATGCTTCCAATGAAAATAGTTTGTCCCCATATGTTAGCGCGAGCGCATCTCAGTACCGCTCATGAAAGAATCGTTTACGGTGTGAGCCTTTTAACACTGAAAGCTAAATGTTTCCAGTTAATTCTCTGCGTGTATTTTTCTATAAATCCAAAAATAAATTATTTCTTTGACAGCACCAAGGGCGCAAAAGGTTAGGCTACCTAGCAGCTGTGAGCGAGGCGGCCTATCAGGGATTTATGGGAATCGCTGGATGGCAGAGAACCGGTCGTCTAAAGCAGCGCTGGCAACTTCAAACAGAGGCCAGAAATGGGGATTGAATTGTGTTTGTATAGTCAGTAAGTGGCTTTGCGTCCGATACACAAATAGAGCTTGCTTATATCAATGGTAGATAGAGCAGGTCTCGTGGCAGGAAATAAGACACACTTATATTCAACACAAATGGCAAAAACCCATTACAGTAGGTCGAATCGAACAAAGATAAAATAAGTGGTGGACTGATACGAGAAGTACAGTAACGCATAAATTATACCTACGAGCTTTACTGCACTAGTCATATTCGCCCTGTATGTGTGGTGGTATGAATAGCCCAAACTTACTGTATTTTGTAAGTATTCAACTAACCAGGGATACGAGACAGAATATACTCAAATTAGAGATAAAAATACGCGTGATAGCATTTAATAAGGCCCATTTATGCCAAAGGACAGAGCATATAGCACCAGCACAAAATAAGACACCCATCTATGGTAGCACAAGTCTGTGTTCTGTGAGTTATGCAAGAGTTACAATAGGAGGCACATCTCTGCATCAAATGCATGCTATAATGTCGGTGCTGAATGAGTTATTATCAGAAGTGAACTCTGAATGTGTATCCATCCACTGCGCCGTATATTTAAGGTTGCAAGGCCGCTTGAGACCTACGATAGAGGATGAAACTGCATCAAGCCTAGAGTTGAATTCAAATAACATACATCGTGCATGCAGGTGACATAAATATAGCGATGTTGTGATAAGAGGTGGACTGCATCAAACGCAACGCTGCTCTGAAATTAAGACCATCGTGTCGGTGCCGTATGGTATACCCCAGAAGCTAGGCTGCTTCAAAGACCTAAAATTGCATTGATATCCACCGTATCAAGACCGTAATATACAGAGTTACGACAGCTGGTAAATTCCCAGCCTAAAGGTACATCGAAATGAAGGCTATCGTGTAGGTAAGATAAGAGTTACGACAGGCGTATTTCTCTCATAGTGACCCCAATGCTGCGGTAAAATGGGACTCGTGACCAATGCAAGAACTTTAAAGCGCCTTTTGGATGCTTGGTCGTCGCATTTCCCTGAGACTTGCCGAAATTCTGCCGTAATGATGCTGGAATGCTCCCGATGCACTGGCTAATTTCCACTGAATGGCTTAACACGACCGTAAAACTTTCTTAGTATAGAATTTCTTGAGTTTATAGCGGCCATGATGATGCCTCAGGGCGCGGCTGCAGCAGGTCGAGAGCGACTTGCCTCTTGAGATACTGCAGCGCTGCACGTACGGACGTCAACTTCATTTGTTCTTTCTGAGCCACAAATGGTGATAGTTTCTCTATGGAGGCATGGATATCACTGACGTTATTATCTTCATAATCTGCAACTCTGCCAAGTATGGTGCTGTCTTCCTATTTTGCTTCTTGCTCAGTGCCAATGATGGTTATTACTTTCTTTATACTTTGTTATCAATTTACCTTGCTTGTTTTGTTTGTTCATACTCCGCCAATATTAGTCTTTATTTTCTGTTTTCTGTCGTACTTACCCACAAATGGGGTTATTTTCTACATTGGAACCCTTTACTGGTCGCCCAAAGCTTTTTTTTAACATCGCTACTGAAAGAGCCCGGGCGGGATCATTGCCCGCTAAACAGCATTAAGCTTAGACTATACAGGTACTACTCTCTAATTAGCAGCCAATAGTGTTTATTTCTACATGTAGGTTCAGCTACGACTAGTATAATTATCCTTACTTTTATTAAGCCACGAAGGGAGTTATTTTCCTTACGCATGTCTTCACTACCTAGTAACAGCAATTTCATCAACGTTAGTACTGAGCAATGCACTGAGATACTACTTTTTGGGGGTAACCTACCCTCGCGGCTCCCCTTGCGCGTGAGCTTCCGGTTTATAACGGCCAATGCACTACCGGTGTAGCGGGGGTCTGGGGGGCGCAAACCGGAAATGGGCGGGGCCTGGGAAACCGGAAGTAGGTGGAGCCGGAACCTACCCTCAAAAAGTAGTATCTCAGTGCATTACCCATTACTAACGTTTTTATTAGGCCACCAATGGCTTCATTTACGATAGAAAATTTTACACTTTGACACCTAAAATGTTCTTTCTAAATTTCATACTGTTAACCACCGCTATGTAAAAATAAATGCAGGAGGATATTCTTTATTAGTGAGCAATATATAAACGCATGCAACTGTGATAGCGGCGATTTGCCTCTATGAGGGCAACATGAATACCAGATACTGTCATCATGTCGAAATCTGTATCACACTTCAATAATAATTTACCCTATTACAGTTGTGCATCTAAAACTTTATAACATGAAGAATATCGAGCAATTCAAGGTGGATAACAATGAAATATCAGTAGAGCTTGCATTGTTAATATATTCCTTTTATATTCTTATTCAGCAAACAATGGTGTTAGATTATTTGTTTGTGTGTATAGCAAGCGACAACTGTAATATTTCTGTGCATGGTTTTAAGTTAAATTAACACCAAAACGTACAGATAGGTACAGTAAGGCAACTTTAAATTAATTGCAAAAAAAAACATGTATAGCTGTTTCTGTATTGCGTTCTCTTCTAAAAACAGTTTCCGAATGAGGTACAGGAGAGTAATAACGCTTCAGCAGGTAGAAAAAGAAAATGAAAGTCTTTGAAGTGACATCAGAAGAGGCACTGCTATCGTACGAACCTGTAAATTTGAACTAAAATAGAGTTCCATGTTAATTTCCATTTCACAAAACTAGAAATTATCTACTCATTGAAATAAATATAGTCTCCCCTTCTTAGCTTAGACCTTGAATGTTACCATATCCAAACATTCCCCTAACAGAGTTACTCTAAACATAGCAAGTTTTCACAACGTTGATCGAGGTTTCCTTTCTCGGAATACTATGAATACGAGAACAGTAATGCCTCAACGTAGCTGCATTCAGACTATTGTGACAAAGCACAGTTATAGAGCCCGAAGGTTTACTCATTCAGATGGCCTATAGAGTGGGTCTCCAAAATTCATTGAGTCAAATCCGAAGCTTCTGCTGCCTGCATTGTTTCCCTTCCTTTGTTGAGTTCCGACCATGGCTCTGTGTGATGCAGCCTCCGAAAACTGACCTCAATAGAGTGTATAAAATATTTATTATTGAGTTTTATGTTCAATGACTCAACGGATCGAGAACGGAAAATAACGCAGAAGCTCTAGATGTTGCAATAAGGGATAGTGAAACTTCCTAGGTTCTCGTCTTAGAAGAAAGGATGCAAGTTTCTTGAAATAAATAAGAAATTGCCCTTGCTGAGATTTCCTGCAATCCACAAAAATCTGGCCGAGACATTGGGATTGTATTATTCAGTCCTGCGCAAACAAGGCGCTACAACGCTGGGAAATATTTTCAGGCTGTTACCTATACGTAGTCGGGTAATGCGCTGTAATGTTGCTTTCATTTTGTTGTAACTCACGGACACCAATATAATTACCTCCGCCAAGTGGGTTATGCTTTTGTCGAGTATGTACGGTTGTCTGGCTGACACTAAGATAACTCAAAAAGTTAAGAACGGATCTTGATGACATTTACTGGGATTGTTAGATTAACTTTTGGTGAGGATCCGTTCAACTGTTTGTTTGTCTGCCTTTTTTCTCGGTGGTATAACTCAAAAAGTTATGGACCGAGCTTTATGAAATTTTCTGGAAATATTAGGATTATTACTAGGAGCAACTAACAAAATTTTTGTGTCGATCTCTTAGTCCGTTTCATTGTCTCTATGCTTGTTCTTACGTTTGTCAGTAACATAATTGAAAAAGTTAAGAACGGATCTTTATGATATTTGTAGGGTTCGTTAAACATGTTAAAAGACTCAAATTATTAAATTTTGGAGATGATCGGTTTGTCTGTTTCTGAGTTTGCCTAATGTTTGTCAGAACATAACTCAAAAAGTTACAGACGGATCTTCAAGAAAATTACAGAAGCAGTTATTACTATCATGGGGTACAAATGAATGATTTTAAGTGATGATTGGTTTGCCCTTTGCATACTGTGTGTCAAAATCTTTACCAAAGCATAACTCAAGAAGTTACCCTGATCTTTGAAAAATTACAGAAGTTGTTATCAGTAATTTAAGGCACAACTAACGAAATTTGGTGACTAAAAAGAAAATATATTAAGATTCAGGAGCAATTTGAATTTTTCGCTAACAATCCTTTGCTTGGAGGTGTACGCTCTTAGCAGAGAGTTCAAGTTATTCATGGAGATTCAGTCAAAATAGGATGGATATAATCAATAACATCAACTTAATATTAAATAATGAAATATAGATATATATTATGTTTGTATACAGAGTGAAGATTATCTTATTGAACGTACATCTTGAATTGATTTTTCAATTAATACGTTCTTTTGTTGTTCGCGTCATCACAATGTTCAAATATTTTACATATTTTCTTAGAATCCCATTTTCTTTTATAAAAAATACAGGAAGTCCTCTGTATAGACCAGAGATCCGTGCAGGAATGAAGCTGTTCAGATCAAGTCCTGTCAACTAAAACAAGACCTAAGGCGTGTTGCAATCAGACTGCCGGTGTCATGGGACTCGGGTTAGGGAAGCAACAGACTACAACCTCAATATCTATAGAGCTATGAGCTGAGTAAAATAACTTTTGTTCACAAACAGTGCCTACGCTTGTAAGCATTGTGGTCATTTGATTCACGAAAATAAAGAGAGTATCCCATAACTGATATATATTTTCCCTCTTGCAGGTTTTTCCCCTTTTTATCCTGAAAAATAGCCAAATTCATGTTCCACCAGCAATGTTTAGGTGTGAAATTTCCGCTTATTCCGCTGAGATTGCGTCCTATTCATCTCCTATTTTTGAGTCAAACAGTGTTACACCGCAATCTCACAGCAACACAGTCTAGAGTCTACAACACGCCTCGTGAAGGAGTACCACAATAAATTGTATTGATTCTCAAACTATTCAATAGGAAAGAAAGGAATCTTAAATTTAAATGATAGTGTACACCTTGCATATTATACTTATTATTAGAGACCGGACGTTTGCCATAAGTGCCTATAATGCCATAAATGCCTATATAACGCCAAAAATGCCTTTATAATGCCATATATGCCTACTAATGCCGAAAATATTTGCCATTATTAATTCTAGAGCACACTTCGATAATATATCGCTATGAATGTGCCTATGTAAAACTTTAAAAGCGATGTAAACTGCCTTGCATGCATAATGACTATTGCCTAAAAAATTATATGCTTACTCTACTTTTAGTTGGTTATAGTTAGTTACCTACAGTCCGAGGTTTTTAATGAAAATTCATAAGGGAAGAAATGTACAATGTGTTTGAAATCTTTCACCGAGCGATGTAGCATGTTTCAAATACACATCTGTAACATTTGACGAAGTTGAAAGGTCTTTTTCAAAACATAAGTGGGCCAATAGTTAGGTACCCTTTCGCCCAGTAAAATTGATCCACATGAAAAGTGTTTCTTTACAGATTACAACGCCCTGAATCCAAAAATCGCAACCATTCTGTACGTAAATGCTTACTTTTCGAAAAATTTGACTTCGAAGTTCTATTTTTCCCCTATCTAATATTGAAGAAATAACTTTCAAAGTATCCAACTATTTTTTTGTCAAAGGGGACAACAGCAATATTGATAATTAAAGTAAGTTTTTGGGAATAGAAAAGCCTAGGTTAGGTCTGGTTAGGTTAGATACTCCCAAAAAACCTACTTTAATTATCAATATTGCTGTTGCCGCTTTCGAAAAAAAAAAGTTGAGTACCTTGGAAATTTTTTTTTTTTCAGTATTGGATTGAGGCAAAATAGAACTTCGAAGCCAAATATCTCGAAAAGTAAGCATTTGCATAAAAAAAATGGTTGTGATTTTTGGATTCAGGACGTGTTCATCTATAAAAAACACATTTCATGTGTTTCAACTTTATTGGGCGAAAGGATAAAGATTTACCCTTAAGCATATACTTTCGGATCGTCTTTTGAATTTGTCTTGTGAAAACGTTAAGAAACTTATAGTGACATCTTGTAACAGTGCCTTTGCTGACGTAAATCTATGTCTGAATAAATTACTTTAGTTATTTCTATAAACAATGTTACGGTAATTGCATTGCTTACACCTTGTTCTGATAACTTATAATTGTTTTTAAACATATTCATTCCGTGTTACAGAACACTATTTTCATTTCATTTGTATTACATATTCCACTAAAAATAAATATACATATTTACATATTTCTTTTGCTTAATGAACCATTATAATACTGTAAATACAATAACTTTGACTCGTTTTGTTTTTATTCTTGAGCACTAAATATTCAAGTACTACTGCAGGATTAGCTTTAAATCTTCCATGACTAATAGTACCTTTAGCATATATCATTGAACGATTTTATTTTAGTTACATTGCTAATATAAGTTTTGTAGGTCTGAAATCGTCACAACTTTCCTGCTTATGGACGGTGTCTTGTCCACCTATTCCCTTCAAGTAGGTTTATCTGGTTATTAGCAAATGCATGATTAGGTCAAAAAATGCGATAAATGCCTACAGTAAATGCGACAAATGCCTACCACAGCTGCCATAAATGCCTACGAAGGCTGCCATAAATACTTACAAAGGCCGCCGTAAGTGCCTACGAAAGTTGCCATAAATACCTACGGAAGCTGCTGTTAATGCCTTCGAAAGCTGCCATAAATGCCTATCTGTAAGCGCCTTAACATCCGGTCCTTACTTATTATACGTACTTAATAAGCTGAGATAAAGGGTACACGTGGCGTACTACACATCTTCTTGGAAGTTGGCACTATATTGCTGCAGAAAAAACTGGTCAATTCAAAACAAAAGTTAAATCAAAGACCTGGAACTAAACATTTTGGGACTATATATAGAAACGAATCCGGTCTATAACGAGGACTTCCGTGTACACAAACAACGTGGAATAATACCTGATCTCTATGAAAGGAAATATTCATATTTATTAATTATTTTCACCCTATTCTTTACATGTGATACATTATAAAGGCTATACGAGTAAGAAAATCATCAATGTTACGTACAAGCTCGTACCAGCATCTTTAATATGCGGTGATACAAAAAAATTAGTATTCATGAGCTCAGAGTCTAATAGCAAAATAATATCGGTTTTCTCATCATTCAACCACTCATTTCCCCACATTATTTTCTCATCAAAAGATTACGTTCAGCAATGCAGAATAATTCTCGTCATTTACTTCCAGAGAATTCTAGCATGTAGGCGAGTACATTAGCACAGTATTTGCTATTCACAGAACCATCTATTATTACATAGAGGTTCTCAAGCTCAAACGTCATAATTCTAGTGTTAATGAGCCAAATATCTCTGCAACCGCACTTGTAAAAGAATAGTTAGCGGTCTTCTGCTCAATTACCAGCAATGTTCGTCGTTTCATTGCATCTAAGGCAGTACTAATTGACGGTATATGTGAATGGAATCTAGAGACTTAACAAATGAAAACCCACTGTTGTTGCAAGTAGCAGTGCTACAGTAATACCACTGTTTGCACTCAAAACTGTGAGGATTAACGTTAAGTCGTGTGATTCCTCCATGCCTGCTGCCGCTCGCTAAGAAACTACGGCTCTTCAACTCAAATGTTTTCGAAGAAGACAGCCACTGAGCACACGTTAACTAAGAGGTACCTAAGGACATTGTCAACAAGGCAGCGTCGAGTTATGCTCCATTGTTTGAAGTTGTCCTCAAAGGCTCAGTTTACAGTGAGAGCGTTCTAGCGTCTTCAATTTGGTGGCTTGTCTGTGATACACTAGAGATCGACGATGCGGGCGGCCCTTGTGCATGTCAAGAGCGAGGAGGGAGATGTTGGCTACTCCTATACATCGGAAATGACCAGCGAAAAGCGTTCTTGTGACGGTCCACTGTAGTGGGTAGCTTGGACTATTGCTGTACATAGATGTCATAGTAAAGGCGGTCTTGCTTGTGACTATCTTTCGTAGAGGACGGTTTATAGACTTAGGGAGATTGCTGATGTTGGGGAGAAGAAGGTTGTGCCTGCTCCCTATATTGGTGAAAGATATTTACTATCTTTACATCAGAAATGACTGGCGTAAAGAGTCCCGGCGCATGCCTTTCTAGTAGGGAGAAAAGAAGAGCTGGTTACCGTTGTATCAGAAGCGAAGACTGCAAAGGATTAATGCTTTAGCAAATTAGTGATAACGATTCGTTGCCATAAGCCGGTCTGCGTATTGAATCAAACAATTTGTTCTCAAAGTCAGATGCGAATACTATTTCAAGAGGGATCGAAATCAACCATTTGAGCTCAATAGGGCTGGCAGCGTAGTCTCAATAAAAGATGAAGAAATATCCTATTATGATATCAATGAAAGTGTACTTAAATTTCATTATATTGACACATAGGACAAAACTCGCCAGTTCCATGAATGTATTATAAATAAAGTTCAGCGGATAATTTCTGAAAGTACGGCACATTACAATAATATTTTCAGTTTTCCGAAATCGCATGCGCCATAAAAACAACGATGTAACTCTTGAAATTACAACGTATGGTAACATATGGGACTATAAAACTCTCATAAAAAGGTCACGCTATAATAAACCGAATCTTTTCAGTTCCAACGCTCATCTTCAAGTTATTCGTAAACCGTAACCGAGTTCTACCAAGTTCAGGTGTCCACAATCGCATCAGAACATTTATACAAACGACTGCTAAAGCTACGTAGGCCTAAGCAGAAGCAAGTGTCTTGAGTTTCACTAGTGTGTCTCCCAAATATAAAGATAGTATTATCCTGGTTTATCCAATGACGCACTGTATTGAAGACTACGTTGTTAGCTCCATGTATAGGCATATCACGAACAGAACCAAATTTTCACCAAAGGTACCTTAGATTGGAACTCACTTTTTAGCTCAAATCGTAAGCGCGTCCAAAGAGTAAACACAAACTCAGTAAAGAATCTACAGGAAGAAGCTTGTTAGTTCCATGCGTCAGCTTATCGTGAAGACAACAGAAAATAACAAAAATTTTATAGCCAATGGGAACAAAATACTTCGGTTGTATCAGAGCCTTATGAAACAGCCGCCACCTTCCAGCTCCACATTGGTGTTGACGTCTCCTCCCCTTCCCAAAAAAATGGGTTTCACTGAGTGACGTCGTAGAGACGTCGTGGGATTCTACAATGACGCTCTTAGAGCCGTCTTCTCTGGAATCAAACGGCGCGAAGTCATTTTATCTCTCTGAGAAGATTATATCAAGGAAGCTAACCGATATTTTATTGGACGCTGGCTTATTTACTGCCTAACCCTCCCTAGAGGCGGCCTATACTTCTCATTTTGAGCGCCTCGGCCCTCAAGTGCTCGAATTTCAGAGCCCTCGTACCAGACTCGCAGAGTTGAGGACCTGAACCCGCGCCTATAACACCTGAAAGCTCGCGGTCTCCGGGGACCGAAATTATAAAACCCGAAACCTTAGTATACTTCTTAAAGCGCCCATAATGTGATACCTTTAATAAGTCCGAATTTACGTGTTAGAAGCTTTGGCGAGAAAATTTTAATCGTAATTTACGTTTCATGTCTCTATGGGAAAATTCTGACTCTAATCTTTGGGTTGCGAATGCATTTCATCTTGGAACGCGGGTATATTTTAGCACTAATTGAGTTTCCAAGCTAAAGAATGAACCGTTTAGTGACAAAGACCTTCACTGTCAAAATTTGACTTCTCTGAAAAATTTACTCTGAAAGCCGTATTTAGATATTACATTGTAGACGAGTTTTTTTTTAATTAATTTTGAGTTATTCACAAATACTGTTTAATATTATCATCTACATCCATAAGTTGGGTTTTATGCAGTAATAGATAGGTACCTATAGCTATTCCTGCAATGCGTATCATGATTCTGATAGCTGCACATAATATATAGTAGAATCACGCTTATTACTCCACCAAGGCGGTGTTTTCGTCGAATTCGTGTGTCTCTTTGTTTGTCACTAAAATAATTCAAAAAGTTATGGACGGATCATTACGAAACTTGTTGAATATTGTTAAGTACGTTAAGAGGAACAAATGATTTAACTTTTGGTGATTGTCTCTTTTTTCCTAATGCCATAACTCAAAAAAATATATGTATGAACGAATTTTTACGAAATTTGCTTGAGTTATTAGGTATATTTGTGATGATCGGTACGTTCGTTTGTGTGTTTGATTAATGTTTATCAAAAAGTATGTCACAAGCATAACTGAAAAAGTTAAGAATGGATCTTCATGAAATTTGTAAGAATTGTTAGGAATGTTGAAGCAATTGACCAAATTTTGGTGACGATCGGTTAAAATGTTTGACAAAACATAACTAATGATCTTGCTGACGGATCTTCAAGAAAATTACCGAAGTTTTTATTTCTGTCAAAAGGTGGGAATGACCAGATTTTGGTGCTGATAAGAAGAAATCATAGTTTCGGGAATCAATTTGAAATTTTCATTAGCGTTACTTTGCTTGGCAGAGGTATGCGCTCTCAGAGTGCTCTAGTTTGTCAGTTTAATTCAATTGAAAGCAGTGGAATCAACTGGAGAATAATAGAATGAACTTTAATAAAATCGATCTTGCAAAGAAGCGTAAGCGTTCTTTTATTTGCAGTACCAGTAGGCAAAAAGTGAAGAATCGTACCTCAACGTAATCTTGCACGGTGCCCACGAATTAAGTTTTGTCTGGACAATTGATGCACATCAGCACCAGGTTGCAACTCATAAATACAGAAAAATAACGGCAAATATATGTACTTTCCACTGACAATAGTTTTCTGTTTGTGCGTATCAGTTTTAAAGGAACTTCTAGCGAATCAATCGTACAAATAAAGTTTGAAGATTAGCCTTCTCTGCTAGTGAAGTAATTCGCTGAATATTCAGACAGAAACTGCGTCTTACGTCACTAACCCACTATCGGGTAATTAATTCTAAGTGAGTCCTTAACCTGATAAACGAAAGTTCAATAAAACTTTTTAATTAATACAGGCACCTTAAGTAATTTTAAGGTGCAAAAAATGGATTGAAAATTATCGTAATTGATTTAATTTTGCAGTCCACCGAACATATTTACCAACAAATTTACGAATAATGTTAATACTCGGTAATCCAGTCTACACTTCACTGCGAAAATTTTTTGTTGGAGGTCCATATGTTACTTAGAAAACTATTTAAGCTTACGAAATCGGCCCTATGATTCATTTGTATGAAGATTGAACAGACGAGTATTGCACACAGTAGATATATGTGAAACGATATGAAAAGTTGATTGTGATGAAATCAATCAATTGACTTTATCAAGTGTACACGAGACGTGGGTGATTTTCTATCCTCATTTGAAGAATAAAGCGTATTTCCTTGTTCTGACTTTGAGGCGGTCAGTATGCTTATGAGTAAATATCACACTCGCGTTATTTAACCTCGGCACTTTCATAAACCAGCAAAATATATCGTTATAGGCTAGACGTTCCGTATGTGTTCAATGGTCTTCTGCTTCAAGTTCGGTCAAAGCGAGTTACAGTACATAGGGTGGCAATAGCTAGGAAACAGCTCATGAGGGCAGTGACAAAACTTCTTCAATAGCATGTTGCCCGCCGTGTGGAGAATCCGCTTTTTTTCTCTAAATGCTGGTTACTACGAAAACTGTCAGTGATTTTGTGGCACAGGTAGGAGAAGCTGCTTACATATGTGAGCTCTACACTATAGAGATATGTGACATTATCAGTCGGCAGGTTTCTTATTCTAGGTTTAATGCGCATGCACAGAGTTTTCACAGTATAATATACAGTGCGGAGTTTTCTCACTTTGTTCTAGAAAACTGAAAGTAGTTTCTGTAGCACACTGGGAAGGGAAGAAGGTGGGGGCATCGAATACTACGTGTGGAATATTTATTGCGATGTTTCTGTTATGTGTAAAATTACATAAATATGAATTTGACCAACAGATTTTGACCCATCTAAGAAACATTTTTTTTCAAATTTATCGCTCAATAGGTAGTGTTTGCGGTAAATGTGTTTGCCACACTGATGGACGGTATTTAAAGATTGAAGATTTGCATAAAAATCAATTAGCATTACTGTAATGACGATAGCAATGTATGTCGTTAATATTATGAGTATTTATATATTTTCAGTAATAGTGCAATCTGATAAATGTTTTTGGAAATACAAGTATTGCTAACAAATATCGAACTATGTTGAGTAAAAGCCTTCATGAAATTTCACGTGAGAACCAAGTTTTTTTTCACCTGTATTTTCGAAAATTCGTGGACCAATGCACGACTGAAATCATTCAACTGCATGATAGTATGTGGATATCCCTAGCTGACGATACCCATCCAGAGTGTAGGTCATCTATTATCATATTCTAGGGCTCGTTTCAAATCGAAGAGAAAAAAAAACTTCTTCTACACCCACCACAAAAACACGTTCCCATTTTCTGCAATATCCGAGCATCCACCAATGTTTCGTTTGAAAATAAGCCACATTCTTTTTCGGGAGAAATAATGGATGAAGAAGCAGCGGTGAAGGCAGAACTAATACAGTTGC